>JAAKFY010000147.1:335000-388000 GCA_011823955.1 Dissostichus mawsoni
TGAGGTGAAGTGTCTGGACTTCATTTTGATGAAAAACAAACTGATTTAAAGTATTATTAAAGCATGTATCATTTTAGGTTAAAGTTTTGAGATGATGTAACTGCTATTTGAGAAAGGATTACATCATTACACTCATATAGTTCTGCTTTTATTTTATTTTAAAGATATTGTATGTAGACATAAGCAACACTTAATGTAAAGGCAGCTGTTTATCATCAATTGTACCTCTTATAAAAAGGACTTGCGCTCTAACTCCACTTTGAGGTCTCTCTAATGTCTAATGTTATACAGATGAAGAGGTGTCCATATGGTTGCTGACTTTGAGCCCTAGTCGGGGAGAAGCTACACCGCCTGGGGGTCTGGGTGGAGATCTGTAGAAAAGCCCACTAGGGAAGACCACTTTTACTGCTGGGACACCTGAGGACGGTTGAAGGACACACACGTAAACACATACGCATATGTAAACGCTGACAGACACCTACACACAAGCCTCTGCTGCTGCTGCTGCCATATGTTAAAGAGCCTCCAGGCTCCTCGCACTTCACAAAACATGACATTCTGGATTTCATATTACCCACCGTGTTACTCTCAGTGGGATCGGCACTACACTGAAGAATGGAAGCTGGGACTAAACTGTTTCAAAATGACAACTAGCTGTTGTTTTCTATTACCTTACCTAGCGATAAACTTAGGATGTGCTTTCCTGAACTCAAATCTGATAAACACATACTTTTTGTTGAATATCATGAGGAATACAGGTGATTTAATGCTGAAGAATAACGTCTACACTGTTGCTCTGCGGTCTAAAATTCCGACATCTGGTTTACATCTGTTGCTATGGGCGACAACATAAACTATCATGAAAACAGGTATATGATCCATAATGATTTTATCCACTGGTAGTTTCCACTATTCCACTGTAGCTAAAACTTTACTTCTCCACTTTTAAATACTTTTTACTTTCCGTTCATTCATTGAAAGGTATATTTCTTAGATTTAAATAAAACACTGTAATGGATGCATGTGTGTTGGTGCATACAGGTTTTTAATAGAAATCAGCAATGTAGGCAGAAATGTTAGGAGTGGCATAGGGTGGAATAATATAATCCAAAATATTCCTCTAAATCCACTTCATTTCGCAACCATATAACACTATATTCAAAACAGCTTTCCTGACCATATCTCATTAACTCACACATAACCAAATATTTCCCATTCACCTCATTAATTCTCACCTTGAAAGTGAACAACAGCCTAAGAATCTCTATGACAAACGAGGGAAGGTCAGAATCTATTTGTTAAGGTCTGAGAATTCCTATGTGTAACCCATGCCGGAGGTGGCTAATAGGATTCTCGTGCATGCCGCGGGGGATAAAACGAGACGCAATTTGATCAAGGTTTCGTTTCACAAAATAGTAATCACATTCACAGCTTCATGCCAATGTCACAGCCCCATCCGCTCACAGTGATGAGCATTCAAGCCATCTCTGTTATGTTCTTGGTGACGCTACTAACCTGTGATGTTCTTTTATGAGACAAGACTTTTGAAAGATCAAGACACAGGAAGTCCCAAACTCTAGTAGAGTAGTCATAAATAAGTATGTTAAATTTATTTTAGAACATGTCATGGTGGCTGAATCTTAGCAATTTGAACATAACCGAAATAAGCTGATCTTGCAGTAATTTGTGGTCTACGGAATATCCTTTCCAAGGTTCTGGGATTTGCTTTGGCTCCACTGTGAAGTGTATTGGGTCTGTACAGTAATAGATAATAATATGAGTTCTATGTTATGGTTGGAATCTATTGAGAATGTGATCTTGCGGTGTTGGTGGTGGTGAACCCTTCGGGGTGTTTCCCTCATTTGAACCCACTGCATGCTGGGACAGTGTCCAGTCCTAGCATGCAGTGGATCCCTCTGGAAAGGATTAGGTGGCAAGAGAACAATTCAGGAATTAATAACTGAACTTCTTACTCCATGATCCACTGAGAGCTCACATGTCTCACGGAAACATTAAAATGGGGTCTCCTCAGGCAATAGACCCTATCTTCGTATTAGGAGGTCAATGTAGTGAGGAATTATGTGAATGTGTGTCCGCTATGTGCACATGTACAAATGCATACATGCATAAAAGTGTGTGTGTGTTTGTGTGTGTGTGTGTGTGTGTGTGTGTGTGTGTGTGTGTGTGTGTGTGTGTGTGTGTGTGTGTGTGTGTGGATTCCTGGGGCAGGTGTCTCAGCAGTGGTTGGGGCAAAGGAGCGCTAAATCACTCCGCAACTGACACACCTCACCATGGGGTGTCCCACCATGTGTTACTGCTGAGAGGGGGAGGGGGGGGGCACCCAGGGGTAGCGGTTACTGGGTCACAGAGGGGAGAAAGAGATAAACCTTGCTATAAATCATCATCTTGAGATGTAGGTGTACGTTATGCATGTTTATGGGATAGAGGTAGACACAAAGACACAACAGAGAATGTGTGTTTACATGCTATGCCCTTGGAAGTGTTTGTGTTTCTTACTGTATGCATGTGTGCATTTGTTTTTGCAAGGATGAGTGTGAGTGTGTTTGTGTGACAGACCAGCGCAGGTGAACTACAGACAGAGCCAGACATCCTGGCACGATCCAAGAACACATCAAGACTCTCGCCTTACCCCCCCTCCCCAACTTCCTTCTGGCTCGTCCTTTCCCATCATCCCAGCTGCTGCAACGTATGCCGCACACAGACAATCAAAACACATGCAAGTGTGCAAAAAGTGTATTCATGTGCCAATGAGTATGATTGTTTGTCTTTACTTGTATGTTTTATACAAGCAGTAAACTGTTATGTGTTGCACGTTACATTAAATCCATATGTTTACAGAAATGCACACCTCCCACATTCAAATTAAACACACACACACACTACAGTATACTGTGTATGCCAGATGCACAGAATCCCACTGAGAGTGTAAACAACATGTGTGTGCATGGTGTGTGTGAAGCGATGAGTCATCATTGATGACACGAGCATAGATAGTATTCACATGGGTCCATTCAAAACAAACTTCCTGTACTAATCTTAGAACACACACACACACACACACACACACACACACACACACACACAAACACACACACACACACACACACCACACACACACACACACACACACACACACACACAACACACACACACACACACACACAACACACACACACACACACACACACACACACACACACACACACACACACACACACACTCACTCACACACAACAAGGATATGGAGATCCATCAGAGCTTTGTGAAACAATGCACTAGAGGGCAATAGAAATAACATTTTTATATTAAGACCCCATCTATAGAGCATAATAGGGAAATATTGGGGAATTAAAATGCATTTGTAATGCTTTATGACTACATACATATTGCTTCTAATGAATGAATGAGTGGCCTGTATTGAATGGATGATCTTGACTTAATAAAAGATACCTCAACAATCAACTGTAGAAACGACACAGAGTGCTAGATTCGCTCCAATACACCATGACACTTGATGTGTCAAGGTGGACAGTATTCCTACATACAATTACAATTAAAATGAGTTTTAGAATTGTGCATCTTTAAAGAGAGACCAGGATAATATAATGCAAAGAGAATAATGTAACATCGTATAATGGGTTTGCAAAAGGAAAGTTGAACAAACTGAGATAATAATAAAGATTTTTGGTACAAATTGATGAAAAAAGTTTGGCATTAGAAAATCTAAATAAAGCAAATATAAGAATCCTTGGGGTATCACCATCATGCATTACTGTTGCTTGGGATTCACTCAGTCAGGACTTTCTTAACTTTCATTTCTGTGAGTTTGTGCCCTAGGGGTGCGGTGGATTGGGGTTGAGACACTTGTAGAAGTGCGGGTTCAGCAGAAGTGTATTTCCTGCGTGGCACCCTGCAGAGCTAACGTCAGTGGAGCCCCGGCTCATCGCAGTGAGAAACATGAGTTAGAAAGCAGATTTTAGTCGTAATCCTCCCAGAGCAATGCTTACAGGTTTCACCAGAGTTGCTGTTATGTGCAAATGCAGTATACTATATCTTTCTTGCTTACACAACCCATACTGTGCCCAAAGTAATACACTGAAGCAAACACATCGAAGACTGTTGGCCACACATATTGTCTTGTTTTAGAGCTATTATTTATTGAGTCAGCAATACAAACTGAGTTAAATACAAAGCCTACAGAGTGCATCTGTGCCAAGTCAGCATCACTCAGAAAACACACATCCATGCACGCAAACACACACACAGATCTGACCATCAATCAGAAGCACTCACAGAAACCCACACTGACTCACATTGTCAAGATGATATTGGCCTTTTAATAGAAATCAGATACCGGCCAGTGTGTGTCGTCCACGGCCTTCTCCCTGACCACAGCTAGTGAAACTTAACTCAACACTCTGTAAAAGCTGCAATGAAACCTGCCTCACCCTGTCTTAAAAAGCTGCAGAGTTATAGCGTCCAGTGATGGTCTAAATGCTGCTTCAGAAGCGTTCAGTGCCCCAGAAGGAGTCAAAAAGTGCAGAAATACTTATTACGATTTAATTATTTTTAGATAAATTATTATTATCACAACAATAAAGTCCAGCTCTACTTTTCCCACAGCATTAAACAGTTGGCTTACCATCGGCACATCTAACTGTGAACACAAATTAGAAACCTGCAAAACCAATCAATTAACTCTTGTTCAGGAAAAATTATCATTTGGTTTTAGCCTCATTGGATAGCCTAACTGTGGGTTAATGTTATGAGAAATGGTGAGAGCAAGAAAGGCTCTCACTGCCGCCATTCATCAAGGGAGAAAGCAGACATTCATCATAGGGTTGCCAAAGAGTCTTGTAAAGAATGGACTGCCACGGCCCATTTGAAGTTCCAACCCCAATTTGAATGCTTTTGTGTATTATTTTAGCGAGAAGGTGCATTATTAAGTAACCAAGCATATTGTTTATTTTCTATTCAAGGAATTATTTGCAATTAGTGTAATGGCGATTATCTGGGAAACCACAAAACTGTATGGACGGTTTATTTCTCACACACAGACATGCACTGGTGTCCCCCTTAATACCGGGGCCAGTGACAGGCTGAAAGGCGAGCGTGATGGATAGGCAGGGCTTAATCACCTTTAATCAGCTCCGTCCTTGAATAATGATGAACAGCCTCTTTTACAGGCACAGAATGCAGAGAGAAAGAGGAAAAAAGAGGGGGAGAAGCTTTGAGAAAAAGATGCATACTCTTTGTTGAGTAATGACAGATGCCGTCCCTTCTCCTCTGCTTTCAATCCACTTAGTCGATGCAGCAGATTCGCTTTACAAGGCGCTGGCTACTGTGTTCCTCATCCATGTATCTTTATGTTCAACTAAATAAAGGGCGCTATCCTATCTAGCTAAGCGTTTGCTGGAAGGAAGTGTTGTTTTGTAATGTGAATTCCACATTACTATAGAAAGCAGAGGCGGACATATACTGCCACTTTAAGTGCAGGATGCTGTGAATGCTAAAAGGTGCTCTCAGCTCTTCAGGTGTGAAAAGCTTGCCGACACTCAAAAGTGAATTTCCCGTTGAACACAACAGTTAATCATTTTCTACCATTTCATGGGTGAATGCAACTGAGTGCTTCCTTTCACTGCTACCCTGTAAAATATTTCCTTCTTAGCATCTATTGAAATTAAAGCACACATTTACTAAATTGCCCTGCACGCTTTGAGAAGTTTAGCTTACATCAGGCATGGATGAAATTCATATTATACTTCATAAACACTTCATTTTTAGTAAGAAATGACCTGAATGTACAGACAGCTTCATGCCCCAACCCAACCCCAACACCAGCCTGTTGACCCCTCCCACTTTCCCTTCAACCACCCAGGGCTCGGTGCTGTGGACAGGCAGCTGAAGGGCAGTGCTGTCAGGGAGGCCAAAGGCTGAGGCGTGGGGGGGCCTGGCGATGGCGGCTGAGCCCCAGGACAATGCCATTACAGTGGGGATGAGGGCTGCATGAATGACCTGAGGAAATCGTAGGGCCAGAAGGAATGCTCCTGCTGGGCGCACACATGGTATTTCGCTCTGCAGAACGATGATAACCCCCACTCTCACAAGCAACAGCCACCCAGAGACAGTCCATCATATAAACCATGAAGGGCGGGCAGATGCAGAACACGGTTACATGTACGCAAACATATGAAAGATGTACATAACTCACAATCTTAAAAGACGCTGTCCAACCCATCGAAAATGGACGTGCGAACTTGACCTTGCTCTTGTTAAGATTGATGACTTATTTTTTGTGTCTTGATGACAAAATCTTGGATCTCCCTCGAAAAGAACCTATTGATCCATTTACTAAATTCCTGAACCAACATTTGTATCTCAAACTCAGCCTTCCATTGCGTTTGACAGGCAGTATGTGTGAGTGGCCTCCCATTGAGCTCCATGCAGCCTCATGTGGCCCCAAGTATAAGCCTCAATGGAACCAACAGCAGCATGTTACAACCCCATATAGACTAGTCTATAGTGTCTGTTACATACTTTTTATTGACATCAGCAACAGGTTACTATAGTTCATTGGCTGAGAAGAGTCCCGCAGTTGGAAGTCCTTGAGGTTCAATCCTCTGTAGGACACAGTGAATGAAGGACAGTCCAGTAGGCAACAGGTAATAGAGACCAATTGCTGTCAAGACTGGACGTGCGGATACATTTGATAACACATAGCTAGCTGAAATGCCACAACAATACCGCTCATTTAATCAAAATAATGTATGTAAAATTGAGACAACCATGACATTATTTGCTTTCCAATTTGATAACAGTAAAAGCTGCCCCTATTATAAGTTACAGAGACAAGTTGAGACATCAACTTTTTAGGCAAGGCCATTTCTATTATATCACATAATAACAGTGTCATTTTGATACAAGCAATATAAGATCCAAAGGAATCGGGATCTTCCTTCATTCATTCATTTCATCTTTACAGACCATCGACACTACTACTATTTCAGAAATAAAGTAATATTTGTCTTAAAAGGTTAAATCACATTTATTTTAACCCTTCCAGTTTTTTTTAAAGAGTTTGAAGGTAAGGAGGCAGGTTTTGGATATATTCTGATACATTTTAACCCTGATTATTTGAGTACAGGAATCTGAAATTTGACCAATGAATCCATTGAGACTCTTTATAGTACAAGCTGTTGATAATGATTTTACATGGTGCTACAGTTCTCTATATAACTTCATTACAATAGATATCTTAAATAATCTACATCCTATGTTGGTGAACACATTTTGGTCTCTTCTTTGGTCTATCACGCTAGCTGTGATATGTCAAATAACATATGAAAACATCTCACCAGATGTTTAAAATCTAGTGCAATTAACTGAAAGTCATGTGGTATGCTCATCTAGCTCCACAGGCTTCCTCATCTTTCCCATGCTCTGGAAACTTCTGTCGTGCCAGTGAAACCCTTCTTCTCTTTCCTTATTGTTTTTATAGGCCCATAAATAGTCCGGGCTAAATTAATGAGGCCACAGAGACGGTGATGGAGGGGTTTGGGGATAAAGGAATGGAGAGATGAAGGCATGATAGATGGCATCATTATAACACAGCACATCTCACTTAACAGAACTGTTGGCTTTGGATGTTGCATGTTTTAGCATGTGCCAAGTCTTGTCTCGCCTTGCTTGAATGTACAAACATACACACACACAAAGTAGACAAAGCTAACGAAGCTCTTTGATGCACATTATTCACACACACACAAATATATATACAGGCAAGCACACATATGCAAGCTGGACAAATTAGTTCATGTTAAGAAACACTACACCTAATATAAACCAAATAAACGTTTTTATGAACAACTCACTGTCTCTCTCACAAACACACACACACACACACACACACACACACAACACACACACACACACACACACACACACACACACACACACACACGCACACACAAACCACCATAATTAGCTCAACTGCAGCTATGTGAAATGAAGATAGCCTATTCTTTACCCACCTGGGGACAATTTACTGAGTATCTCAGTTAGGCTGAGCACACTGCTAATTAACACTGAACCTGAGTCAGTTGGCTGGCTGATAGCAGAACTGGCTGGCTGCATTACCAACATTGTTTAAGATGAAAGACTTAACAGGGCCCATTTTCTGCAATCCATCACTGCGGCATCCTCAAAATAGAAGGAAAAACTTTAAATGCATGCAGAGTGGAAGACAGATTACTGTAAAACTAGAATGCACTTAAGAGCTATAAGCTTTCCAGCTCCCTACCAAACACCTCATTCCTATCAGTTTCTCATTTTCCAAAGTCTGCAACTCTGTTTGTATTAAAACAATTTATAGTTGGTTTAATATGTGAAAACTGACAAATGTCTGACAGATATCCCAAATATTTAGTTCTTCCTTTACTTAAGGTCCGTGTGATAAACATTTGATAAACATAAGATGCTGACAGACCAATACACTTCCAAAGTAATTTATAAAGGTAGCAAAAAACCCTGTTTGTCCTTTTAGAGTTTGCCGTTTCCCGACAATTGATATTCCCAAGGAAGAAATGCAATGCAATACCAGAATGTAACTTGAAAATACGTTTTTTTTTCTTCCAAATGTGCAGGGAAGTTAGTGGAGATTGACACCCAACTAGATGAAAGACGTTTGCTTGATAATTAAAAGGTGTGCACTCCTGTGGTTGCCGCATGGCACTGTAATTAACACCTTATTTTGCCGCTAATGAGATGCAGAGCAATTTTTTAACGATCAAGTAGTCATGTCTCTCGCTCCTTCTTTTTCCGTCTGTCAACCCTTAAACCCCTGCATGTGTGTTGACTGTGTCACTCAGCGCGACATTAGCATGGTAAGTACATGCAGATGGCAGCCTCCGCCTGTAACCTTTCAGGAGCCATTTCCATGTTAATTGATGGAATAATTGGCTAAAGCTCATTATAGTGGGTCTCATCGATACCACACCCCACAATTACCCAATACAAATCATTCAAACAGTTTTCTATTTGTGTGTATTGTGCAATGGTTAAAGAAGTACTAGTATATTTTACTTAAAGGTCCCCTATTATACTGTTTTTCATCAATATATAGGTCTCAGATATATACAAAACATGTCTCTGAAGTGATTGTCTGAAATACCAAACAGATAATTGCAGCATCCCATAATCCCTCTGTTTCAGCCCTGTTTCAAAAGTGCTGATTCTGTGTCTTTTACTTTAGATGAAAATAAGGAGCCACTCCCCACGCCCCTCTGAGAGATATTTGGTTAAAAAGAACACAATGGTGCTCTAGGAGGAGATTCAGGTGATAAGGTGGGGGGGGGTTACCTTGGTTGGTTATTGGCTAATGGTTACACAAGCCAAAACATCGTTATGACATCATAAAGTGGCCAAAATCTGATCAGCTCATTTTCAGACAGGTTTATATAAATGGATCAGGACAAGAAGAGAGAGAATCTTTTTTCCTGAAACTTTCAGAATCTCTTAACGCAAAGGGGACACATGTTTATGTATAAAAGACATAAAAAAGTGCATTTTGCATAATAGGTCCCCTTTAAGTAAAAGTAGACATTTTTAACTGTAAAATACGCTGCGAAAGCTCTGCATTTTAAATTGTAATTAAGTAAAAATACAACAAATATTCTCAATGCCATAATTAAGTACATTATTTGTGTAATTTTACTCCATTACATTCCACCTCGGGAAGTTGTGTGGTGATTGAAAACCAAATATTACATATCAAAGTTGGAGAACTTAATCGGTATTAATGAAAGGGTAGTATCATCCCCCGAACATCAATAAAGCTGTTTGCCTCAGCAGCGATACAAAGGCTGTCAGGATAGCAGGTAATCAGCAGAGTCAGAGCATAGGCCTTTGCATTAATCAGTGTGATTTCTCTAGCATTCCTTGAGGCTGTGCACTTTAGCATCGCCTCCAGGTGCTGAAATTGAACACTTAACAGCAGAAGACTAACAGAGCGGAAGAAATGGAAAAATTGGTCAGTTGTATCGCTAGGCGTGGGCCGTGCTTCCTTCACCTTGACAAATGCCTGGTGCCATCCATTTGAACAGGGAGAGATGAAAGGAAATGAATCGGAGGAGGTGGGAAATCTGTGGATGATGAGTACAGTAATCTTGTTGGACACTGCTGTCTGCCATTTCTCTCTGCTTGTCCTCACACCGCTTCTAACTTTCCATACATATATTTGTGTGTGTGTATGAGAGAGAGGATGCATGAGTGAAGTGTAATTTGTAAGAAAGGTCAGTGCTCATCTCCACAGTATCCCTCAACCTTTAAAGGTTGGATCCTTTATCCCGGTATAAGTGACACTTTATCCCAGCCTATTCAAGAGGAGAGACTTTGGACAATGACGGAGAGAGGCCTCTAGTTTCAGGGCAGTACCCTTAAACATTTTTGGCAGGGAAAACACTTGTTGACACACTTTGGTGGGCATTAAGATGGATTGCCATGCAGCTCATTCTACACCTAAACTCATTGACATCCTGAGCAGAGCTACTAAAATTCGAACTTTATTTCATACCCAATATCATTTATTACACCTGTCAAACTACATGTACTTGAGCGTTCAACAGAGTCCAATATCCCTCTAAAACCATGCAGGAAAGTAATAAGCAACATATTTAGAAAACAATTAAAGGAATTCCTTCTAATATGAACACATTTTTTAAAGTCCTCATGGTAAAGGAACATTTTAAGAGAGTTTTAGGTGAAAATATTGTGAACAATTTAAGTATTATTGTCCTGCAGAGAAGTCCTGGCCAAAAAGGCATTGTGCAGACTTAATGAAAATAAATCGTGTTCAGATCCTCTAAAACCCCCCCAAAAAACCCCATAAAGGTTTTAAATATGTTTGAAGAATGACTTGAATGATCATTGCAATATATCAGTCAACAATAATGTATACACACATAGTTAATATAGTGGGAATAGGCATTGGGAGTTAAGAAAATATTCAATATGAAAGGTTCTTATCTAGACTACTTGATATGGTCAAAGAAAGACATTAAGACAAACACAGAAGTGGGAATACACACACACACACAGACAGACACACACACACACACACACACACACACACACACACACACACACACACACACACACACACACACACACACACACACACACACACACACACACACACACCACACACACACACACACACACACACACACACACACACACACACACACAGCTGCAGGCCGTTAAGGTTGCCCGGTGTGGTCTTGCGTTGCAGTCTCCATGCTTGGCTGCTCTGGGCATGCTCTGTTGTGTTTGGCATTCAGGGTGCAGGTACAGCTAAAGGCCTGATCACTGAGGCCTGACCGCTTGTAATCAGCACACACACCCTGACACACACTCATATGCATACATAACAGTGGTACATATCTCACAGGCAGATGACCCCCTTCCCTCTAACAGATGCACGCATTCACACACATACACGACACATCAGAGGTCTTTCCATCTGACTCCATTTGTCAGTCACCCGCCAAGGCTGTAGGTAAAATGTCACCACTCTGCTTCCTGTGGGTGGATAGGGAGGGCTGGAGTATTCAATAAATGAGTGCAGGGACCTTTTCCTTTATCTCTATCAAATGTGGGAGTAGGGAGAGTCAAGGATGCATGATGTCTGAGTCAATAGCCGCTTTCACACCAAGTACTTTGCCGTACTTAGTGCCGGCACTTAGTGGAACTAAGTACAGATCGCGTTCACACCGGAATAAGTTCCCTGAGGGAAGATTACGCAAATGAAGCCGCTGACGTCACTTCTCCTTCTTCTGCTTTGGGTTTAATGGCAGGCCGCAAACCACTTCACGGCATACTGCCACCCGAAGTCCCCGGTCGGAAGTCCCTGGAGTTGGGGACTGGCTTCAGTAGAAGCTGCTGGGACTCCCAGCAGCTTCTACTGAAGCCTTCCGAGTAAATCGCCAGAACGCCGACACCTCCTCATCTCCACCGCTCCCATGTTTTTTTTTGTGTTGCCATAAGTTATTCTCTCTCCGTTGGTGCGCGGGGCTAATGCTAATGCTAATAATGCTAATGCCAGCAAATACAATGGCGGCTTCACAAAACTTTTCAGAGTTTTACGGGGCGTGGTTTGCAATTCGCCCAGCCAATCGAAATTGGTACTTTTTTTCTCGCCAGGATAGTACCACCTCTCTAGCAGCCAGGCACTAAAAATGGGGGTAAAAGTTCTCGGAACTAAGTACTCTTGTTGGTGTGAACGCAAAATTCCAGGCACTAACGGAACTAAACGGGAAAAGTACGGGGAAAAGTACGGGGAAAAGTACTCCGGTGTGAACACGCCTTATGGATCATTTTAGCAAGACAGGACTTTTTGGTCTTTAACTGGGGGATAAGCTGAGAAAAAAGTGGGGCTCAACACTCGCCCAATAGCCGCTGGGTTCTCACATTGTCGCGTTAACGCCCACAATTTCAGGTAGCAACTGCAGCAGTGCACCTTATTTCCTGTAGAGAACCATGGCTTCAGCCTCAAAGACATGTATGACACATTTAAGAGAACTGCAAAGTCTAGATCTGTTGAAGGAATAGTACAAACAGAAAGGTACGAGGTGCATCTTGAGTCAATGCCACAAACCTCTGCTACTTTGACTGTATTGTATTGTAAGTCCAGAGTCAGTCTCCTACACGATACGATGTGAAGCTCAGACATGGTGTGCATGCAAATAGTGCAATAGAAATTTGACAACCTCAGGACCTGTGACTGGACCTGAAAATTCAAGTGCAGCCTTTTCACAGCCTTTCATTCATTCCACTCCTTTAAAATGCAGGGTTTTTATTCAGGTTTCTTTTGATCCATACAGCCTGCTCTGGGTCAGAAAAGGGAGACTATTGACAGGCAGCCACTCCACCTCAATGCTGAGTCAGAGCAAAATGTACACACAGTTTTGGAAGTCAAGAAGAAAATGTTTTCATGGATACATGTAGGCAGGACCACATTTGAATGCAAGGAATTGTGTGTGTGTGAGTGTGTTATACTTGTTTATGTGTGTGTTTCAGACAGAAGCTGCTCCTGCTGTGGTAAGCACTTTGTCTTCCTTTCCTCACCTCTGCTCACTCTTGGTTTACTAATGACCTGTATATATTGACGGACATGTCAGTCACACTTATGTCTTGCACTTATTGCCTCTTTCTGTCTCTCCAGCACAGACAGGCTCTCACACACACACAAGCAAACAAAAACACATGCACACACAGATCCCAGAGGGTTTCTGAGGCCTCAATTTCTTCAAACCTATTTAAAATGCAAGACGCAAACAATAAAAACACCAAGGTTACCGTAGCAAGGTCAAGAACAAAGAAGCTGATACAGGTACGAGGAAATAAACACAACAAAAACAAATACTAAAAAGCAGCCCATGGATAACCATTGGTCAGTTAAAGAAGATTTATCATCATCTTTCTTATAATGAAGTTTATAAATCTTATTGAGACCTACGACTTTAAAATACACACTGATGTTTGTTTATAGTCATTAACAAATCATGAATTCACACAAACATATTTTCATGGATCAGTAGGCTCAGTGAAATAAAAAGATATAGAGCTCTCTTAAATAAAATACAACGTACGAATCTGTGGTGTCTAGTAATTCTGCAAAATATGTGCAGGAAAAGTGACCCAAAACTCATCATGGAATGATTAAGGTGCCCTATTAAGATTATTTTCAGGTTCATATTTGAATTTGGTGCCTCTACTGTGTCATGTTTGTATGCTTTAATGTTCAAAAGTGCTTTATTTTTCTCATACTGCCTGTCTGAAACCAGAGCCCGGTCTTCTCTGATTGGTTAGCTGGCCGGTTCTGTTGTGATTGGTCAACCGCTTAGAGATGTCCCACCCCTTCGCCTATCTTGTACAATGTGTTGGAGCGCTCCCCAACAGCTAGTCGCTGTGTGGGAGAGAAACTTTGGGATATTAACCGTTGCAGATTATTTACATGCACAAAAACCTCTATCACACACTACATGAAAGGGTAAAACCCCCCAAAAGATAAATAGGGCCCCTTTGTATGTGGGTAACTGCTATAATGCTCAATGATGTGATACATATCAGTCCAGGCAGTGTTAGTGCTGTCAATGCAGAAGGTAATAGATCAAACATCTGTAAAGTAAAGAAACACTTTGAGTTCTTGGAAACATGAGTTCAGCAGTTCTGATGTGTCACAACATCTCTGGTTTCTGTGTATAGGAAACCTGGCTAAGGCCTGCAGAGTTACCACAAGACATCCATGCTGTGCCCCGACTCTCAAAAGCGTTAAAACAGACATTGCTTTCTTTTGCTTGGCTGCCATTAAAGAGTTCAGTGTTTGTTGAAACGGAAAGGTTGTCATGCTGACATCTGTGATGTAGCAGCGCAGCGAGAGCAGGCAGCTGCTGGAAGACAGACATTTATGCGGTGACGTTTGGGCTTTTTTCAAACTGAAATGACAATGAGAGTCCTCTCTGCACTGAACGCATCGCAGCTGTAGCACAAGATGACGCTTCTGACAGCTTCCCGCTCTGTCACCATACAGCGCATGCCTACAGGATGTGTTTAGATAAGTGAGACACTTGACAGCCGCACCCCCGAGATGTGTCAGAGGTTACGGCTGAGGGCATCTTCAGCACCAAGGACAGCAGACATCACACACCATATATTAACAGTATTAGGCCTATTTTATTCATGAGTTAAACAGAATGTCATATAAGCTTACATTTAATGTATACTGTGTTGTTGTGTATTATGAACAAGAGAGGCAGCAGTATTATTGAATGACTCTTTGACATGGCAGCATTTAATGGCACTCTTATTTGCTTTTTGTTCAGTTGTTTGAATTACATCCCCTGCTGGAAACAGAAATCAAAGCAAAGTGCCTAATTAAAGATGGAAAGTTGTAAAGGAATACCCTAATAGGAGGAGAAGGTGTTCATGGAAAGTGAGTAGACAAAAGGTAAAAATGCAAATGATCTGCTTACAATGCCAACATCTGAAGGAGTAATTACAAAAATAAATAATAGAGCTGTTTGACCTACAAATAATGTTTATATAACCAATAAATCGAAACAGTTGTGTAAAAGGATATCTGTCTCTAAGTACAAGCATTTAAAAACAGTGCCTCAGTTATGATTTAAATCAGTATTTGTTATTGACTTCATCTTCTGTGTCTCCAAGTTGTGGTGGAAATATATTCATCAGCCAACTGACTGGAACATTTAAGAGCAATGCGCTGAGGAAAAGGATTAATGGAGCATTGCCCAACAAAAAAATTATAAATAAAAAAAGGCAGACAGCTCTGTGGATGTTGAATTGATAGCGATAACGTCACAAATCACAAAGCAGACACCCTGCGCCAAACAGTTTTCAGCGGGGGTCTGTTTCCCAGTGACAGCTCGCTTTCTTTCTCTCTTGCCTCCACCCTCCCCTCCCTCCTCTCATCTATCAGGAATGATGGAGTGACTCCTCCATCCTACTCCCTCCCCTGTTACATTACATGTGTATCCAAACATCCACTGTGTCCGTCAAACAGGACGTCCCCCACTTTGTGCATCCCTCTTTCCTTACCTGACACACACACACACACACACACACACACACACACACACACCACACACACACACACACACACACACACACACACACACACACACGCACACACACACACACACACACACACACACACACACACACACACACACATACACACACACACACACACACACACACACACACACACACTGGTAAAGTGATCACCACAGAAGCCCAGAAATAAACATATCCCCATATGCAGATAAATTATGTGTTCAGTTTTTGCATACGTCATGATAACCATTCCTCTGTGTATTGTAAACACACACACATACACCTGCATACACATACACACACGCACACAAAGACTGACCACTGTGAAGTGGTCTTGTCAACTGGCAGGGGCCTCACTAACAAATAAACCCCATCTATCCGTCCTTGCGTTTCTCTTTTAGGCCTGGCTGTGTGTGTGTGTGCATGTGGGTGTTTTTGTCTGTGTGTGTGTTAAGTTGAATTCCTCAGCCTGTGGTTACCAACAGCTTTGAAGTCCTAACAGCACCAGGGCCCCGGGGTGATGGGCTCGCCCGCCACCCCCAGCCTGCACTGGAAGGCCCATAAAGAGAAAAGCAAACAAGCAATAATACCCCAAATGAACAAACCTTTCCTCCATCTCTGGCTGCAGCATCCGCCATGGCCCGGCGTGCCAGAAACACACACACACACACACACACACACACACACACACACACACACACACACACACACACACACACACACACACACACACACACACACACACACACACACACACACACACATTGCATCAGAACACTATATGGGTGTGCACAGAGATACAGACGCAGGGATTGATTCAAGAGGGATTGAGACACAAACAGACATTTGCTCATGCAGTATAAATCTGCATATACAGCAGTTGATGAGAATATGAAACACACTGATATATGTGTATATACTACACAGTATACTGTTGAGTGCTGTAGGGACAATATATTGTGTTGGCCAACCCAAATGTTAGCATCTCACTTGTTCCCTTGAAAAAAAACCAATGGGATTCTTCTATTGGATTTTGGATCATTGCAGGAAATTAGCCCTGTGGCAAACAAACTTTTGCTTCCACATTTTGTTCAGCAAGAACATCTTGAGGAATGAACACCACTTGATGAGTTCTATGCAATCGGAAGAAGTATAACATTAAAATACCAAACCTCAGTCGCATAACTTCCACCTCACTAAGCTTTCATCTTGTAATTTGATTTCATGCAACATTTTGAAAAAAGCTTTTACTCTTGCTGCATAAATGGATTATTGTAAACGTTGGAACAGTTTGCAAGAGCGCTGCCTGGATACAATAAGGCTGTAAAGGCGTACAAGTAAATATGAGTTTCCATTTTTGGAGTGATGGTGTTTTGTCCCCAACAACTTCTGTACAGTTTCATTTAGCCACTGCCTTTTTAAGACACGTAAAAGCTTTATTCATTATATATAAATTCACGATTCTCTGTTTTATAGTCATTCCTGCAGCACTCCATATGAGTATATATAAAATTATTGCTGAGTTTGCTTGCTCAGTGAGTAACTCTTGCATTTGGACTGCAGCTGTACAGCATGGTGTCTCTAATTAACGCCATGCTCATTATTTCTCTTCTCTCTCTTTCTTTTTTCTAACTCTCCCTTCCTCTGTTTCCCTCCCTCCAGTCAGATTTCCCTCCCGGCTGCTGTTATGGAGTGGGAGTCAGTATGATTGCTGCAGGCTTCTCGGCGTGCTTTAATTAGCATTTCTTGTTTTTGTTCATCAAGGTTATGGAAGATCCTCAAAAAGTCAAACAGCACTGGAGGGACTGTACATTTAAACGGCGAGGGAAAACGTATGAAATACAACATAAACATAAATAGATCAGCTTGAACTAAGATTTCACTTTCAAACAGTGATACATAAATGCATGTGTATGGATTCCCCTTTAACTCCATGTTAAGCTACAACACAGTTGCTTAAAAGTAAATAAAAGAGGGTAAACATAGCATGATCCACTGAAATGGACACATTTGAGGGTGTTGGACTCCAAAAAATAAATGTCTGATAGGTTTCTGCCGCCAACTTTCCCTGGAGAGAGCGCTCAGTTGCTAAAGCATAATAGTCTGTGCTAGTTGGAATAAGACACTGTGATTCCAGGAATGAAAACAAGATGGCTTTACTTTTACATCCAGCATTCGTTGTATCGTTGGTGTTAACATCATGATTCAAGACCTTTCTCTCTGGGGCACTAAATCAAGGCATTGTCCTTTCCTCCAGCCTCTCCTCTCTTTTTGAGCTCCAAAAGGCGAAATGCCATGCAGCTCACAGCCAAAAGGCTGCGGCGGAGTGAGGCTCCACACTAAGCTGAACTGACAGTAGAGGAGGACTTTGATGCAATGGAACACTAGAGTTAGCACAGAGCAATGTACAGTATAACACTTCATACACACACGCAGGAAAGCATGACGTGATGTGATTGCCTGGATTGGCTTTGAAAATGTGTGTGGCGGAAGTAAATGAGTAACACCCGCTCTCAAAGACAACGATGGAGGTGCCTCTCAACAAGGAACAACAACAGTAACAGGCTATTGTTAAACTGTGCAGCTCCCATTGTGTATGTGTGAAACTTGGTATATGACATGTAGCAAGGGGGCCTCTGGGGAAAAGAACAATGGCTCAGAGGACTCAGTGAACTGGATAAATAATGGCTATAACACACAAAGAAACAAACGTAGTAATGCAAAAACATGTTCGTCAAAATAAGAGAAGAATATGCAATATATCCTGATCTTGGATTAGAAATGTTGTCACTAATTTAAAGGATGTGGTGTTATGTGTGTGTGTGTGTTTAACTGACATGTTCTTGTAGAGAGCCAGGCAGTTATGTAACGGCCAACACAAACAAACAGAGTCCTTCCAAGAGACGGAGGAGAGCCAATGGCTTCATGAATTCACTGCACTCAGCCTCAACTGTCTGGCAGGACAAATATACAGAAAAACACAGAACAAAAAACATGTGGGTGATGAAAAAAAATAAGAAGGGAAACGAAGCATATCCGTGGGACTTCTACAGTAATGCCATATCTCCTTTTTATAAATTGGTTTTGATTGGGACTATTTGTAATGTATGTACGTAGTAAACAAAGCAAAGACAGTAAGCATTACGTTTTACTATCCTCAAGAAATAAGAGTTTGGTATAACTGTAAAATAATGGGGAGGCAAACGTGAAACATCTTTAATAAATTAATATTTAAAAAAAGATAAGCTTTAATTGATAGGGGAGTGTCTTAATAAAGTGCTTTCAAATATGTCTGATCACTAGGGGGCAGAAAGGCTCCAAAGCCATCTCCAAATAAAGCATCTTGCAAACAATGACATTCCTTTAATGGATCCTCCCAATTTGATGACTAAGTTTAATTTTGACTGGTATTTTAGCTCCGGGGTGGTCCGACCTCTCTTAAAAGTATGCGGGCTCCCATTTTGCAAGATAAATGAGTTTATTCCCCAGCCGCACTGGAGCTCCACCATTTTCCCTCAACCCAAGGGACCAGCAGACCAAAAATAATGAGATGAAATAGAGAAAGAGACTCGTTGGCAGTTCCAGCAAACCCCAATGACATTACATGGAATCTTTTGAATCATCTTTCAGGCTGAATACAGCTTTGCTTCCAATCGAATGATGAAATGGATGCTGAATCATTGCACTGGTCAAGTTGATGGAGGTTTTGCGTGACAAAGCCAATGAAAGATGATAATGCGTCTGCTTGGAAGTATGTGTGTGCATGAGGGCAGCAGCTAAATCACTTAAGCCAGAGAGTGGAGAGTGATATAAAACATTCGATGTGAGATGGACAGCGGGCTTTGAACCGGCGGCCAAGACCATCAGCCACAAGGGTGAGTGGAGAGAGAAGGAAAGGAATAGAGGAAGTAAACAAGGAGAGAACGGCCTTGTCATTTGGAAATGCTGAGATCATTGCGGTCTCTTCAATAATTTTAAAACGTGTTCGACAGGGCTGAGCCATATAAAGAAAATCAAATAATACAATATGGTTTTACCAAATAACTCAAAACTGATTCGTTAAGATCATGACCATTGGCGCTTTCACTAAATATTTTCACAATCAGCATTTTGATGAATAACCATCAGTCATGTAGATTTACTGACTTAAGTGGGTGTATACACATAATTGAAGAGCGAGAAAAGTCTGGTGGTCCAGAAAAGTACATTATTTTATTGGAATGCAGCCTTTAAAACCAGTTAAAGACAATGTTTGTAATATTAAAATATCCAAAAGCAAAGGCCATTTCTAACGATGTTGATATAATATCGATATAAAGCCCAGCCCAGTGTAACATCAGTACAAAATGATCAAAAATAAATCATATTAATCTGTATAGTTCATTACAACTTGGCCAAATGAACTTCTCTCCTTTCCACGTATACTAAGATATGGTAAGTAATCCATGCAAAACCAGAAAATCAGGCTGAAGAAGGCTGGAGTTTATCCGTGAGTGTCTATGTTTACTGATTTACTGTATGTGTAATTATAATAAGCATTATGATACCGGCAACTTTGAGGATTGTGTGTCTTGATAAATCCAGTAAGAATGTAAACCTGCCGCAACGTAGGCTACAGCGGAACAGCTGCGTGCATTTGCAATATATATACACACACACACACACACACACACACACACACAACACACACACACACACACACACACACACACACACACACACACACACACACACACACACACACACACACAAACACACACACACACACACACACACACACACACACACACACACACACACACACACACACACACACACTCAAACTGGACGGACAGACATCCGTTTGCTGTTTTAGGATCAAATTAGGGTCGCAGGAATTTCACACTGTTGGTAGATAGGAGCTGGTTCACCTGCTCCAGTCTGTTCTAATGACGGATGAAAGACTGACTTAGCGAGATTAGATCTGGACTCACATTCTCTGTGGAAAGGCCGAAGCCTGCTCACAAAACATACAGTAATCCAGACAATGAGTGACGCGTCCATTCACCTCGTAAATTCTCTAAAAACGCCACATCCACTCATGACGATTCTCCCTGACAAAAGATCCGATGACACTGATATGGATGATGAAATTTCAAAATGTGCTCACAGCAATTACGACTGAAACCTGTGAAGTACATGCAGCCACACACACAGGCATGCACACATACGTTGTCCCATTGCCAAAGCCACACCGAAAAAACATCCTCGCTTTCACAGACATTTCTGGCTATACACACAAACACACAAATACACCGCCAAGCAAGATAATGACAGTCTATACTAGAGTGTATTCTATTAAAGCCCTTAAACACACTTTGGAGGCCGTGTAAACAACGGCAACTGCTCTCACACTCTCTCTCGCTTCCTCCCCTGCTCGCTCACACACACACACACACACACACACACACACACACACACACACACACACACACACACACACACACACACACACACACACACACACACACACACACACACACACACACACAGTCATGGAGCAGAAATTAGGTAAACAGAAGATGCTTCTTGGAGGATTTCGGGCAACAAGGCATGACATATTCAGCGAAGGTGCTCCATCCACATCTAATTTAGAACAGTCAAAGCCAACAACGCCTAATACAAACACTTAATTTCGAGTCTTGAATCTACCTCACGGCTGCTTCCTGACAGCCTGCATATTTAATGACCACATTATTCCTTTGTGGCCTCTGCTCAATCACATTTTGTTTGTATGCTTTAGTAAAACAACAATTTAGGGAAAAGTATCCAATTATGAATAAGTTCTGTTTGTTCAGCCGGTTTAATAATGAACCAACAACCTTCTCTGTGGGGTGAAATATGATATTTTGGGGCCCAGTTTGTGGCTAGGAAATGTAAATACTTATACATCTGTTCCATTCTGTTTTATCTGGCTGTAGCGCTGTAAATATGTTTTCATCTTTCTCTCTATCTGCCTGTACCGTGACTTAACCCGCATGCACTCATCGATCTGTTAACACAGAGGGCCTGGAGAGCGAGCTGCGTGTTGGGGCCCCCGACGGCTGCACGCGGGGGCTGCGGGGGCCTGTTGGTGCAGCTGTCCCACTCCAGGGTAACATAAGACCTTATTAGAGTCCATTAGACCTCTCGGAAACTAATAAGAGATTGTCAAATACATCCAAACATTCACACAATTCACAGAGAGACAGGAAGTAAATGGAGGGTGGTATGGAGGGGGGGCAGGGGTCTGCCATTTGTCAGCATAAGGTCCTGTTCTTGCATATTACTTTTGCACTCCCAAAGTTGGGGGCAAAAATACAATTGCTGTATTCAAGCAGCCCTTTGTAAAAAAACAAAATATTGATTTCTCGACTCTTGTCTATTGGATAAAGATTAAAACAAAATTGAATATAGACATGGGACAACTCAAATTAAGAGTTACTCTAATGACTTTAAGGTTTTCAACACCCTATTTTAAGGGAAAAATAAGGTTAAAACGATGAGGGCATCAGGTTTTGTTGTCATTTTCGGCTTCCATTTCACATTCCCCTCAGTCTGTTTACTATTTACATTTATCACCTGGCAGCTGCGACAAAGTTTCCTCGCATCTGGACAGTGAGACAGGCTGCTCTGCGGTCCACAGAGCCAGAAAAAGAGCTTCCCTTGGCCCTGACAGCAGGGGCCTGACCTGGGAGCCTGCCCTTGATCTTAATTAACACTGGTTATGGCCCTGGAGAGGAGAGAGTTGATGAACATGGGAGCATTTAGGGCCAGGGACAATGACTAGGACTGCAAAGGCAAAAAACAAGCAGCTTTTTCTAGAAACCTCCAACACTTCTTCTTTTTTTGACTTTAAAGACACTGTGGAACAGCCACAGTGCAGAGGTGGCTGCTTTCAAATAGCTGCTGCATGTGAATTCTGAAGCAGAATTAGGAGCTTGCTAAAAACTGAGAAAAGACGAGCACATCTAGTGATATGGACACACAGGAAGTAGCCACAATAAAAGACAGTTGGAGATTCATTGCACATGCAGATGGAGCTACTCATTAGTGTTTTTATTTATCTTATAGTACAATGTGCACATTTTTTTCTTTAACCTCTTATGTCATATACATTTTTTTAAATTCTATTTGATCCTGTTTACATTTCCTTATGTTTATATAAATGGTTTTAATATTGTTTTCTTTTCTTTTAATGGAGTAAATACCACAAAACCACTAGTGATTCAGCTTTCTCTTTGGAGTGGGCAAAAAAAATCTACAGATACATAAACAACTCAAGTCTGAAGTAAACAAGTACATACCACTTCTGTTCATTTACTTTACTCTATAGTATTTCAAAACATTATATGCTCTTACGTACTGTAGAAAAGTGTTTCGCTGCTTTACTTTCTTTGAAGCTATGGGACACTACGGCATCCCTTTAATGGAGCCGCTGCACTGGATGAGCTACTGCACAGATGCAAAACATCTTGTTGCAGGGAAACGCTGATGAAGTACTGCAACTGTAATTGATGAAAGCTGTTACACTGGCCGCAGAAGCCACACACAGGAAATTCAATTTAGCTAAGTTTGTTAAATTATATAGTTATCTTATGTCTATGCGCATACATGCAACCCTTTATAAAAAAAGGTTAGAAAATAAACATACTTCTGGGGGGATTATAACCCATTACACTGTTAATGTTAATCCCATTGGGAGGTTGTGTGCTGAAATGAAAGGCTCCTTGTGACACTTAACCTTTGAACCCACTGGTTGCTTGATCCCAAAGGGGCTATAAAAGTTACCATGGGGCATTATTTACTTAATGTCCAAGTACTTAAGGTGAAATAAAGTGAAATGGTGAGGAAAAAGGACATTCAATGGACAATTACAATCAATAAACATGGAAAACAGAAAGATCTGCGAGTAAAACCCTCAGGTTGTGTGTCGTTTAGAGAAATATGTCCAAAGGATCAGCTCAACGACCCAAAAATATATTAAGTGACTTCAGTCAAGGAGACATTTTGATTCTCTTCAATAACCAGCTGGCAACAACTCAAGCCAGTCGCCCTGCAAAGCATGTGTGATGATGATGTCGCAGACAGTCTGAAAGAAAAAGGCAAAGCCAGGCCGCCAGACGTATACTTTTTGGCTTTTTCAACCACCTCGGAGGCGACAACAGACTTTGGGGCGAGATCGAGTATCTCCAGACTCCAACGTCTACTCACTCATGACTCCACCAACACCCGCAACCACCACCGCAACCATTCCATTATTCACATCCACTCTTGCCCACTCCTTTCTTCTGGGTTATCAGTCCCATCCCTGCTACTCTGGTCAAGAGCTTCCCATTGCTAATGATGTGTGACACAGAAGATTACTATTGGACTACTGCACATTGCACACATGCATACTCTCCAACAGCGCTGTGGGATTTGTTGGGTTCTTTTGAAGGTACAGTACACATATGTATAGGTAAGGCAAAATATATTATACGTTTTTGGCTGACAGACATGAAGTGTGAAGGTCTTTTCATCCAACCCTTCAGCAAACGCTGCATTGTATCACATTTCAAACAATGACAAAGAATGTATGAGAGACTAGGAAGTAAAACGGATAGATAAAAAGCTGTCTTACTTTGGCAGGTGTTGCTTCTTTCCTCGTAACCCGGGTTACAAAGACACTTCCCGATAGGCACGAGCCACTCGCCCTCTGTGCTGCAGTACATTCGCGGAGGCTCCTGCTCTTTGGAGTGATTGACACATGACCCTTTGACCTCCACCAGCGACTGGGAGTCCATGGGCACCGTATCAGGGAAAGAGGCCAGATTCCTCACAGTGTTCGGGCACTTCTTGAAATAAACCCTCACTGAAACCAAAGCTACGCAGGCGCCCACGTCCTGGAACGCCAGGTAGAAGCCCTTCTTGGTCATGGGACCCACCTCGCGCACCTCAGTGTTCAGCTTGAGGATGCGATCTCCGAGGTCCATTTGGGTGAAACTCTCATCAGCGGCGATGGTGTCGATCTTGGTGTACAGGTGTTCTCTGAAGTGGGTGCCCTGGTCGTCATCCGTCTCCTGGTAGAGGAGGTTGAAGGTCTCCTTGCAGGTGCCCAACACCAACGGGATGGAGTTGCAGTCCCTCAGCGTGAACTTCAGCTCCACGTAGATCTTCTGGGCCGACTGGCGAGCGATCCAATTGGTGCGAAGCCAGTTGTTCTGGCTGTACTCCATCACGTTGCACACCTGGAAGGTCCTGATGGGAGTGTAGTGCTCATCCACCCCGCTGATCTCCTCCCACTAAAAAAAGAATGGAGAGAAGGAGAGGTGGAAGAGAGAAAACAGAAGAAGACGAAGGAGCAACGAACAAAAGAGAGATAGGGAACCACGTGCAAGAGGGAACAATTGAAGGTAAAAAGACAAGAAGGGTTGGAGGAAGCAGACAGTTAAAAGGAAAGGTATTATGTATTTTCATCACAAAGGAAGTGATGAAAAGTAGGTAAAAAGATGTGAGAAGATAAGAGGAGAAATTAAGGTGGAGCAAAGATATAGAGTTTAGGATTTGGGGTCAAAAGAGAAGAAAAAAGTAGCAAAGGCATAGGAGAGAGGTGAAGAGGAGGGAACGGGAAAAGGGAAATTTGGAGTCAGAGAAGGAGGAAGAAAGGGGAAAGGAGGGATAGCAGAGAAAAAAATAAAGTTATCTCTAGCCTGTAAGCATTTACAGATGAATTATTTAGATACAGATTCACTCTTGCTGAATACTAAGCATCTAATAAACACTTAAGGGTGAAAAATCGCACTACAAGATCTCTAGTAAATTACTCAAATTAATTAAAAGCAAACTTGCTGCATTAGCCAAATGTTCTCGATTAGTGTGCTGTGAAAACATCTCAGAGTAAAACCATAAAGTGTGATTTCCCATCATACATTTGTGTGAAGCTGCTTAATTGCTTTTAAATATTAGCAGAAATCTTATAGTGTTTTTTTCCACCCTTTTACTAACATGTTTTTTTCTCTACAAGTGAGGACTTTCAAGCTGCAAGTCTTGGTTATTTGCATCACAGTACTACTGCTACTGAAGGAAACGTGCTGAATCCACTATGAAACAAAAGAATCTACGAAGTATAGACAGATGTGAGTGTATACCAGGAACGTTCGTGTCTATCTTACATTTTCCCTCCACTGGGAGAAAGCAATGAGAGGAGAGGAGAAAAAGAAAGCGGGGTCATTCCTTTTGAATTGGACACAGCGGGAAGACTCATTGATCATGCGCTTTGGCTTCGCAGTCCAGGCAAATCAACAATGAATCGGAGTGATGATGAATGGGCAAACACCTGAAACACTGGGTTCATTGTGGTTAAATGACAGTCATTAGAACGAATGGGCCTTAATGTGTAAATGGATGCTTTTTCAATTTTTTTCCGTGAAAATTCAGAATGAATGTATGCCGGAATGCTTTTCTTCTGAGAGAGGGAGAAAGAGAAACGCTTTCTGGGTAAGTGAAACTGAATTATCGCTCCTTTCACACAAGCATTAATGGAAACATAAACCCACACACACATATACATTAACATAGGGCTCATGTGAAGTGTTTAAAGTGCCGTAGCAGGCGGACACAGCAGGTGCTTTCAGCCTGAACACAGAAATTAATGACGAGCTAAGGAAGTCTAGGTTCTCCATTACATGTTTGTGTGTGTGTGTGTGTGTGTGTGTGTGTGTGTGTGTGTGTGTGTGTGTGTGTGTGTGTGTGTGTGTGTGTGTGTGTAGCACATCTATGAGTGTGAGGCGTTCAAGAGGCTCTCAGTCTGAAGGATGGCCACTTGCTTTTCATCTCACAGTAAAGTTAATGAAACACCCTTGAAAGAGAGAGAAAAAGAATGGAGAAGTAGAGGAAGTAAAAGAGATAGAGCTGGGAAAAAAGCAATAGGAAGAAGGAGGGTGAGACAAAGTGAGAGAAAAAGCGAGGGGAGAGATTCCATTGGTGTTTAGTCTCCCCCGTCATGCTTTTCTTGGCGTCACCTCATTCATCAGTGTAGTCCAAGCTCTCTGTAGCTCTAACAATAACAGGGGGAAGTAGTGGGGTCTAAAAATAAAGGAGATGAAGCTAATCTTAACATTTCACCTCAATGTACTCATGAGTTGAATAGCTTGACGCAAAATGTATGCAGACATAATGATGTGATGACGTGCAAAGAGATTTGGTGAAAGACCCTGACACAACCTGAAGGGGTGGGAGGAGAAGAGCTGCCACTATGATTAGTGATTGTGTTGACATGATGTTTGATAAGACAATGTACTTACATGAACTAAATGAAAAGATAACATCCTAATCTGCTTCAGCTTCACATTTATAATGTCTGTCTTGGTTAAACAATGTCTCCCTGTTGGGACTGAAAGCAGAACAACCATGAATCTAGTTTTTTTTGTGCAGAGGTGATGTGTGACTGGTTTAAAATATCATAAATATCTAAATGTATATATCTAATAAGTACTCAATAAAGACATTTCTATTTTCGCCCCAGACTCACAAACTTTTCTTAACCCTAACTAAAGTGCTTCTAAACCTAACCCTAACCTAAACCTTGGTAATAGCTTTAAACTCTCAGCTTTAGTTTACTTTTAAAGAAACACTTTAGATCTTCTGCTACTGTTCCACAATGCCAGCTGCACTGCAGAGAATGTCTTGGTCCGAATGGTAAAAACGGCACAGAAGATAGTGGGAACTGTGCCCCCACACTTGGACACGGTGTGTGCTAACCGTCAACACAAAAAGGCCCAACCCACCCAGCTCACAATCTGTTTGTACCCATGGCCCTAGGGTGAATATACAGAGCCATCAAAGCCTGAACAAAAAAGGCTAAATAACAGCTTTTCCTTTATCTGTTGAGGATTGTAAATATTAACACAGAGTCCACAACCCCCAAATGGTTCAATCTAAATCATAGTGCATTACCATTTATCATTATCTTAACATGTTATGTATTTCTCTATTTCTGCTACCCAGTCAGCAAAGCATCTTATGTCTCCTCAAAAGGTGCGACCCTTACTCCAACAATTCAACGTTCCAATACAACTAAACTGCATTCTCAAATTCGTTTTTATCTTGGGTTAGAGTGGCAGTTTTAAAGACTTGGTTAACTTTGTAAATTGAAACAAAACTAAACAAAAATGCAAAAAATACTTGATTATGTTAAGTCCACAGAACTACTTTATTTAGAAAGAAGATAATGAAAATAAGTCACGTTATTAAGAAAAATGAGTTACGGTTGTGTTGTTGTTTCACACAGGGCATGAACATCAACACTTTGACAATGCAGTTTTGTTGTAGGAACATATTGTTGAGTACATCAGGCAACACTGGTGCCAAAGTATTGCACTTTGACCACAGCACTTACTTAAAAGTGAAAAAAAAAAACATTGTTGCGGAAAATAATCCAGGCAACTCTCCAAAATGTAATACTCTGGAATGTCCACCCTTGCTTCCCCATTTATTAGAAAAAAATCACTGCTATATTTACTTTGCCTAGTTTGATTTTCCTTTACCCTAAAAGGTGAGCTACTCTGGCAAAATTGGTTTCTAACGGAACAAGTGGCCTGAGGGTGGAGGGCACAGTGTGTGTGCATTACTGTCTACAGTATATGTCTGTATCGACTGGAAAAGTGTGTGTGTTGGTTGTGTGTGTGTGGTGTGTGTGTGTGTGTGTGTGTGTGTGTGTGTGTGTGTGTGTGTGTGTGTGTGTGTGTTTTTTGAACATACACACAGGCCGTCCCGCGTATGAACATGTTGTGTGCATCTGTGCATCTGTGTTTCTGCATGGATTGGTGTGTGTGTATGTGCATAATACCCAGTCTTTGTAAGCAGATGTCTGTGAGAGCTGCAGGATTTATGTCTTATCCCTTTATGTACTTTCATGTCCAGCAATATGATGCAAACTGGGCTAAATCTAAAGTGACTGCGAGTGATTGCTCTCTGCTTTTAAGCTGTTTTTGGCAGGGGTCTGAAGTTTGCCGAACCCCAAACACACGGTTCAAAATCAAACCCAGGTGTGTGTGTATGCGTCTTCACGTATGTATGCGTGTGTGTTAGGCATGCTATATCCTATTCCAGAGAAGATGACTTGACTTGAACAAGTCTCTGGCAAAGTAAATCAGACCTCCGCTATGATGTGAGGATGCCACTCTGGAGGATAGCATCAATTACATGCAGCTATCCTCTTCCCAATCACATCATACAACATTACATCATAAGAAGGAACAACCTTGAATCACTTCCCTGGGTGTGTTAGTTAAGACTTGTTTTCTGTCCTTTACTTGACAAGGAGGATAAAGGAGTGTGGAATAAACAGAGAATATCTCAACATTATAATCCAGATCCAGAAAAAATATCATGTTGGAGAGTTCTCGACGGACTGTAGGGGTATCAATTGTATGTATGTATGTATATTCAGTAGATTCAAGGTTTACCATGTTCTGTGCACATTGGCGAATTGGAAAACATGTCGGACTGTTCAGCAAAACGCCAGATTACAAATAGGATTTGTTCCTATTTTCTTACTACCGAGTGATCTCTTGGATTCACGTATACTCTCCTTTTTGCCTACCCCTATGTGAGAGAAAATGGTAAGACTGGTCGAGAACACTCTTACCGAAATTAAAATAAATTAAAATAAAATAATTTGACAGTCGAAACATTTCAGGAACACGATAAAACACGAATATCATGGTATCACATTTGGATTTGTATATGTTTTAGTTATTTGAATGATTGCATTATTACGTTTGTTGGCTAAAGAAATTGTTGGATCAATTGTTCCCAAAATATCTACTTTGTTTGGGCATGTGCAAGCATAGTTGCACACGGCAAAACACATGTCCTTAGATGGGTTTAGGGATTTGTACGAGCAAATTTGGGTAGTCAAAATCATTTGGTGGATCTGTATTTGACTTCTCTTATCTCAAATTAAAATCCAGAGGCAACATTTTTGCATTATAAATTCTCGCCACCAGAGGCAATTCCCGATGTGAATCTGTGAAAGAGTTTTGTGTTTACCAGCATAAATAAAGGTCAAAATCAGTTTGTTCTCTTCGTAACTCTCCTCTCCGTGCCCTCTAATTGATATATAACAGCACGAGGACCCTACACCAGTCCTGTTGACCTCTGACCCCGAACCCTGATGGTCACCGTCGGGGCGTAGTTTGGTGTGATCCTGCCACTGGTTTCTCTGATCTGTGCTGTAGGTAGGTGAAGCAGCTAAAGGGACACTAAAATGGAGTGTTGTAACCTGATCTGCTCATATCATTACAACAGGCACGTCTCAGAGGCACCAAGTCAGCACACCAGTTCACCCACTTCAAAGACACACAGGTCAACAGGAGTTAATGGGCCAGTATATTGACCAGTATAGGTTATAATGCATTTTTACCAAGACTAGTCATATTTAAGGAAGATTGCAATTGGGTGTCCTATTCTCTAAGGTTTAAAAGTTAGCAATATGTTTAAAGAGGGTGTCAGTAGGTTTGGTTAAATCCTTATCAAAAGGTTTTCTTTCTTACTGGACTCTATTCGAGCAATTGTCATCTGTTAGCAAGTTATTTGGGATGGGAATGAGGGCCAAATATATATTCAAACAATAATTTGTATAGAAGTAAGCTCTGGGTTGGAAAATAATTTGTTTTATTAATATAGAAAATATGTTTATATTGTTTTATTTGAATGAATGTGAGTTTTCAGAATATGTTACACCACTTAATATTATTAAATAGTTGAGATGTTAGATTGTTGTCCTTCTTTTGGACATTGAGATATTATATGGGCTTTCAAATAAAATATTGGCAGAAGCAGTCTCCATTAAAGTGTTTTTACAAGTGTCCATTAAAAAAGCTACAGCTGGAGAGGGGTAAATCAAAAAAACTGTAGGGGCCAACAAGTGCGCAGCTCTTGGGCTCCATAAAGGTCAGTGGGGTCACTGGCACGACAACTGTGGCATATCTGTCAGAGGACATTTCATCAGCCGGCCTTACAAAAGGAACACTGAACGCACACTTCATTCCTCCTCTTATCATTGTTTTTGAAAAAGGCGTCAAGCTTGCATTACTAATCCTTGTCTATGCTTTGCTCAAGGACACATCAGCAACAATAAATAATTCTGGAAACGATACATTCCAAAGAACCTTTGCCTTTTTGTAGTTTGTTTGTGCTTTTTAGTTATGCTGAGGTCTCATATTTTTTTGTTAGGGGGAATATCAACGCATTTCTGGTACTAACAGGTGTATTTGATACAATTTCAATGTGTTGTCATGCTGTAGACTTTACGTCAATCAACATTTTTGCATCAGCTGGTCTTACCAGGAAGAAAAGTAACTACTAATACACTTTAAACTTCACCCTCGTCTTCCTCCTCTATGGTCCCTTGCCCTCCCTACTAATCCTCGTTTATGGAAGGGCTTTTCTCTGTACTCTCTTTCTGTCTGGGGGGCAGGGGATGCGTTTTATGCTGGTCAGGCTGATTTCCCAGATGGGGTAGCAGCAGTGTATGGGGGGCTTTAAGAGCCCATGGGTGACTAAAGAAGTTGAAACAGAAATCTGTACTCTGACAGCACACTTAACACAGAAAGCTGCCTGACTGAAGTGGTGGACATAGTCCACAATATAAAAAGCCATGCTATTATATTGTGTATGGGCCCCCCACTCTCCTCTTCCAGCCCTTAGAAATGGAATGTTAGATGTGAATGTCTGTGTTAAATATTTCTTATTATTGCTGACAGATTACACAGAGTTCACACACTGCGACTGCTGGCTTTTTTCTATAGATGTCAATCAATTTTATGAAGACTGAGTCTATGCATGAAAAAAAAAGAAGTAAATTGACAATCCAAGAGGCCAATCAAATGACTTGATCCAATGGGACATTTAAATGCCTTGTTCCAAGTGGACAACTGATGACTTGATCAAATGAGCCAATCAATTCGCTGAATCCAATGGGCCAATCAAATGGCTCCATCCAATAGGCCAATCAAGTTGCTCATTCCAATGGGCCAACCAAATGACTGGATCCAATGGGCCAATCAAATAATGTAATACAAATGGCTAATAAAAGTGATAAATCCAACTCAATAATAAAATCGTTGATCCATCTGGCCAATCAAATCAGGCGATCCAAAAAAGTCCAATGCAATCAAATCACTCAATACAATGAGCCAATCAAATAGTTCAATCCAGACAAACTGAAGCCTATATGGAAATTTTATAGTTGTATTCAACATCAAAAATGTTGAATACAAGGATGGCAGTGAGCAAACCAAACTGCACATTGTGAATAACGACTAAGCCACCAGAGCTTTGGAACTCTATTCCTCCGATTGGTTCCTATTAAAATTGACTTTACTTTGTTTTGGCCCAATAATTCTATTTGGTATGCACAGCCCGCGTCTGGGGTGTTGGTTTGTTGCTGAAGAATGCTCTCAAAGAACACAAGAATGTAATCTCTAACACTCTTTAGTCTTGTGAAATACTAAGCCCCCTGGACACTTCTCAGCAATCAGCCTGCCTCCCAGACAGATAACGGTATATGTGGATCACACACACTCCACACACAGACACACACACACACACACACACACACACACACACACACACACACACACACACACACACACACACACACACACACACCACACACACACACACACACACACACACACACACACCACACACACACTTGTCAGTCTGCTTGTGGCCCTGGAGTGAACAACCTGGGGAAGCTAAGCTCTTAATTTGTTCTGACCGGAGCACGGTGTGTCTCGATAGGCCAATAGCTGCGGCCTCTCCATCAATGTGAATGAGTGTTTTGGGTGGGTGTGTGTGTGTGTGTGTGTGTGTGTGAGGGCTCAGTGCCACTGCCACATTATGAGAAATCATTTGTGAGCAGCAGTCTCCCAGGGCAGGCTGCTTATCGGAGCGCAGTCAGTGGATGACGTGAGTAATTACAGATGATTCACCTTGAGGACTTGATCATCAGCAATATCTCTCTCTCTCTCTCATCCTTTGCTGTCCTTCCCTCTTACCTCTTCTCTTCTCTTCCTCTCTCTCTCCCCTTTCTGATCCTCTCCATCCCCTCTCTTTCTGGAGTCATTCTCATTTAAGGCTGACATTAGCTTCTATTCTTGCCGCATTTTCATGAACTGTATAACCACACGCTTTTCATCTGAACTCATTCAAAGCAAATCACTTGAAATAAAGCAGAGCTCACTGTGAACACTGCAAAACCTCCGCCACACATTCCTACGTCCAGCGCTGGATCAAGTCCTCGATATTGGTATACGGATATTCCTACACGTGAATAACTTCTATCAGCGCAACATCAATCTCTTCCTTTCAAATGGTCACGCTATTGTTTTGTAGCCTGCAATTGTTTTCAGACTAAATGACTTTAAAGAGCACGCTGTTTTTTTTTTCTTCTATAGGGTCCTTTTTTTCCTTGTGGTTCAAACAGAAACGGTACCAGCGCTGTATACGGCCGAGGGAAACAAGGTTTGGCAGCTCCACGGAATAAATGACTGGATTACCTTAAGCCACTGCCAAGGAGTAATTCTAACACTTAATAAAGAAAAAAAAACTAGGAAGTGTGTGTGTGTGTGTGTGTGTGTGTGTGTGTGTGTGTGTGTGTGTGTGTGTGGTGTGTGTGTGTGTGTGTGTGGTGTGTGTGTGTGTGTCAGTGGGCCAGCGTCAGTGGGCCAGCCCTAAGGCACAGTAGTCTAACTAGCTAGGCAAATAAACACTGAGGGAGAGCCCAGTGGAGGGGTAGCAGAGAGAGAGGGGCTGATAGATGAGGCTGCAGAGATTTTTTTCAAATGTTTGGAACTTTGTTGCAGCAACATTGCTAGCTGTTTTTAAAAAAATGCTGTACAATTCTCACATGTTATTGTATTGTTTTGTTGCGGTGGAAAAATGCGGTGAAAATAGTATTTCAACACCAAAATATATACAGTATCGTGAATACAAAAAGATAATTGTATCAACGCATGACACTGACAAACTTGTAAATGTGTGTTAAATGAACTGTGTTACAGCATGTGTGACGGACAGAATGAGGTAGTGCGTGTTGTGTAGAACAAATGGATTAACAAGTGAAATCCCAACAATGGCACCATTATTTTTTACATGCAGCACAAGTCAAATGATATCAGTTGTTGATGTTAATTCACTTAAAAGGGGCTTATCTACATTCTTGTGTGGATGCTTTTATGTCTACAACCTCAAATCTGTTAATGCCTTAATCTTACTTAAAACATACGCACACTCAAGCACACAAACACAGAGTACATTTTCCCTTAAGCATCTTGACCATATGGCGAGCCCCGAATGCTTAACCCTTTAACCTAAGAGACGGAGAATGGACAGAAAAATGTCTAAAGAGAAATGGGTTAATCTGCACTTGGCTCATTGGTTCAACATAACATAATGAGAACCACAGGAGTTTGAAAATCCGGATTTCATGTGGTGTGACGTTGAATCCAACATCCAGTGCGTGTTGGTGGATCTGCCCCCCCGCCACCCCCCCACCCAAATGTAAGCATGTTCAGAAATGATGTGGGTTGATGTAGAGACAGAGGATACTCACCCCATGCAGTGGGTAGGAAATCCATCCCAACTCCCCTTGGCTTGCTTTAGAGTCTAACATGTTGACTGTGGAGAAGAAGAGGAAGAGAAAACATGAATGTCTAGTCCTTGTTAGCCCAATTAGTCTTCTTCTATTCCCACAGGGGGGATCCCCAACGAGCATTGATCATGACTTTATTGACGCAGCTGCCACACACACACATGCGCCACCCATATCACATGCTAGAGAAAATTTTGCGGCTTTCTTGTATTGCATTGTGAAGAATCGAAGCGGAGGTTTTCTGGCTACAACACAGATATCCTGAAGAAACATTGAACTGAAGTAGAGCCATTTTTGAAAATACACAACCATTATTTTTATTTTATTTGTCTTACAGTTTTAAACCAGTTTCTTCTAAGCACATACATACACACACACACACACACACACACACACACACACACACACACACACACACACACACACACACACACACACACATACACACACACACACACACACACACACACACACACACACACACACACACACACACCAATGGTGATTGGACTGTTACCAGGTAAAGCAAAACTTCATCAATTTCCGATGCAATCGCCAGTTTCCAAGGTGGTCAAAAATGCGATTGGTCATACTGAAAACAAAGTATAACTCAATTTATATTGAAAGGAAATACGAGTCCCACCTATAATTCATTCACATCAAACCGAAACCAAGATGGAAAGAGGGAAATCCGTTTCTAAGAGATGGAACATGACAAATCCGAAGCTTTTAAAGCGTGATGAAGCAAGTTAAGGCTTTGGGTTTCTTATGGTGAACATTTGGTGAATATGCCAAAGTAAAAGCATGATATGATTTAGGGTGAGGAATTGTTTGGGGCTAATTTACATTATGTTTACCAACCCTTTATATACAATGGCTAAAACAACTCTAACATAGATAGTCTTCCTCAAGAATAGAATTAATGAGGAACAAGATTTTCTATTTTTAGTATGTTCACATGGCAGTGGTGTGAATTATTGTCATTGTATACAACTGTCAGTAGTGTTATATGGAGAGCGGAATGTAAATGCATCATTGTGCTGTATGGATTCCCCACGTTAGAAGAAAAACTGCATATTATCCCCAGATACTGTTTGGGATCATCATAAAACAGAAGCTAAATGCAGAATACAGAAACTGTTTTATTCTGCTACAAAAAACTAGTGGAAGTAACTTGGAAATATTCATAATAAATCAATTCTATGTTGAGTTTTGATTGTTATTTTTTGTCATTATTTCTGCCCAACAGAAGCCAGACAAAACGTATATGATGCCTTGCTTTAGTTTGACATGAACAAATAAACTAGTAGGCGGAATTGTAAAAAATGTATTCCATAAAGATATTCTGTTTAGTTTTTTTATGTTTTCCTAAAAGCCTGTTTTCTGGTATATATTGTTAAAGGGTATGCTAAAGTGATTCATGTTTATTTACTGTACCATATTTTTTTGTAATCACTATAAAAACACGAATTTCCATGTCAGTGGGATTAATAACATGCACACCGAGTGACCTGCATGAAAAAGCAGAATATAAATAACCCGCCACAGTAAACAGATGGTAAAACAATATAGTTCCACCGTTCCAAAGGTCTCTTCCTTTAAGCTTGAGCATGAAACTGACTCAGCCCCTTCCTCATCCTGCTGAGAGCAACTCAGTCCTCAGCTCAACACACACAAACAAGTGTACACTTACACACACTTACCCAAGCGAGTGCATACACACACAACAAAGTGAAGCAGCAGTGCAGTCAGGCCCTGCAGCTGTAACTCTATTCACTGTAAAATATGAGGAATACAATCTCCCTGTACTCTTCCATTCAAAGCTTCACTAAGCAGGAGCGTACATATCTCCAAAGACAGCTAAAGAGAGTGTTTGTGGGTCATGAAGGATTCCTGTTGTACTGGGAAAACTATTTCAGTCCAACAAAATGAACTCCCTCACAGCAACAAAACTACAATTCCAGAGAAAAGTGAATTTGCAGTAAGTAATTGTTGTTTCACACAAGAACAAGGGGTGAGATAGAAATCCAAATGTTCTTCAGGCAAGTCTGATAACTATCAGCTAGTGTGGCAAGAAAAGAGCCTTAAAGGGAAAGTGGAGAAAGGAAGACACACACACACACACACACCACACACACACACACACACCACACACACACACACACACACACACACACACACGCAGGGAGACTTATTATCAAATTCCAGACTGAGAAACCTTCTGAATTGAAGCTCACCTGAGCTGTATCCATGCTGAGCCACTCAGCCAGTTGAGTGGCAGTAGACACGTTCCTATTAGAGTCTAATGAAGCTATCTGTTCATGTCAGATAATAGCAGCTCAGCATCCAGGGCCATTGCTTCCAATTTACATTTCTCAACGAGCCGAGCCCACCACTCAAATTGAGCCGAGCGGGGGAATTTGAGAGCAGAAAATTAGACGGCTCTCATATCGCAGGAGGAAAAAAAAGCCCCCTCCAGCTGCACTTGGCTGGGGAAATCAGCGCCCACACACACACTCATACACATTCACAAATGCATGCATAAACACTGCTACACAGTCACTAAAAACACAAAAACACACCAAAGGATGCGCCCCATCCAGGAAACTAGAGCAGTTAACACATAATAAAACACATAAATGTGTGCTAAGATACCAAATAGAAGAACCAGCTTCCACTCACAATGAAAATGACATAAAACACACAAATACACATTGACTGTATGTATATACTATGTCTGATGCTCACCAGAACACATTTCCCCGCACATGCGCACATAAAGAAGGCACAAAATAAGAGCATACACAAACAGTCTTTCTCACTTTCACTCCCTCGCATGCGCACACCAAGCACACACACACACACACACACACACACACACACACACACACACACACACACAACACACACACACACACACACCACACACACACACCACACACACACACACACACCACACACACACACACACACAGTCGGTTAGCAAGCTAGCGTCAGCCAAGCATATAGCCCCTGCCCCATCAGGGAGTGCCTCTGAACGGGAACTAGGAGTATTAATAGCAAACTGAGCCAGCCTGTCTGGGAGGGAGCACAACATCACAGAGGTAGAAACAGGTGAATCAATACACAGACTCATACCCATAGGCCAATAACATTAAGACGCCCACACACACAAAAACTGACCCTGATAAACCCTTAAGTATGAGAAGACTCCATGCCACAGGCAGCTAAAATGTCCTGAGAGGTTTCATAAACTGATGGGAATGCATGCTGTATACTGTATCACCCAGCCAGTAAATATAATGAGCACCTTGCAAATAGATTAAGAGACACGTCACGTTATTGCTAGTGACCTACTATCGCTTGGCATAGCATATGTTGAAATATTAACAGGAAACATTGGAGCAGAGATCTACATGGTGCCTATTTTGATGTCTATGTTCTCATAATTTAACAGCTAAGTTAACCATTAATGGGTAGCAGATACTTGAATTCAATACACCCTCACCTCCAGTAAAATATGATGATATGAAAAAAAAGGGGAAAAACGATTCACAGCAGATGGAAATGTAATCCTCAGCCACAGCACAGACACAATTAAAATGTGGGATGAGCGGAAGAAGAAGCTGTCAGTCAGAGACGCTGGGCTAGAATCAACACATGGCTTGATCAGTAAAGCGGAGAGCCTTCCATATGGACTAAGTCACTCCACTCAGAATAGATGGGGGCTATAATAAAAAACTTGCATGCATATGTTTGAGTAATATCGCCCCTGTAGCTGTGAACAAAGTGTTGAGGGCTGCAGCCTGGCTGTGTGCAGGTTGGCAGGCCGCAGTGCAGGCAAAGCAAGGCGACTTGTGTCTGTGTTAAAGGGTGAAGTGTTCACCTCCCATTATGAATTATTCAAGTGCAGAGTCGCTCTGTCTGATGTTGCTGCTGCTGCTCGCCCAACCCCTCTGCCCCCATTCCCCTTTCTTTCTTTCTTTTCTTTCTTTTGTTCTTTCTTTGTATCTGTCTTTCCTTCTTTCTATTTATCTATCTTTCTTGCTTCTATACCTTCTCACATACATGCATTAAAACACATAGACTTCAAGACTCAAATAAGGGCACACAGCGCCTCTGCACACATTCTGTATAATCTAATATCTCTATAAATAAGCTCACATACACTAAAAAACAGAAACACACACAAACCTTCTTTTGTGTCTAAATGTGAAGCCTAAAACAGATGCTGTTAAACTGAAGATGACACTCTCCATCATCAGCTCAATGTTTGGCAAACAAATACAGGGATATAGAAGACATGGTTTATTTTTAAAGGAGGGGCATGTGTAAGCACATTTCCAGCACCTCTGAAAGGTACCATCGCTCACGAAAGCCCATCCGTCCCAGCGGAGCTGCAGCGCCGGGCTCTCCGGGCCAAGGCTCCCTACAGCCGGCTAAAAATACCCGAGGCCTCCCGACGCCCCGCAGCAGGCCAACATCACACCACCAAGGCACGCAAAGGGAACTCGCTGCACCAGCTAAGGAAACTCACAACGTTATTTATTTATTTTTTCGATTAAATATGGGGGGAAATGTTTTCAGATAATATCTGATATGTCAAATGTGCCCCAAAGTTCTAGCTAATGCACCCGCGCCAACAAATGATATTCTCAGGGATTTCCTCTGCATTTCCTTCAACACTCCCCCAAAGTTTTATATACGATCTTAACGACCTCATGAAAGCCAAACAGATTCTTTTTTTTTTAAATGTTGGTGAAGGCACGGTGCCAAGAGCGAGCACGAGATTGCAAGATACATAACTAGACCTCTATAGGTTGCTACTAAATGGGAAAGGAAATATAAAATAATTAGACGAATTCCCCAGCATCCCGTTCACAGGTGAGGTTTGTTTTCCATTTAATGTATTTTTCTTTACTTGTTATGTAAAAAAATGATTAAAGTATTCCAAGTTAGGTCTCTGAAAAGTCTCATTAAGTCCAAGTTGAAAAATGACGGTCTTCAATTGGTTTTCTAAATTAGTGATATAAATTAAATAAAGGCTATAGATGTAATTTACACAAGATTTATTTTATGATTATCGATTTTGAAGTTTGTAAACAGTCCTCCTTCGTAACTCTGAAAACTCCTCCATGATCCGCTGCGCGTTACAGGCGAGATTAAATCGGCAGCAGACTGTCGGTATAAAAATGAAATCCAGTATACTTTTTATTTTCACTCGTGTGAACACTGACGTAGGATTTCGAGCCAGTCGTCTAAATATGAATATTAGAAAAATAATTATAAGGCTACTATATACGCACACTCCATGGCACGTTTAGTGACTTTTAAAGTGAATTTTAGAAAGTAGTGAATCAATCCAAAATCTGGTATACGGTGGTGGTGAAATTTATATTTGTTACTATGTTCCATGAGGATAATGTGGCCCAGCTCAGAAAGTTTATAACTTTATGATCTTATGATTTCTTGCTTCAGTGAAGACAACGACGATAGATCTGACCTGTGATTGAGGCTGGAAAGTGGAGCATAATCAGATTTATAGAGCGGGATGATCCATTTGCAACAACACTGTTAAACAGTTCAACCCTATAAGATAAGCAGCTTTATCTTTTTACAGGGTCAATATTTGCGGTGTAGCAGTCTGTATTCATTTATATAGGCTACAATATGGAGGCGCAGTGGCTCGATACTGACACTCTCTGGCAGATTTACGTCGTAAGGAAGGTGCTTTTAATTACCTGATATGGTACTTTCTAAGTTTAAAGCTAGCAATTTTAAGTTTTAATAACTTGCAAACTGTTAGTTTTCTTTTTGTTTTGTCTGTATAACAAGTTTCTCCACACTCTCTCTCTCTCTCTCTCTCCCTCCTCTCTCCCTCTCCTCTCTCTCTCTCTCTCTCTCTCTCTCTCTCTCTCTCTCTCTCTCTCTCACACACACACACCCCCCCCACACACACGCACACACACATACACACACGCACACACCACACCGGCAGAGTGTATATTTTCTCAGGGGTGATGTGTATTTTATGTGGTTGTGTTTCTTTGTTCAGTGCTGGAGTCGCTGCTACTATATCCATCAGCTTTATACCTCATTAAACTATACTTACACCTAACTAACTGTAAGAAACCAAAGCTATCTCGGGGTAAAGCAAGTTCACAGAACAGATTGTCTGTAGGCCAGCTGACCTTGACATGGTCACTTCTACTGAATTGAACACACTTTTTTCAAGATTTCCAATGCTTCCATGTCTATAGAATCTTACATGAAATGTACTGATATCTTGCATTCACATTTATGCAGAGCAGAAGCTTTTTTATAACGTGGCAAACAACGATAGAAGTGTAAGCAAGGCATTTTTCTTATGTCAGATGAACATACAACAAACATTTTCGTTGAGAAGACGTGATCATGTTTACGTTTAAACTTCGTATGGATTATAAACTAACTCAAATGTCGATGGTTTATTTGGCTAAGGAGCATGTTTTGGATAACTTTCCCTTTCTATAAGACAAAGATTGCTCTTCTGACCTACAGTCTAAAACTTTACAAACTTATTGTACAGACACCAGAGTTACTCATATTCTTATAGGGACATGGTTCAGTGCCTTCATTTAGAGAAGCGTAGATTACGCCTACTAAAGGCTCATTCAGATTCATTTAATTACTTTATTGGTCTCAACGATTGAATCACTTTGTATCGTCCAAACTGATTAACTGATTTCAAATAAGGACGAGATATGCATTCATGTCAGGGAGGATTGTATTTATTCGTTTTATATTATTCTTTACAGGGAATAATTAAGTTTAGTCCTTTAGACAGCTTGACCCACATCTTCCCCAAAAATATGTTCCTCCCTCCCTGTGGGCAGTTTTAACCTTTACAGGACTCAGGACACCTTCGTGTGCCATTCCTTTTTACTTTGACCCGGGTACAAAACACACCACGACAAGTATGCAGGGCAGGGCGTGAAAGTAGCAATGTAAAGAATTAAAAAGTAGAAGAAAGTGGAGCAAATAAAGAAAGAGACCGGTTGACTTGTTTTCCCCGCAGTTTCACGTGTTTGGAGAAGCGGCTGCTGAAACTAAAGCGGTCTGTCTTGTTGTGGGTTTAAAAATATTGCCACATGCTTAGAATCACCGAAACTTGCAATGGGAATAGAAGAAATTAAGTGGTGTGCGCAGTCGTCATTTTTCATCGTTTAAATGTAACCTCTGATTCAAATATAATTCCAAACACAGTTATAACACCACTTCAAACGACAGACGGTTTACATAGCAGCCCGCGAGTCAACTATTTTGGATGTATTCAGGTCAGATACGTAAAAACAGACATCCACGTTTTTACGCACAATGCGATTGAGCTCATCTTCTATTTATTGCCTTTAAATCGGCGAGACTGATAGCGGGACTGGGGCGTCCACCCCAAATTGATTCTTGGCTAAAAAGACCAACGTGCACCTCAAATGGAAACACGGAAACGGAGTTTCTTTCCGTGTCTACGCTTCATAATAACTCTGCGATGTTCGCTGTCTCGCCATCGCTCAGTTCACTCATCCCCATTTAAACAACTATTAACCCCCCGTGCGCGAGATTATCCGTATCCAGGCTTCACCGTCTGCCTTGTTAAAATCTACTTTTAAGTTTATTATCTAATTATTGTCTACTAGTGTTTACAATCTGGCTCTCCGTGAAACCTCGGTCACCCCCACGCGCTTTCTCTCATCTTGTTATTGTTATCAGTATAATTTGGACAGTTGAAGTCCGCGTTGAGCGCACGGTCTGGCCGCGATGTGTGCCGTATATAGCGCACCATTTGCACACACGTAAACACCGCAGACTGAGAGCTGACTTACCTTCATTAGGAGCGTAGATGACGGCACACGTAGAAATAACGCAGGACAATAAAAGAGGTAAAATGAAAAGGAGTGATCGCGGATTGCAATCCATGGCGGCGGATCAGAGGTACATAACTCCATGAAGCCACTGACTGATCTGAGAGCGTCTCCTCTCCACGCAGCTTTCTCCCTCTCCCATGCTCCGGCTCCCTCCTTTTCCGCTGGGTCCTACAGAGTCTGACAGACAGCAAAAACACAGCGCTCAAGTTCACCACAGGTCACTTTAGATCCTCTACCACGGGCGTCTTCCTGACAAATTCAGTTATTCAGCATTTTCTTTCAGCCTAAGTCAAAGCAAAAGTGTAATTTGATTCACTAAAATCGAGTGCAGGGACTTGGTAGAAGAAGGAGGAATATTTCTGGGAATAAGAGGGTAACACCATATGTTCCTGTGACGTGAAATCACATTTACCAAAAATATTTCCAGTCAGTATTTTTTTTTTATGTCAAACTGGAAGTTAGTTAAAAATAAAATGTGCTTTGACTAAGAGTAGAACATATGTGCCCGATTATCACATCAGAGTATCACCTTGGCTTTATTTGGCCCAACTTCAAATACAGCAGCTCCTTCCAACACAAGGCTTTATTAGAAGTGAGTGTAAATCAGGTTTACTTAACAGCCAATAAGAAATTATTTTTTAAACAAGTCTTCGGGACAGTCAATAAGAACCTCATGTTTTTAATAAAAAAGCCAAAGGTGGCCTGCGATTTTGAATCCTACACAGGGAACATCTTGGTTTTATTTTAGACTAGGAGGGAACCAATATTGAACACTTGCTTTACATCAATAAACTGGAACAGCCAGCAGAATCCTTTAATCCAGACTTGGAATTCAACAACGGGGACAAGTTTTTAAACTTATCGTGGAACGAATAGAACCCAGTTGTTTGTTTTGTTCTGTCACAAGTGATGCACATTATACAACAGTGAGTTTCTTGGAGAGGCAAACATCTCCAAGCATTATTTGTTGTTCATGTTACAGGGTGTGCATTAAAAAATCACACATTTCAGTCATGAATGATTAACTTAATGTTTGTTCCAAAACATCAGTTTTCATGACACATTTAAGATGTTTAAAAGAAAACACACTTGCATTCATGTGGATATACGTTTCCCATGTTTCCAAAGGTGTATTCATCATGGTATGAAGAATCACATAATTTGCTTGCATTTGGGTGTAGTGTGTGCATTTTTCTGAGAGGGCCATTAGGGGCCCCCGACACCACAATACTTGATCCGCACTGAAAGGCTGGGGTGGCAGTGTAACGCCGGGGCCCTCACTGAGACGCCAGCTGTTGTGGTGGGGGGTTGGAGAATGGAGGTTGCGAAGGCATCTGACGTATGGGAAAAGTTAAAAGCACACAGCACACCCAAGCCAACGACACAGCTACACTTGGATTTGCAGAAACGGCTACCAAACTTTAATTACTTTCTAATTCCCTCAATGTAATGTATGTGGGCTGCAGCAGGAGGTCACAGTCAGGGATACAAAATAAATGTCAAAGAATTCATCCTGCGTTGAATAGCAACATATTTTATGTTGTGAAAAACTAATTAATTGAAATTACTTAAATGTTTGGGATTATTCCAAATTTGAAAAAAACATGGGGGTGCCAAAACTCTCATTTTAACTAATGCTAATAAAATTGCTCCAACTGAATGGACTTAATTACTTTTGAGAAGGATTACACATACTATTGCGACACAGTTCAAAATATTGCAACATTTGTGAAAATGTTTCTAAGCCTATGCAAATGAGATATTACACTTTGAAATGGCTACATGTGTGGAGCACAACTTCACAGTGCTGCATGTTCAGAAAGAAAACCTCATTATTTTTTGTTTCTTAGGATATAAGGAGGCGGTTTGTTCAAAAGTCCTTTAAAATTAACCGGGGAATTTTACAATGCATTTAACGCAATTTTTCTTTTAGAACAAATGACTCAACAGCGAACCCGGAGCACTGTCTAACTCGGAGAGATTTATTAGTCTCAGGTTGTCAATGGATACAGTGAGGAATGATGCCGGGAGTTTTCTGGCCACATTATTAAGAGGCTGTGGCATGTGGATTTACAGCAGATTTTAGACATGCCAGCCTTCGTCATACATCATCTTCTACATCCCACTAATTCACTTATTACACACTGAAAGAGATTAATACTCGAGGCCCCGCAGCTAACAATCAATTCAGAGGCTGGTCGTTCTGGACTTGTAGTTTACAGATAGGAGGAATACGTTTCAATGGAGAAGGTTCTGAGAAAAATAACAGGTTATTTCATAAGTGTTAGAAGTATAAACATACTGGACGTAGGAAAATAATGGAAAAATGAAAGAATTATGATTTTTTTAAAATTCTTTATTTGAATAGAATAGTAAATTCAAATTACATAAAAATTGGAAATTAACAATACAATTAATGTTGAAAATGGCAAAAGAAAAGACTGACAACTAACAAAGACAAAAGTGATCACACCCATTGCACACTTGGTCATGTTGTGACAAAACAACTTCCTGCAGACACTCAAACACAATCTGTAGTAATTGTTTTCCTCCGGTCGTCTAAAAGGCGCTGTCACTGCGTTTTTAGTGAATAACTTATAAAGTTATTTCAGACTAATTTTTGGAAATCTGTTTCTGATTGTGGTGAATTGGAAAAATGCGATGCGTCCCTCCCGTCTATCCGCTCCAACATTTTTTCCCTCTCCTCAATGAGCGCTTGTCCATTCTTGAACACTTGCCAGTGGAACAATCCAGTATGAGATGGAGGAAAATATTGATTTAGAGCCTGGATTGTAAGTCACGATGTGTCCCGACATGTCGGTATAGGGCTCCGAAATCTCAGAACAGATGTTGTTTAGGAGCCTCTTTGAAGCTGCCATGGACGGGCCTTCATGCACAGTAACATACAAACAAACAAACAACAGTGTGTTTACTGCTCGCTGTCAGTACCCTCTTCCTCCCTGTGGTTCTCAGGCGGCACATTCCTCCAGACTCACAGCCTACAGAAGGAGGAGAAGCCAGCGGGCTGCTGGCATGTAATACTATCCCCCCCCCACACCAAAGTCATAGCAGGGCTGCTTTCTTACCACTGCCAGCAGCACCACCACTCTGCACCCTTTCCATCCTCCTTTTATTTTGCTGCAGCCCTACGGGAGATTCTAAATCTGGAGAAAATTGCAATAGTGTGGTTATTGCTCTGAGTAAAGCGCAATCATTTTTCCTTTGAGTGTATATAAAACACATGTGCATACAGTAATAGCAAAAATAATACAACATAATGTGCATCCATTTAAAAGGAAAAGTAATAATTCTTATATATTTTTTTTTGTGAGACCATTTGTTTTACATCTCCAAATATGGAATGGGAAACAAACATGTTTAATTGTTTAAACTAAAGGATGTACCCGGCAACATGTACTAGTCAGTACCATTTAAAGTAGTAGAGATGGTCCTAGTACTACTCATAATTCAGCAGTATTGTTAAACACATCAAAATAAGTGAGATCTGATTAGAATTACTGTGTTTTTCAAAGAGTTGAAACCAATTGAAATTAAAGTTTGTGACTTGGCATTGGGCATTGCCTTTGAGACATGCTAATGTCAGCGGCCCATTTATGATGAATGTGTCTAGTGGAGTGTGTCTAGATGTTTACACAAAGAAATCAAGTGCTCCCCCCCCCCATTTCCTGTATTTGCACCCATGATTATTGGGTCATGGTTCATGCGGCAAATTCTCCTCGTCACCCTCAGAGAGACGGCTCTAATGGGACTGACCGACTGCCATAACAGGGTGCTGCTGCAAAGAGCTGCCAACAACTCGCTCTCTCTTTCCACTTCCAGCCACAGTAATGTCCATCAAACGGCTACAGTGCAAAGAGGCTGGCCGAGGGGAGAGGATAAATCGTTATGGAAGTATATTTATGGATTTGTTTTCTCAATAAAAGACAGAAGTTAGGATTATTGTCCCATGTTAAAGAAGTAACGTTCCCACTCTTTAAATTATTTTTGACTGAAGAAGATATGTCATTTAGCTTGGGAAAAAAATGCAGTAGGCCTCAGTTTCCCATAAGCAATTAGTTGGCGTAGTAGTATATTTTTCCATTTGGAGGTTGTTATGCATTTCAAATCAAGTCAGGAAGCAAAAAAAAAGAAAGAAAGGGTAAAGAAAAAGAAGGAAATAGTAGTAGGATAATATTCTACTAGGAAAAAGATATACCTCAGCAATCAGAAGTATTTCTTTTGTCTGGAATAAATAAATCCAGACATGCTTAACGCGCTAAACCTCCTCCATCTGCGTGCTAAATTGTTTTTGTGCCTCACTAGTTAGACAGTTAAACAGTGTGTAGGCCAGGGTGAATTCTCTCCTGGAAGTCGTTGGAATTTCTGGTGATGCTGTTTTCTTTTTCTATTCAGGGTGGATATTGTTGCTCATGCAAACCAACCAGTTCAAACTGATTAACCAGTAAAATGTAGGACACGTAACTTCCCACATTCCTGAGGATGTTTTTTCCTGGGAACGACAGGAGACTAAAGGCTTTATGGACTGGCAATAGGTTACATCACTACTTACTTATATCTACAGTTTATGTTAGAGGCAGAGAGCAGTATAACAGACGTTTAACTCCATGGGAATGAGAAATGCCGTGAAACAAAACAGTCTGACATGAGGGTTTATTTACCAGAGGACAGCTAAACAAGGCTAAACCATAAGAGCTGGTAATAGAGAGGGAGGAAACAACATTTGGTCTCCTTGATGGCGTTGAGGTTTTGTTACAAGGAGACACACAGAAATGAAAACAAGCAGACAGAAACCCTCCCTCTCTCTCTCTCTCACACACACACACACACACACACACACACACACACACACACACACACACACACACACACAAACCACACACACACACACACACACACACACACAATACAGTCTTGTGAAGAGTAAAGTTTGGAGAGCAGTATTTGGATGGCTGTAAATCATTGAACCCATAATGGTCCATTTACCTTTAAGCTGGGGGAGGCAGTTTATTTTGGTGTTACTGGGTAGAAATGTCGTAATAGCTTTTCAGCATATTGTAATTCAAGTGGTTCCCCAGGGTAGGTACTTTAGTGGAAAAGTTTAAAAAAGGCCAGATTTAAAAAATAAATAACACTCTTTATCCTGCAGCTCTCCCATTGGTCCCTATGCCTGGTCCTTTCTGTTCTAAGCCCCTCCTCCCACACAGGCATGCATTTGCACATTAACCTCGACTATTATTTCAAATATCATTGCGATTGTGATCCAGATGTCATTATTTAGCAGCAATTATATGAGAATAACTGTTGTGTTTTCTTTGCAAATGTCAGGGTCAGTGGAGCCCTTTGAGATGACATATTGTAATTTGCGGCTGAAGCTAGCGACGATTTTGGTATTTCAGAGATGGAGGCATATAGGAGCAGGATATTATGCCATTAAATCAGGCTATTACAATCTGAAGGGCTGCACACATGCATTTAAAGAATAACCAATAGGAACGACTGTTCTCTGAATTCACCTGTCATTGGCCAAAGTCTGCGTAACAAAATAGATTTTCAGAAAACGGAACAAAAAAGTTGCAGAAGTCTTGTTTTCTTTCAGACAAATGTCTTAATATTATGTTTCCAACGAAAAATAAGCGGCTTATCCTGGATTTAATTTATTCTAGATAAAAAAATATTGTTGTCCCCAACTCAACAAGTATTAAAACGAGCAGGAATTTTGGATCTTGATGTATGGAAAATTAATCGTTTTTACTGAGACAACAAATTATAAGAAGGAGAATAATGAATCACTAATTTGACTGTAATATAACTAATTTCATGGTGTTGCAGCATAACATTCGCAGCCAAGCATTTCTTGAGATAATTAGCCAAAGTGAATGGAATTATTGTTTTCTTGGAAATAGTGATGTCCAGATACAAGAAGACATCCATCATAGAATCAGCACGCATACATTTTTGAAGAACAGCCTCTTACCTCCTGTCTCTCTCTCTCTCTCTCTCTGCTGTCACCATGCCAGTATTGTCTTGTATATTATTCTCCTCCATCTGCCATTCACACACTTGCAGATACTCACAATAACTCACGTTTTAGCACACTGTCGGCCAAATAAGATCTTGGCAGCAATGCACTTTGCTTCAAAAATATCTACAGGACACTTTAGGAGTTTTTCATTTTATTTAAAAATTGAGTTAATTATATATCCCGAACCAATGAGGATAATGGATGAACACCTCAGTTATAGAATAACTGGCAAAGAAAAATATAAATAAACAATGTTGAAACTTTACAGTCAAGTCATTAAAACATTAAGTGGAATTACGTATTAAACCATATAAGCTAATGTCTATAATAATAGTTCCAAACGTGAGAACAGGAAGTTCTGTACATCAATCAAAAGGTGATATCATGCTACGGTAAAGATTTGTGCGTGTTTGTGGTAGTGTGTGTGTGTGTGTGTGTGTGTGTGTGTGTGTGTGTGTGTGTGTGTGTGTGTGTGTGTGTGTGTGTGTGTGTGTGTGTGTGTGTGTGTGTGTGTGTGTGTGTGGTGTGTGTGTGTGTGTGTGTGTGTGGTGTGTGTGTATGCCTGTACACTTTCACTCTCGGAGCAGCATTTGTTGTGAAGACAGTCAGGTATGTTGCTGCGCTGTTGCAGAGACATTTTACTAAAATATTCAGGAGAAAAGCACCTTAATTATACAGATGATGGAGTACAGGCCCTGCAGTCGTGTGTGTGTCTGCATGTGTGTGTGTGTGTGTGTGTGTGTGTGTGTGGTGTGTGTGTGTGTGTGTGTTTTGAGTGTGTCAGTATCACACAGCTTCCATAATAGCATCCAATTGGCCTATGGCTCGGCAGATCTCTCACTCTCATTGGGTGCATCTGTGTTGTCACACACACACACCACACACACACACACACACACCACCACACACACACACACACACACACACACACACACACACACACACACACACACACACACACACACACACACACACACACACACACACTGCCTGCTTCCTGCCAAAGCTACTAAATGAGGTGTTCCTTTTTCATTAATCATGGCTGTTGTTAAGGTTACCTGAGCGACACACTTGAGGGGGTCACTGAGTTACACTGAACAGCTTTCCTTACGCACTAATTATATTACATTAATGTGATTATTTCAACACCTACTCATTAAATTACACTCTCGGCCTACAGAGAGTATTTTCATTATGGCTTATTTATTTGTAAAGGACACGTATACGGCTCAGACACGGGAGCATATACTGTAGATACAGAAGTACATTTTGCAGATGTGAAAAGTATTAGCAAAAGCTTCAACAGAAAAGGATGTTATGCAAACGTCTTAATAGTTTTCTTTGTTTGCCGATGTAAACCGCACTAATGTGGATTTCTGTGTTTCTGTCATCTGCTCCTACGCCCGCCTGTGGAGCTGTGAACAGTTGGCAAGCATGGTGCAAACCCAGGCCATGGGTGTGGTGCACATCTACAAATGTAATCCCAACTGAGTTAACAAAACTTGGGTTGCAACATCAGTGGCCTGGCTGAATCCTTACAAGGAAGCATCTCTGGGATGTGTTTGTGGCAACACTCTTAACCGTGCTACGATACATAACATGCAAACTACAAACCACTGGAAACATCGATAAACAATCCTTACAATAATGCTATTAATTAGTCAAACGTCACAAGATAAACATTCAACCACAAGGCATTTTAACTGCTGTGAACTGTAAAGTAGTGCCACGATTGCGTTCCTTGATGTGTGATGTGTTTAAAAGAAGATTAGAAGTCCATCATGAGCAGATATATACTTTTCTCATCATCATCCAACAACTACAGTATAAGTAACTTTAGATTTATTATCATCTTTAACCGTACCGTCAGCCAAAAAAGTAAGAAACCTTTAGTTTTTACATGTTGGGTGCTACAGTAATAAACATGCATTTACAAGGAGCTTATGGAGCATTACAATCTTTATAGGAATTGTTAGAAAGTTGACACTGTGCATGGATATCACACAAAACTCTGCCAAAGAAGTAGAATGTCAGAGGAAAAGTGAGGCTGAGTTGCCAATGTGAGCAAGGGAAAAAAATGATGCGTGCTTCTTGGACTGCGAATGATTATATTTGCTCGGTTGAAAATAATCACAGCGATTCATAATAAGAGGCTGTCACATTAGTGATTGTACATTGCTGACAATGCTCAGCGTGCTTGCTCATCAAATTAACTTCCACAGCAGGACAAAAACCGGCATGTATGAACAATTGTGTGTGGCTGATTTTTTATTACATACAGTTGGTTGGCAGTATGTGTTTAATATTTCCCAGCCACACTTTGCCATACAAACTATAACAAGACCACTTGATAGATGTCGAGCACAACATACATTTGTACAAGAGCGTCGGAGGCGGGAAACCGTTCATTCCTATGAAAGTTGCTCAGTGTAAAGCATAAAGCCAAACTGGCCTGACTATGAGAGCAAAAGTAGCCCATGGATCTTGTGCACTTGCGTTTTGCTTAAGCCCCGCCTCTGATTTCCCTCTCAGCTCAGTCAAATTAATGGAGGGAAAATATATCTCGATTCGGCTTATGGCGCATTTAAAGGAACCCTATTATACTTTTTTACATCAATATATTATAGGTCTCAGATATATACAAAACATGTCTCTGAAGTGTTTGGCTTGAAATACCAAACAGATCGTGCATTGCAGCATCCCATAATCCCCTCTGTTTCAGCTCTGTTTCAAAAGTGCTGATTCTCTGTCTGTTACTTTAGATGAAAATAAGGAGCCACTCCCCACGCCCCTCTGAGAGATATCTGGTTAAAAAGAACACAATGGTGCTCTAGGAGGAGATTCAGGTGATAAGGGGGGGGGGGGTATAAAATAGGCTATTAATCCAACTGCTTTTGTTTGCCAGTGGTTTGATTTTTAACAATACTCCCAGGCTAGAGGTCAGGCTCAAGTTTTCTTTAAAAAGGCAGACTTTAACATTTAGCTGTAAAAGACAAACCACATTGTCCGTGGTGACTTTCTTCTCCTAACTATGAGCAAATGATGACATCTTGGCAAGTAGCCAGTGAAATTGCAGGGGGGCAACAGACAATCCGTCCCACCTGGCATCAGATCTGTGCCATCTGCTTTCATTGACAAAGCATTTGTGCTTATTGTTGGTTAGCCCCCCTCAGGGCACTTAACACTATAAGATATCCCCACGTAGCTTTCTATTGAGCAAAGCACATTAAAAACATAACTTAAAAGTATTCTTTCCATTAATTGACCTTACATTGTATAATGATAAACAAAAGCAGACATTGAGGATTTGTTATGCTGTGTACTAATCCAGGTTATTTTAATGTCTAAATAACTTTAAAGGCAAGGCAAGGCAAGTTTATTTATATAGCACCTTTCAACACAAGGTAATTCAAAGTGCTTTCAAAAATTAAAGACATTAAGAAAATGGCATTTAAAAACAGTCATTAAAAAGCAAAGATAATACAATAAACATTAAAAGAAAAAAAATAATAAAAGTTACAGTGCAGTTTAAGATATTAATAGTTCAATTAAAAGCAAAAAGAAAAGTCTTCAGCCTGGATTTAAAAGTAGTAAGAGTTGCAGCGGACCGGCAGATTTCTGGTAGTTTGTTCCAGATATTTGGAGCATAATAACCAAATGTTTTTTTCTGCTTCGCCCCACTTGCCCCAAATGACCCTTAGCTGCAGTATATATAGTTGTCTTAATCGCTGTTTATGAATGAATGAAGGAAAGACTAATGTCAAAGTGAGCCAATGACTCCATCATTGCTCATCACATCCAACCGTGTTCCCGTAAAAACAATCCGGCACTTCATCATGGATCAGGTATGTTGGCATCCATTATCCCATTATTTGTCCGTGTAGTCTAAGTATGTATATCCTCTGGCACACATGGTTACCATCAGCATGACTTTTACCACCACAACCACAGTGTTAGTCTAATCTCTAAATACCGTGTGTAATGGGCCCGTGTCATTATGTTTCTTTGCTTTATGACACACTCAGTCCTTAGATGAGTGTGTGTTTGTTCCACATCCAACCCGAAACAGTGTAATACTTAATGGCAAAACCCTCGTCAGTCGTCGCACTGGCCGTCTTTCATGTGAAGAGCGTCTGATGTGCTTTCTGTCTTCTTTCAGACCTTTTAAATGCATTCTGGAGAGGGCTTAACGCGCTTTTACCGACACGCAGGAACACGATGTGAACACTGCAAGCTTTGCTGCTTTTTGTGTCAGGCTATTATATGCGCGGGTTGATGGGCAAGGTGGGGTCATGTCTAAAAGGCAGAGACATTTGGGTAAACTTATATCATCCTCTGTCTGTCTTGAACTGCCACTATCTCTCTCTCTCCTTGTATGTCTCTCCATCTCTCTCTCTCTGCTACCAAGACTCATCCTGAGAACAGAGAGATTACCTCCATTTGTCTTCATTAGCATATTAGCTAACAGGCCCTTTGCTGGAACCCGTGGGAAACTTCTGTAATTGCTAAGATAGCCGTAGACTAAACCACTGAAGGAATTTGTAGAGCAGTGTGTGAGTGTGTTTCAGTAATGGAGGGATTTCAGAGATGAACTTCACCTTGACTCTCATGTCTCATGTCTCTCCTCTGTTCTGTCTTATGTCTCTGCGTGTGCACACTGTATGTGAAAGAGCACAGAAACAGAAAATGACTCGGAGCAGCAAGTTGTTTCTGGAATTCATCAGCAAGCATAACTCAGGCA
>JAAKFY010000148.1:0-25161 GCA_011823955.1 Dissostichus mawsoni
GGTGATGAAGTCATTTAGTCTTGTATAGTTTTAGAAAACTGTGAGAGCAATGCAATTGGTCTATAGTTTGACAGTACATGTTTATCTCCAGATGTATGTATTGATATGACTTAGCAGTTTTCATTTTATTTGAAATATACCGGTTTGTATTGACTGATTACAGATGTGAGTTAGTGGTTTGCTATACATTCGATAATGTTTTTAACTGTATACATGTCAATATCATGACAGTCTGTAGACCTTTTACTCTTAAGTTTTTTAAATGTGCCAATAATTTCATTTTCATCAGTCCCCCTTAGAATATAGTTTCCTTCACTCTTTTCTTTCCTACATCTTCACTACTACCATATTTGGAATTTCCCCAGCTAGACAAGGACCACATTGACAAAGTACTTATGAATTCTTCAGCAACTGAGGTCATGTCATAAATTATTGTGTTATTTTTTGACATAAACTGTTTGGCTTCATTTACATCTGTACATACACTTTGTTCCAGTCTTGTTTAGATAATTCTTCTTAAGGAATAACAGACTCTGGTGTTTTGTGTCCGGTTATTTTGACTGTTCTGGTGTCTATTTTGATCCTAGTACAGTTCTGTATCGTTGCAAAGACTGGCAGTGATCACTTGTGTCATTTATTAATATTCACTTATTACTTTCCTATCCATAAATTTGTGAATATGTTGTCAGTGAAGGTTTCTCATTTCTCTAATTCCCCTCCTCGACTCCCCTCCTCGACAACTATCCTCATGTCTTAGTCCCTCCCACAGGAGATGCGAGCAGAGGAGTTGAGGAGGGGAACCGAGAGAGAGGAGAAGAAGCAGCTGGCGGTTAGAGAAATGAGAAATCCTCTCCTCTCTGAGCGGTCATTTTAAGAGAAAAATATCGACCTCTTTGTTTGTAGGTATCTACTAAACTAAAACATACAAATAAAGAGAGTAATGGAGGCATGTGTACTGAGTGATATATATTATACACACTGCTCTGCTTTCTGCACGGACCTCACAGCTGTTCTCACTGTAAACATCGCGTCGTGATGAAAGCAGTTAATAAAATAATATCCAGGGATGCATGCAGAGCTGTCATTGGCTGAGATATGTCCGGCCGTGCGTCACGATTCTTTGAAACATCACTGTTGCCGGAAATATATCCGCGGAGGAGCCGTGGAGGAACCATCAGTGTATCCTCGGTTCTATATCGTATAAGGCTTCGCCCTCTAAGGCTATCGCTATTGGGTAATCCCACTGCGCATGCGCAGCACTGACAGACTTAATCCACGCCCACCTATGATGTGGGCCCCACCTACGGACTCACTTCCGTATAAATAGGAGTAGGCCTACAATCTGCTCCCACTTTTCTTCAGCACTCCGTTGCAGAAGCACTGTCAGGCAAAGTTCTTTTCAGAGCTGTTTACTAAAAAGCAAACATTCCTCCAGAGAGGCCCGACATAGGAGTTACGACCGCGCTCACGGTGTGAGTCCTGCCGGGATTGGAGCACGCAAACGCGGCTCTCACTCCCCAGGTTTCGTGCACTCATTGTGTCCGTCTCCCTCTGGCCCTCAGACCGGAGCGGAGGCTCTCGCTGCTGCGGCCGAGGAGGATTGGCTGGTCCAGGATCTTACTCTGTGGACCAAGCCCTTGAGTTATTCGATCCGAGTGGCGGGCAGCAGTCAGGCGACTCCTTCCCCTCCATTCACGGATCACCATGTGGTTCCCCCGGCCCCATCCTCCCTCTCCGCCGGACGGGGGACAGGGCGGGGCCCGGTGTCAGCCCGGCAGCCGAGCCTATGGGTTCGGCTGCCGGGCTGACACCGGGTCACAGGGTCCCTCTACCCGCCATCTCGGCTCTGCCGTCGATAGGCTATTCTCCAGGAACTCCCGGAGATCATCGGAAAGGCAGCCGCCTAATGAGATCTCCCCGTTCCCCCGGTTCGGGAGAGCTCTCCTCCGGATGACATAACACCGGCATAAACCGGCTGTCTTTAAAACCTGTCGGTTGATTAGACAGCACGGGCTTGTTTCCTATGTCACAGATATGCCTCCTCCACACACCTCCGCTCATTCCTCAAGCGGGTTTGGGCGTGAACGCGCCTCAATGTCCGGTTTACGAGCCTTCTCCTAAACGGCGACATGATGAGAGCCGCTGTGCAATGCGCCAGCTGTTGTTAACCTGTCGATTAACAGACAGCTGGGCTCGCCGTTTGAGCCGGCTGTAACCTGTCAGTTAGCAGGCAGCAGGGCTCGCGGCACAAGCCAGCTGTATTTAACCAGTCGGTTATTTCGACAGCAGGGCTTGACGTTTAAACCTGAGGCTTCTAACCTGTCGGTTAGCAGGCAGCACGGTTTTTTCCTCTGTCCCAGATGTGCCTACTACACACAGTCGTAATGAGCCCAGGGCTGTTATTACGCACTGTGTGAATAGCACTGCACACACCTCCGCTCATTCCTCAGCAGGTTTGAGCGTGAAACGTGCCTCAATGTCCAGTTTACGAGCCTTCTCCTAAACAGAGACAGGATGAGAGCCGGTGTGAGATGCAGCGTGTGGAGGCCCCCTCGCAGATTTTTCGGTCCGGGCCCCTCTTGGGTTGCTTCACGGGCAACGGCGGCGAGGGCTCTGACGTGGCTCGTCACCATGACAACCACAGCACATCCAGAGCATGTCGTGCGCTCTCAGAGTATTACTCAGAGTGGCGACGCGTGTGTGGACAGATGGATAATAATAAGCAGCAAGGCCCACCGGTTAAGCCGGCTGCCCCTAAACCTGTCGGTTATAGGCAGCATGGCTCGCTGCATAAACCGGCTGTCTTTAAAACCTATTGGTTTTTAGGCAGCTCGGATTTTTTCCTCTGTCCAAAACCTACCTCCTACACACGGTCGTAATGAGCCTACGAGTGCCATTATTACAGTGTGGACAGCACTGCACACACCTCCGCTCATCCCTCAGGGGTGTTAAGCGTGAGCACCTCAAGGTCCGGTTTACGAGCTTTCTCCTAAACGCGACATAATGAGAGCCTGTGTGAAATGCAGCGTCTGGAGGGCTCTGGCGTGGCTCGTCACCATGACAACCACAGCATCCAGAGCAGGTTCGCGCGCTGAGTGGCGGCGCGTGTGTTCGATGGACAGATGGAAGATAATAAGCAGCAAGGCTCCCCGGTTAAGCCGGCTGCCAATAGCCTATTGGTTACTTGGCAGCGTGGCTCGCTGCGCAAGCCGGCTGGTTTTTTAACTTATCAGTTAATAAACAGCAGGGCTTACTAGTCAATCCGTCTACCTTAACCTTTTGGTTATTAGGCAGCACGGATTGTTCCTCTGTCTCAGACGTACCTCCTACCCACGGTCGTAATGAGCCCACGGGGGCCATTATTACGCCTCGTGTGGACAGCACTGCACACACCTCCGCTCATCCCTTAGTGGTGTTGAGCGTGAACGCGCGGTTTACGAGTCTTCTCCTAAATGGCGACATAATGAGAGCCTGTGTGAAATGCAGCAGGTGGAGGGCTCTGGCGTGGGTTATCACCATGACAACCACAGCACAGCCAGAGAATGTACACCCGCTATCAGAGTATTACTCAGGGTAGCGGCGTGTGTGTCTGATGGACAGATGGATGAGCAGGCGGATGGGCAGAGGGTAGTCTCTGCAGTTCGCCGCTCCCCCCCGCAGTTCTACGGGATACAGGGATCCTGTCATCCCAGGAACAGTGTCTCGCGCTCTTTTCAGAGCTGCAGGAACTCTTGTTAAAGAAAGCCTTTTTCCAGGGTTCCTCAAAGGGAAGAAAATAAGGGTGTTTTTACTCCCGCTATTTTCTGGTCCCGAAGGAGACGGGGCGGGGGGAATGAGACCCATCCTCGATCTGTCAGTGTTCAACAAGGAAAGGGCCTTTTCCCATGCTGACGATCAAACAGGTGCTAGGGGGTGTTCACCAGGGAGACTGGTTCACATCCATAATCCTGAAGGATGCATACCTCCACGTAACCATCATCCCGAAACACAGCAAATTCCTGCGTTTCTCATTCCTGGCTCCACGCACTTTTTCAAAGTGGGTGGAGACGGCTGGAGCAGCTATAGAATGGGGATGAGAGTGTTATTTTACCTGGACGGCCGGCTGTGGCTGGCTCGCTCCTGGGGAGGAAGCGGCTTTACAGACGATACGGCGTATCTCATCTGTCAAGCCTGGGTTTTCATTATCAACTGGAAGAAGAGCTGTCCTCTTCCCTCCCAGGTTATCATTTAACTGGGAGTGGAATTGAACTCAGCCCGCATGAGAGCGCGACTCTCACAGCAGGGAGTGGAGAAAGTGACAGCTCTCCTCCGGCGCGTCACACCCCGTGGGGCGGTGACAGCCCTCTCCGTGATGCAGCTGTTAGACATGATGTCAGCTGGTCACGTGGTGATCCCCCTGGGTCTCCTTCACAGGAGGAGACTCCAGCGGTGGTTTATTCGCCTGTGCATCGACCCCGTGCGTCAGAGGAGACGCATGGTGTACATTCCTCCTTCCGTGGGTTTGGATTTAACCTACCGGAAAAATCTCCACGTCCTGTCAGTGGGGGTGCCCCTGGGCAGAGTGACGTCACACACCGCAGTGTTCACAGACGCATCTCTCACAGGCTGAGGAACGTGCATGTCGCAGGCAGTGGGGGGACAGTGGCGGGCTCACATGTCTCTCCATATAAACGTGGAATTACTCTCCGTATGGAGAGTAATCCAGCACTTCGCCCCGTTACTGTGGAATCAACATGTGTTGATTCGAACAGACAACAAGGCAGCGGCAGCCTACATAAATCGCCAGGGAGGTGTACGATCAGCGCAGCTGCTGAACATAGCCAGGCGACTGTTGTGCTGGGCACGCACACACGTACTCTCTGTCAGAGCAGTGTATATTCCCGGCGAGTTGAACAGAGGGGCAGACCTCATGTCGAGAGGAGGTCCTCGACAAGGGGACTGGAGCCTCCACCCTGAGCTGGTCTCCCAGGTGTGGAGCAGGTTCGGGAGAGCGGAGGTGGATCTGTTCGCTGCACGCGGGAACGCGCAATGTGCTCTCTGGTTCTCCTTGAGAACGCAGGATCACCCCCCTCTGGGGGTGGACGCGTTCGCACACAGACCTTGGCCCAGGGTGTTATTGTACGCTTTCCCGCCAGTCCCTCTGATCCCTCGGTTCCTGGACCGAGTGCAGGAGGAGCGACTGACAGCGGTCTTAATAGCCCCGGAGCGCACGGGAGCGTCCTGGTTTCCATGCTTACAGCGGATGCTGTCAGGGAGACCGTGGGAAATTCCGTGGCGCAGGGACGCTCTCTCCCAGGTGGAGGGAGCGATCAGCGGTCACCCAGTGTTAGGCCAGCGTTTGTGGGCATGGCCCCTGAACGGGAACACTTAGAGGGGCTTGGCCTCTCTCAAGATGTTGTGAGTACCATTCAGGGATCAAGGGCCGCGTCCACCAGGGCGTCTTACACAGCCAAATGGACAGCGTTCCAGAGTTGGTGTGTAGGGAAAGGCGTGGACCCCATCACGTGCCCCCTGCCTCACGTGCTGTCATTCCTCCAGCTGTTGCTGGACAGGAATTTGACCTATAGCACGGTCAAAACATATGCTGCTGCCATTTCATCTTGCCACGTAGGTTTTGGGGTCAGCACGGTGTTAGTCACCCGCTGACAAAACGTTTTCTACGAGGGGTACAGAGACTCAGACCTGTGTCACGCGCTTTAGCGCCTCAATGGGATTTGGCTTTAGTGCTGCGCGCACTGAGTAACCCTTCTTGCTCTTGGCTCTGACATCAGCTAAAAGGGTGAGTGATTGGTCTGCTCTCTCTGTGGCTCCGTCATGTCTCCAGATCCAAGGAGATGGCAGTTCAGCTGTTTTGCGCCCTAACCCGGTTTTTATGCCAAAGGCGATCACAAGCTCGTTTAGATCAAGAGTGATAACTTTGGATGGCTTCTTTCCTCCTCCTCACACATCAGAGGAAGAAGCCACATCTCATCTCCTCTGTCCCGTGCGCGCGCTGTCATGCTATATTGCACGCACGGCTGCTTTACGCAGGTCCCCGCGTCTGTTTGTGCATTACAGAGAGCGCTCATTAGGGCAGCCTCTGTCTGCACAACGCCTGTCACACTGGCTGTGTGAGGCTGTGTCACAGGCGTATGTCTCCTCTGGGTTGGATCCCCCGGAGAACATCAAAGCGCGCAGCACCAGAGGAATTTCAACCTCTACGGCGTTGCACGGAGGAATGACAGTGGAAGACATTTGCACTGCTGCATCTTGGTCTTCCCCCTGTTCTTTTATTCGTTTCTATTTGAGGGATGTCTCCCATTCCTCTCTGACACACTCAGTACTGAGTGTCCTGTCAGAGTGAGTAATGTCGGGGACTCATCTACGGGCCCTCTCTCCTGCCGGTCGGCACTTAGAGAGCTGCCTTTTTCCCTCTTTGATCGTTTTAACAAGTGGGACTTTGGTCTCTACTTTTTAACGACAGGTAGCCTATTTAGCCTACCTTCATTCCCGTATGGAGAATAGGCATTTTTAATGCTATTTTTCCTGGGAATGTGATGCTCCATTACGCATGGCGAAATGGACATGGGTTATTAATTGAGTAGGTGTGTTTTTGTACTTCTGGTAACGGACGGACCAGTGGGGCGTAGACTACATCCTGCTTCGCCCTTAACCCAATAGCGATAGCCTTAGAGGGCGAAGCCTTATACGATATAGAACTGGGGTTACGTACTGTAACCCAGTTTCTATGAGTATAGGCGCAGCCCTCTAAGGTTCGGGCCCCACTGGCTCCGCGAATAGCTGAAGAAAAGCTGTTTGTGTGGGAGCAGATTGTAGGGCCTACTTCCTATTTATACGGAAGTGAGTCCGTAGGTGGGGCCCACATCATAGGTGGGCGTGGATTAAGTCTGTCAGTGCTGCGCATGCGCAGTGGGATTACCCAATAGCGATAGCCTTAGAGGGCTGCGCCTATACTCATAGAAACTGGGTTACAGTACGTAACCCCAGTTATAGCTCCTCCAGAGAGCCTCCTCGACGCTCGATCCTCGGTCCTCGATGTGCATTTAGAGAAATGAGATGCCCTTCAACATGGCGCGCTGAAATCCATTTCCGGTCACTACCGGAGGACCGAAGACTCGAGGAGTCGAGGAGGGGAAATTAGAGAATTGAGAAACCTTCAATGTGTGTAGCACTGTGTGATGTTATTCTGGTTGGTCGTGTGATTGTAGGATATAAACTATTGCTATACATAGAATGAATACATTCTGTAGTTGCATTGTGTTATTGTGGGTTCAGCAAATCAATGTGAAATCTCCACATACAAAGAGCATTTTCTTGCTGCTTGTGTAGTTATAAAGTTCAGTTAGCATTTTCGCAAATGTGTCAATACATGATCCAGGTTTTCTATACACTTAGCTTATCAGAAAGTTTTTAGATTTTTCCATTTCAATTTCTACTGTTATGCATTCCATAATGTTGTCTATAGCAAAAGACATATAACTGACAGATCTACTTTTATAACTTTTGTTAATAAAAAGTGCAGTCCCCCCACCTTTAGAATTAGTCCTATTAGTAAAAAACCTTTTGTATCCCTCGATTTCAACCATGTCAGCTTGCTCCTCACTAAGCCAGGTCTCTGATATTGCTAGGGCTGTAACTTGTTTCTCCAGTTGCCTTAAACAGTGTTTGATCTTTGATACATTTGAAATGAGGCTTTATCAAACACAAGTACGGGCACGAGCAAAAAATAGGACTCAAGAGCACAACCAGGCAAAAAAGTATGGAATGCCATTTAAGCCAAAATTAAATAAATACATAAATAATTAATTAAATAAATACATATATATATAAATATGCCTATGAAATAAATTCTGAAATAAATAAATGAGGCAATAAATATGTATACATGTACATTTAAATGCACATTTATTTATTTCATGGGACTTTTATTTCATAATGACACATTTATTTATTTCAAGAGACTTTATTTCATAATGACACAATTATTTATTTCAAGAGACTTGTATTTCATAATGCCACATTTATTTATTTCAGGGGACTTGTATTTCATAATGCCACATTTATTTATTTCAGGGGACTTGTATTTCATAATGACACATTTATTTATTTCAGGGGACTTGTATTTCATAATGACACATTTCCATTCCTTATATGCAAATGAACGGGGCGTGGCTAGCTCACAGATCCAGACCAAAGCAACAGCACCACAACACTGACTCAATAGCTCTTGTTTCACACTCCAGTACTCTTAAGTGTTTTGCAAACTTCCAATAAACCAAACCGGTTCCGGTTCAAGAACCATTCTTGTGCTTTTCTGGTGCTTAACTGGTTCTTCTCTGGTTCTGCCCCTTTTCCACCAAACCGGTTCCAGAGCCAGTTCCGGGCTAGCCTGATTTAGCTCTGGTTCTTCCTGTTTCGGCCGCAGCGGAGCCGGTGTTGTTAACAGGTGTTGTGTCAAATTATGCACCCCCATCAGGAAATGCCCCCCTTGTCACGCGAACGCGCATTTCTAAATGACACGTTTACACCTTAAAACGATGTTTAAAACGAAAAGTAAACGCTCAGGGTTTTTTACTAATGGTAAGTTTCAGACTGTGAGTTGTTTAGTGGTAGCTCATATAGTCTTGATTCTTGTGGTTAAACTTTTCGCTCCGTATTTGATGGTAGTGGTGTCGAAATTCATTCGTCACTTCCTTTTCAGTTTTTTTTAATCTTTTTTTTTTTATTGTTACGTCCTGTCTGTATACACGTGCTTTAAAATGTATTGTTTAATTTTACATATTTGTCATATAATAATCAAAATATATGTTTACAAATGTTACATAGTCTTTGTCAGCATATTTTTGCCACGTTATGCACCCCTTGCTATCTTACATAATAAAAGTGTCACATTCATGAAACTTGCTCCATTTATTGGTACTAGTCCTAGAACTATACCCTAAAAAATGCTTGAGGGTGGGATTAATAGAAACATCTTTTTGGGTGGGGTGCATTTTATGACAGGCCTGGTTATCACAATATGCCCCCCCTTGCTATCTTACAAAATAAAAGTGTCACATTCATGAAACTTGCTCCATTTATTGGTACTAGTCCTATAACTATACCCTGAAAAATGCTTGAGGGTGGGATTAATAGAAACATCTTTTGGGGTGGGGTGCATTTTATGACAGGCGTTATCACAATATGCCCCCCTTATAACTGTCACGTTACATGACAGGCCTGGTTTATCATCCGAGTCAGAAATAAAACAAATATGGAGTGAGGGCTAGTCCTGCAATTGTCCAACACATTTACATACACACAGTAATTAATAATACATGAATACATGGGTCGTAATAAGCTGCTGAACAATTGACCTATTTGGTCATTTTTTGTAGGAGGACAGGCTGATTAATTTAATTCTTAGTTAAAGAATAATAACTCGTCTTTTATTTGCACTTTGGTTAGCATCAATAATTCCACAGAGGTTTTTTTTAAATGGTGGTACTTGGGGAAAATGCTATTTGTGTCAAGGGATTATTTTGGTTGCACTACCACAGTCGGCCACTGACACAAATAGGTAGAAGAAAAAAAAAAATCTTTAAGCTACCTTAAAAGTGTATTTTTGCATCTTTACTGTACACACAAATCATAACTTGAAAAAGAGCTGATAACATCAACTATGCACTGCTAGTATAATGAAAAACACAAAATAGGGCAGCAATGTAAAGACCAGTCAGTTTTGCCTGAAGGTTTTAAACTGAATGTAAAGCAGAGAATGTGCTTTCAGAGTAAATGCATTGAATTGTTTTTTTCTCTTACCAAGGTACTGTAGGTGTAATACACTTTTATGTATGCAGAACTTTAAAACTGAATAAGAATATGAAATAATTTGTCTAAATTGATTTTTCTTTAAGAATGTTACTGAGGCAGTTTGTGATTTTGAAGCTATTTTGGTGAAAATACTGCAGTTATACGTTTATTAATACTTGAAAATTAGCAACCAAACAGAAACAGATACACAAACAATGTAACCCTTTAGAAGCCAGAAAGGTACATCATTATTGAAAGATAATTACTATTGGCCTTTTAGCTCTTGTTTGGTCCCTTGCAACCTTGAACAAATGTTTTGGGTTTGCTGTTCTCAAATAAGCTAGTGGCTAAATTTGTAGGTTTAAAAAAAGCTTTTTTGCAAAAAAACCAGCTTGTTTAAGGCGGTGAAGGTAAATGTGGCCCAAAACAAGCTTAAGCTAAACAACGAGCTAAATAAGGCAAACATTTGTATCCCTTTAAAGACGCAGAATTTTGCAATAACTCTCTGTGGGTTTGTAATGAGCGATCCATTTCTGACAACATATATTTTATCCACTGTTAATTAAAAGCATTGATTAATGCAGGTTTGAGAATACATGAAGGAATTAAGTCCAAACTATTAGCAACTGTATCTGTCCCTGATGTACAAAAACATTCAGTATAATAGCCATGGGAAGTTTTCTGTTCATTTTCAAATGTAAAAACACCAAAGAGTATTTAATTCAACTGCATGATCTTTATTTATGCCAATGCTTCTGATTTATCACTCAATCTCATCCACGTCCACATCAACGGTCTTGGTGCTTTCGATCACCTTTCCATCCACAACTGTCTGCACCACTGTGATGACCTTTGTGACCACTGAGGAAAAAAGAAGATACGAAAATCCTGAGCAAATCACATCACATTTCATAAATACAGTTCCAACTTGAATGGCACTGTAATGAAAAATATGAATTATATGCATGTGAAAAATTGCTTACCTTGTCTTGAACTGGTTATGGAGAGAAAAGGAGAGAAGAAAAAATTAGTCTAGAACATATCCACTGTCTATTGTCATGAAATGTTTGATATTTTTTCTCGCCGTTTCCCCTTTCCAGTCAGTGTTTCTCCCTCTTTATCGGGCCTCACCTTTCATCCTCCCCATCCAGCAGCCTCCTGTACTCTGCGATTTCCATTTCCAGCCGGGTCTTGAGGTCCAGCAGCATGTCGTACTCCTGCTTGTTGTTGGCGATGTTGGCGTAGAGTTGGGACAGCTGAGCCTCCAGACCTGTGACCCTGTTCTGGAGGCCTGAAAGCTGTGCGGCGTAGCGTTCCTGGGTCTCTGCTAGGGTGCCTTCCAGAGAGGTTTTCTGTTTTGGTCAGAGGAAGACGTTTTGAGGTTAGTAATCCGGAATCATGCTTATCATGTAAGTGTACATTTGTGGACTCATGGTAGTTACTGTCTTTATGCTAACTACTTAGCTATCAAGCTAACCTGCTTTTGGCTGCATGGATGTACAATTAGGCTTAAATACAGTGTCACTTTGCCTTGCTTCCAATTTTGCCAGTGGCCACATGCTGTATTACAGCAAAAAAAATCCCCCCTTTCCCAAAACGTATTTTCCCCATGAACCATCATTGTAAAAGAAACATCTATAAAGCTGTTGAAAGGACACCTTGGCCTTGAAAGTCAATTAAGACTCTTTCTATTATGCATGTTTTATCTATTCACTCTAATTGGTCTGAATCAGCGCCATCTTTGGGTCAGGCTGTTATAAAACATTGAATACTGGCTGTAACTATATATTTAACAGACATACAGTATATGAGAGTGCTATCAGTCTCCTATAACTCTAGAACATGTTTAGTGTTAACATGCATCATGTTGTATCCAGTGGATCACAATCTCAAATGTTAATATATGTTAGCATACCATGCTCAAATGGGACTGCAGTTCAATCTGAAGCCTCTGCAGGCAGCTCTTCAGGTCCTTAATCTCTGTGCGGGTTGTCGTCAGAATCTCTGTGTGTGATCACGTCCTGCTCCACCACTGCGATCTGGGCATATCAAAGAAACATTTATTGTTTTACCCATCAATTAAAGTAGATCATTGACATACTTTCGAGCTAAATAAGCTAACTCTTCAAAGGCTGCCTTCAAAGTGGCTTTATTCTGAACAATTCTCACCTTGCTCTGGTACCATGCCTCAAGTTCCTTGCGGTTCTTGCCAATCACGGTCTCGTAGTGTTCCCTGATTTCTGACATGACCAGGTTCAAGTCTTGAGAAGGAGAGGCCTCCACGGCCACGTTGACCTGGCCGCTCATCTGAGTCCTCAGCAGCATCAGCTCCTGTAGACGACAAAACACAAAGCCTGAGTGAGCTGGGGTAAAAACTTGAATTAATTGATTTTGCTTTTTACTATTACAACAAGAGCATCCAATTGTTTTCTTCTGTATAGCATTTACACGCTATTGTGTGTGTGTGTGTGTGTGTGTGTGTTGTGTGTGTGTGTGTGTGTGTGTGTGTGTGTGTGTGTGTGTGTGTGTGGTGTGTGTTGTGTGTGTGTGTGTGTGTGTGTGTGTGTGTGTGTGTGTGTGTGTGTGTGACCCGAACAATAGCTAATGCAGGGGTGTCAAACTAAATTTCATCGCGGGCCACATTAGCATTATGGTTGCACTCAAAGGGCCAGTGTAACTTTAAGACTATATATATATAATATATAAATATATAATATATATAAAATAATGTATTATATTACATGATTGCCTCTGCATTGTATTATTATCGGATAGGGTAATAACTTGATGTTTAACTACGTCTGAAAGCAGAAGTGTAGGGCAAATATTTGCAAGTCTCTTCAGTGCGAATGTCATAAAATGAGATGCATTGTGGGATATGTAGTTTATGGGCAACGTGCTTCTGTAAAGCGGCATGTAACCGTTTAATATTATATTCTTTGCAAGCTCTTGCAGGCCACAAATGAGGTCGCGGGCCTGATTTGGCCTGCGGGCCTTGAGTTTGACACCCCTGAGCTAATGGAAGGAGTAATACAAGGAAGTGTTCAGAGGGGGAGAGGGGCAGCGCTGGGTAAAAGGAGAAGGCGACACACCTGTTTAAAGAAACATGAACCTAACATGGAATCTAAGGTAGAGCTCATGTGTGCAAACTCTGAGCAAATTAGGATACAATAGATGGCGATAACAAATGGTGACAAGTTTGTTTTATAGTGAATTGCTGTGAAAAGATGAATGATGATGATTTTCAGCTTCAGGTTTGTGCACACACAAAAAGGGTGTTGGGCTGTGTGCAGGAATGTATGAGGGGTGTCGACAGATGAGAAACTGCCATTAACAAACCTTGGATTGGAGGAAACGTAAAGCTAGTTCCTATACACTCTCACCTCTTCGTGATTCCTCTTGAGCATGATGAGCTCGTCCTTCAGGGCCTCGTACTGACTCTCCAGGTCCATTCTGGCCAGGTTCATCTCATCCAGAACCCTCCTCAGCCCAGCGATGTCCGCCTCCACAGCCAGCCTCATGGACAGCTCGTTCTCATACCTTTGGGGGGGGGGAGGGGGGCAGGACAGACAGGTTTCAATAGGTGGTCTAGATACATGAGTGCATTTGAACTTTCACTTATCCAAGGAGGGGGGCACTCACTTCATTTTGAAATCATCAGCAGCCAGTTTTGCGTTGTCAATGTCCAAGACTGTCTTGGCGTTCAGCCTGGAAGCAAAACAAATCTGAGGAGGAGAAAAACAGGGAATCCCGTCAGAAGAAGTACAATCAATCACATGTTTTAAACAGTTTACAACAGTGCGGCATGGGTTCCATACATTTACCAATAAAGGATTTACTAATTCCAACATGGGTACCCATAATACCTGATTGACTCATTTATCCATAGGTTTATACTAAACTTCAGTTTTTTGGGAAAGGTTTCCTTAAAAAATGTAAGAGATGGAATATAACAGTAAATGTGACAAACAACCTAAATATTAACTTGTACATGAAGTAGATCCGATAAATGTTTAAAGCATGTGTGCAGCCTGTACACAATTATATTGGCTCATAATATCAACTTTCTGCTCATCTTTCACTCTGCATCTCTTTGTAATTGTCACTGTAACACTGAAACCTGTCTGCAGGATGTGATGAATGTGTAGGAATGAACTAGGTATGACAATAACCAACTTGCTGCTTTCTGATTGTGTAATGTGTAACTTCCTGATAAAATAGCATACTTGGAAAGTCATTGATGGGTTTCCTGGTTCCGTAACTCTACTATCCTAACCCCACATGTAGTACCAACCGATCTCTCACACTGAAACATGAGAAGATAACAGAAAACACCCACACATGTTTACTTCCTCTCACCTTGTCCTTCAGGTCTTCGATGATGGCGAAGTAGCTGGTGTAGTCGTGGGAGATGTGAACTTTGTTCTGGCAGAACTCTCTGATCTGCTTGTCCAGTTGCTCGTTCTCCTTCTCCAGTTTGCGCACCTTTTCCAGGTAGCTGGACAGACGGTCGTTCAGGTTTGCATGGTGGCCTTCTCGTTGGCGCCGACGTGGAGGTCCAGGCCATCAGTCAGGTTGAAGCCCCCGGAGGTAGGGGCATAGCTCTGGCTGGCAGAGGAGACGCGGGTGCCGCGGCCTCCTGCTCCACCGTAGACACTCAAGGTCCTTGAAGATTGGATGTAGGATCTGTTGCTGTAAGACATGTGGAGGTCTGGATCTGGCTCTGGATCTGGATCTGGATCTGGAAGGATTACTAGAGATCGTCTGCAGTTGAAAGCATCACCTTGGTCTCCTTGGTTATATAGGGGCCTAACGCAGCAAAGTGGGAAGGGCCAGTAAGGCGAGTTGAAAGGGAAGAATGTGGCTGACAGGCTACCCCCTACTTTTCTGTGCAATCTATTCATCAACAAGGGTGTGGCGACTGGTGGGTCGGGGTTCTTCTGCCTTTTTCAAGTCAAACCCGTGATTCCACATTTCATTGTAAAATCAATGAAGCGGCATTCCTTGAATACTTTTTTTTCCGTCTTGAAACTTCACGCAGTTTCTAATTGCAGCCTTCGTTGTCTCTTTACTTGAATGCACATTTTTAGGCATACACACCTTGAACTTTATAAAATGTGTTCCAACTGCTATGTTTAGCTATCTTGTAAAATATTCACTCAGCAGTGACAGAAGTGGCATATACCAGCGACAATTTCCCCTCAGTGAAACTTGGGGCCACAGGTTGAGGGAACGGCAGTACTTAGGCCAAATGTCCAAAATGGTGTTAATTAAGCTAGGATTTTTTGTGTTACTGTGTCACAAATATTTATCCAGGCTTGAAAAGTACCTAAGTGTGGCAATTAAGTACAACTTTAATAATGTAAAATATAATATACATTATATATTGAAATGGGCCATTTTGCACAATTAGTATTTTACTTTTGGTATTTTATGTATATTTTGATACTCATACTTTTCAACACAGAAAGGCTAATTATCCAGCAAAGGTTAAAAGTAACATATTACATTAAATCAAGAAAATATGTAAGAACTATTTTGATGTACTTTACTTAAGTTGATCATTTGATGGTATTTTATACCTCAAATCTACTACATATCAGAAGCAAATCTTTTTTCTTTAGTACATTTGTAAGCTGCACATTTACCAGCTACAACATTAAAATGATTTATATATATTAATGCAATTTCAATATATATTAAACTGAAGGGTACTATTCTGCATAAGGAGTATTCTTTTTATTTTAAGACATTTTGATGCAACTGCTGTTGAACTTTGACTTTAGTATCACTTTTAATGACTATTTGCTTGAATATTTAAAATGTGCTTCTTCAACTAATCCAACTATCTGATTCTAGCATTGCATCATAAAGGGTAGACCACTGAGATGAACTACAACATGTAATGTAGTTTACTTCAGAGAGTTTACCCTCTGCATATCACGCCTGACCGGTAACTGATTAATAAACCTGTTTCACTGCGGACACTAAAGAGCACCGCTGTCACAGGCCTCCATTAAATCTATTGGAACATTAAGCTGCTGGAAACAATCTGTAATTACAACATCCAACTTCCTGTGAAAAAGTCCCTGCTGGTTCCGTTGGGTTAAAACTGTTATCTCAGCTTACACTTGGCAGAAACACATTCTCATGCCAGTAGAAAATCCTCACCTTGCTGTTGTTTTTTTAAAGTTATCTCTCAGTCACCTTTCAGCAGACACACTGATAAGCAGGGCGCGGCCTGAACACTGATGACTGACGGTCCTCCTGTAATGTACGTCAGCCTGCTCCTTTAATCTACCGACGACATGAAACATTTGTATTACAAGAAATGTTTTAAACCATTGACAGATAACTGTTAGTGAAATGATTTATGTGGAATGATGCCTGGTAGAAGTACTCAAGTACAAGTTACTTGATTATTTCCATTTTATGTTGTTTTAAACTTCTAATCCACCACATTTCAGAGGAAAATATTGTAGTTTGACCCCAATAAATATGTAAGTATAAAATAAGCCGCACATTTATCAGCAATAACTTTCAATCAGAGGTGTTACACATTATTGTCCTGCCTTTCAAATGTGACATAACCAAAAGTAATAATGTATAAGCATCAAAATATACTCAAAGTAAAAAAGTACGAGTAATAATTATGCACAATGGCCCACTTCATAATAATATATATTATATTATTGGATGTTAAAGGTGGAGTTTATTAATTTTTGTATATACTGCCAGGGTGGATCAATAAGTTTTATCCTAACCGTTAAAATACATGATACATTTTTTGATGATTATATTTTGTATTATATATCTAATGTTTAAAAAGTACTCTTTTTATCTTTGAGATGTAACAGACTAAAAGTTGTTAAAACAAAACAAAAATGTTGGTTGTGCTGATTTTACCACCACTGCATTTAAAGGAGCACTATGACGCTTTTTGGAGTTTTCCCTTCCCTGTAGTGTTATATAGGTTTTTTGCATGTAAATGGTCTGCAAAGACTAAAATCCCAAAGTTCCCTCCAGAGGGATTTTGTCTCCCACACACTCCCCCTGCGAGAAACACCTTGATTGTAGTCGTGTGTTTACTTGCGACATAGTGAAATCATTATGTAATCCCTGTACTTCTATTGGCTATTGCTACAACACATTGTACGTGATAGGTAAGGGGCGGGACATCTTTAGGCGGTTGACCAATCACAACAGAGCCAGCCAGCTAACCAATCAGAGCAGACTGGGCTCTGGTTTCAGACAGAGGGTGAAAAGAGGTGCTGCAGCGCAGGCTGTATGAGAAAAATAAAGAGCTTTTTGAACAATAAAGCATGGAGGCATGTCACAGTAGAGGCACACAATACAATGATGAAACCTGAAAATAAGCATAATAGGGCCCCTGTAAGTAACATACTATTGCATTTAGTAGAAGAATAAAAGTATATTTTGATGTTCTTTTGTAGCCTCCTATAATTCTGCTCTTTCCACAATGAAGACTGTTTGGAGAAACTCCAGATGTGTAATGAATCGACGCTGGCTTCGTTCCAATGCATACTGAGGAATCATTTTACTTTCTCCTGTCAAACATGTCAAACTGTAAAACAATCCATCACTTGGGGTGACAAAACTTCCTTGAGCAGCGATTGTCTGAGATCACTGTCTTGTTAGATGTGCCAAGAGCAAGGACTGTCAGGTAAGACAGGTTTTATGTGCGCAGCTCCACTTGCTTGGAACAGTCTACAGCTAAAATTGAAACTGAGCAATTTTATTCCTCTGAATGTTTTTAAAGCAAGTCTAAATGAAATGCTCATTGAAACTATGGGTATTTGTAAATGTTGATAAGTATGTAAATGTAGCTTGTAAATATGTTGTATGATGTCCTCTATTGTTTTATATTGTTTTTATGTTTTTTGTTTTTATGTTTTCATGAGATCTATGATCTCAAGGGACAATCTGGTTGAATAAAGGTTTGAAATGAAATGAAATTGAGCACCTCAAGCTAAATCTGATTTTATATGAGCAATTTGTTTTTCATGATTATTCTTTTGACTCGTAATTACTTGGAGTTTATTTTTCCCACGATCATAACGTTCCCCTTTCTCCATTTTAATATATTTTCATCCTCTCCAATTTGGAAAGATCTTTTGGTCTCCAAACAACGGAGACAATTTGTTCGCTCCGCCTGCGTCTCTGTCACACATCGACACCTTTTGTTGTTAATACAAATATTTCTTAAAGATAATCAAAGTTCATAGTACGTTCAATCGATGAGAGGCATTCAAGTATAGAAACACTCCAATGTGCCAACATTGACTTAACATAAAAGTGACATCGGCAAACACTATAAATATTCAGGACACTAAGTGAAACAGTAGCAGTATAAAAACACGAGGGTGTGTCTGACATAAAATGCACCATAAGTCATAATGTGCTTTTCTGTATGTTGAACCACAGTTGAAACAATTAGGAGTTTTTACATTGTTAAACTGGAAAATACTGAAATGGCAGTTTCAAAACAAATTGACCTTGATGTGACATATTGGAAATAATGCAAGCGATTACTTATCTTTTTTAAAATTCTGACCTGAAGGGCGGGGTTATTATGTGTTTTGTATGATGTGACCAGGCTTACTGTTTGTGTTGTTGCTGTTGTAGTTTTAATGTATTGTATGTTCTGTTCTATTGCACTGTGATGTGACACTGTCAATCACATCACAAGCTATGTCTTTGCTGTCAATTTATTAATTAAAAAAAGCAAAATAAACGACTAAACACATACTAGTATATACAAGACAAAGTCAGTATTGTTAGAAGTATTCAGATCCTTTTCTAAATTGAAATACCACACTGCGAAAATACTCACTTATAATGAAATAACCTGACCTTAACCTTATCCTCAAAGTGGGAAATACTGGCCATCCTGTGTTAAGAGATGCAGTTAAAGAACAATATATAAAGACATGAAGTCCAACAAAATTGCAACACTCAGACCTATACTGGAGAAACTGGTCTCCTACCCCCCCCCCCCCCCCCCCCCAGGCGCCCCACGCCCACTTCCTTTCACTTTCAGTGGGCCGTGAGATCACAGTCACCATGAACAAGAACCTGAACGACCGCTTTGCCCCTTCCCTTTTCTTCTCAACCCACCAATCCAGATTCCCACACACACACACACACCCACACACACACACCCACACACACACACACACACACACACACACACACACACACACACACACACACACACACACACACACACACACACACACACACACCTGTGTCTGTGTGAAAGTGTGCGCCAGCCTTTTCTACGGACAATTAAACATTGTAATTACAGTGGCATTACTGAATCTTAAAGAATTGCTTAGCCATAACAGTGTTGTGGTTTGAATCTCATATTTCTCCTTACCCCACATTTCCGGTACAGCAGCAAGTTAGTAGGTACATGTCTCTAGCAATATTTCAGTTTAAAAATGTATCTAGAAAAGTACAAACCACTGTTGTCAGTCAATGTATAGGCGATGCATTTGGTACACCTAACAGATCTTGTTATATAAGGACTTTCTTCTTGCAATTTTTTTTTAAATTTCTCAGAGAACATTTATATGTGAAATATGTTTTGAATTGCTGAAACACAAAGGGCTATTTAATTCCAGAGTTTCATCAATACTTTATAATTAATAACTGTACCAATAAGGTGAATAGGTGCCAAAACAGGACAGAATGTGTTGACTCCTGATGGAGACAATTCAATTAGAAAAGTTGATAAAGGAGAATACATAATTGAATTCAAATGATTGAGAGTCTCACTGCATTATATTCCATATTTTTTTGTATTAGTTAATAATTTAGTTTTTCGGAGAAGGGGTGGGATTAAATAAGTGTAAACTTCTTACCACCCCTTTTCGGGTGTGTAATTAAGTAGATTATTTGTTTATACATTATTTAGAATCAGGAATATTTTTGTATATCAATTTGACACTGCTTAATTTTGTATTGTATAATAATTCTCATGTTACATTTTTTTATTATTGTTTTACACATTCGAAATAAATCTAATCAAATCAAATCAAAAATCAAACTTCCCCCTGCATCTGAAGTTTGTGAATATATTTTTTTTTGCTGGGATGAAGGAACCCACCGCTGACAATGCGTCACCCCCAATGTTGAATTACACACCCAGCAGTTTTAAGAGTCTCACAACTCCATTGGGTGTGGCATGCTGACTCCTGCTCTGTGCATTCTGATTTCTTTTTTCAGCCACTACCACTAGATGGTGCCCTTTAGCTGTGATTCTTACCTACGCAGTTTAGAAATCTGCACAGGAAGGGTGTGGCTGTGTGACAATCTGTTCCAGTCAACTGAGAGATATGTGAACCCCTGAAGACCTCATTACATTTTAAGTTAGATTTATCTGATTCTGACTTAAGAACTTTATGTGAGCATCATTTTTGATCTCCTTCTCAATATTTTTATTCTCAGAAGTTACAATGTGGAGACAATACCCACGAACAAACCATAAAAACAACCAAACAGCAGCAGTAACAACCTAGTGCAGTACTCATGTGTAATTCTGTTATTTTTACGCCCAGAGTAATAACACTGGACCATTCCTCTTTCATGTAAGGTGCAATTGGAGACCAGTTCCTAACAAACTCATCCAGAGCTCCTCGCATCAGGTGACAACCTCTCAAATGGCAACATTTTGTTTTCAAACCATAATATTAGGCAGATCTTCATCTGAACATTTCTGGAGTATTGTGACATAGCAAACAAAGCAACTCCTATTATGAGTCTATGTCTACGCTCATAATTGGAATCTAACCCAAAAACAAAGTTATTTGGATTAAAAGCTATGTCTATCCCAAACACTTTTTTGGTCTCACATTGCACTGACGCCCAAATACATAACATTTTAGGGCAAGACCACATAGTGCCACAGCTAATGTTACATTTCCGGCATAATGAAAAGCACATAGGATCATAGTTACATCGAATAGCTGGGGTCACATGCAGTCTTTTGAATAACCTTGTATTGGGTCTCATAAGATGTGTTATAATTTTTGATCTAATTACTACGGTGGCCCTGAAGTGCAAGTCAAAACAGCTTTTCAGGAAACACCACAGCATTTCAGGAAACGCTACAGCATTTCACAAAACACTACAGCATTTCACAAAACACCACAGCATTTCAGGAAACACCACAGCATTTCAGGAAACACCACAGCATTTCACAAAACGAGAAAGCATTTGAGAAAACACTACTGTGGTGTTTTCTCAAATGCTGTGGTGTTTTGTGAAATGCTGTGGTGTTTCCTGAAATGCTGTTTTGACTTGCACTTCAGGGCCACCGTAATTACTTATGATATAACATCTTTTCTTAATGTGACACTTTAGCGAAAGCAACCATTTGCACTTAAAGTAAACAGACTAAGCTTCCTTATAATAAATCTTCATTAATTGACTATTGGAATGATCCAAGGTGGGTCTATTGACCCAACAGGCTTTGTTTAGCGGAGCCACAGTGGAAGAATAAAAGAGTCTATATGCACAGATAATAATTCAATGTGTAAGTGAATGTTTAACTTTGTGTGCAGTACAGGTCCCGTATTGTATTGAGAGGAGAAACACACCTCTCAGAACAGTGCAGCGTGGATGTCAATGATTCAGTCTAGGACCTTAGTAAGAAATGCAGTGCATTCTGAACCGCTGAGCAGGATTTGATAATGCCTGAGAAGAGAGGGGTGTGGTACATGGAGACCAGGCTCTAAGGGGTGTGTTGCTCCATTACAGGTTCACATCTGTGATTCATACTTTCTCAATCTGCACCGAGCTGCTGCTGCTGTTTGTGCACTGTGAAAAGTGTCTTTGTATGCAGTTCAGCACATTTAAAAAATAATCAGATTAGACTCTCTCTGAGTTACAGTATTGAGCAAGAAAGAACTGATTAGCTTTGCTTAATATAGTGTTGAATAAATCACTTCCAACTAAGAGCCATATAACTTTGGAACTGATTCACAGAAAAGGTGTATTCGGCCAGTAAAATACACAAGGTGATACTGCTAAGGGACAGTTTACAGAATGTGGTGCAATGCATGCTTTTCTGTGGTTAACAAATTCAGTCATTAAAAAAAGTAACCATGGAATGTAATTCATGCTAAATTTAAAGTTAGGAAACCTTAGGAAGTTATAGGAAAACAGGTAAAGGAAATGTTTTGAAGTATTATAAAATTAGAGATGGCCTTATTCTTGATGTTCACAGGAGTGGAGGGCTACGATGAAAAACCCTGCCCTGCTTCTAATGGCCAACAGGAGACTACTCCACTGGAAGAAGAGGTCTGATTGTATAGAAGTCTATGAAAAAATTACCTCCTATTTGATTGTTACCTTAATAAACATTTTCCTAATTTCCTTTATGGTTTCTATTGCAATTTCAGTATGAGTCTTCTACAGAATAATGTTAATTTTGTAAATGATATTATATAACAAAGCAGTGTATCCTTTATGGTGTGCTACCTTTCTACAGTTACCACCACATTGACCAGTTTGGGCGTGTCTTACAATTTTGATTCTTTTAAGTTTGTTTTCAGCTCATGTTAATTGTAAAATGTCCTTGTTCATCGATAAATTGTACTTAGCTACATGCTATCGAGTTGCTTTTGGTAAAATACAAGGTGTTGCTTTGAAGTAAAATGTCAACTAGTAAATAGGTCATGCAAAGGCACATATACAAACCACAGTGACAACCCTAAACGTAGTAAAACAAGAGAAGAAAGGTTGTTGGATGTGCCATGACATGATATGATGTGCCAAGTTTTTTTTTTTTAAAGGAAGTGACAAGTTTGTGAATAACATGGGAAGGCATGCCAACTCTCACGCCCACTGCAGGAAGGCGAGGGCGCTGTATTCGTCTGCGCTCAGGTGCAGGAATCCAAACCATCCGGACCTCAAGACAATACACCAGTTGTGACACATACACACTGACAGCCTCACAGTTGCTATGCTGTAAACAAATAGTGGATTTTTGTAATGCTGTTTTTAGGTTATACAGTATGTCAAGGTAAAATGCAGAGCAGGGGACTTCCCTTTATGTCTTCTTGAGTCTAGACTCCCTTTGTTTTTTTTAATTGTATAGTCACTGTGTTCTTTACAGCTGACAGAAGGAAACTCAATCACAGTATAAATTAAGTATTGAACTGTTTTTGGAGGTAACCTCCCTGTTTTACTTCATTGTGACTCTACCTACTACTGTAAAAGGCGATTTTGACCAGGATATTTTTATTATATTATAAGTCAAATAACTCATTATTTTTGAAAATGTTCTATCCTTAAAAACAGTAGAGTCCCACATATTATATAATCATCATACACATCACAAAAATAATTAACAAGCTGCACCATACATCGGAATTTAAATGCAATGTCTGCTTTTTTATCGTGGAAATCTTATCTTCAAAGCCTAATAGCATTCAACTCAATAATCAGTGATTAAATATAAGATTATGTCTGTTTATTTTAAGCTTCAATTTTCCTGCAGGCTTGTAAACACCCTCTGTTTTGTGTAAATATTCATCACAGACTTTGTACTCAATCCTGCTGAGCTTGATACCAACAAATACTTAATCTGGGCTGAGAGCTCAAATGAGGTGCTGTAAAAATACAGACTTTACACGTCACACAATCATTCAACATTGTAATTACGGAATAACTGAAAATGGTTGCATGAATGCTTAAATTAAAATACATAAAAAACACAAAGTGGCACTGTTTCATGTAAGATTGTAGAGTGAAGTTGAGTCAACCATTTGCATGAATCAAGCGGTTGCTTTTAGTGAAAACACCCATCAAGCTCATAGAACTCATAATTTATCTTCCTCCTAAAGTGTACACAGAGACAACCAAACCAGCAAGATATGTGCCCGTCCCTTCCCGTTTCTCACAACTTGTGCCAACATAGCCAATGATTAACTGTGATGAATTCATGTACATGGCATGGACACTTGTAACAGTGGACGACAGTTACAAGTGGGTTTCACCTGTAAACATTGCACAAGCCTGCGGAGACTTTGCCCCTTTCCCCACCCACGAGACAGCTAGCAGCACCACCCAGGTTTTAATGTATTTTCCCCCTTATCTAGTTCTCAACATGGGTCTTAGTTTGGAGTCGTTTCTCTCATGTTTTCATTACGTGGGTGCTGACAGGCCCACTGAGATTATGCATAACAGCCATTAAGGTCTGCACAAATATACTTGCCTTGACTTGTTTTTGATTCCAATGAAGGCAAGATCACCCAGGGACACACATATTGAATATTTTGGGCCTCGACCCATGTTATATTTTTAGTCTGTTTCAACTCCCCCATTCCATAAAAATCCTTCTGTTAAATGATTAATTTCATGTCATAAAAGTTATTTCCCAAGTTCAGAATTCTTCAAGATTTTTAGAACTAGAGACCACCTTGCTTATGATCCAATTGCGTTGACATAATCTGTCAGCGAGGGACACAAATATAAACTCCTGGTAAAAGACTCAAAAGCAAAATGTTGTGGTTGGTCCTGCTATACCATTGGTGCCTCCAGGAGCACTTTTTGCCATGATGACACACAGGCTGAAAAGGGGAAAACCTGACCAACCACTGTCGTGGATATTAGTTAGTATGAATTAGTCTGGAGTAAGATGTTGCAGTAAACACTTTGAGTTGTGTGGATCACTAAAGGTATAGTTAGACATTTTGGGAAACTTACCTATGAGCGATTTCATTACCATTAAATTATAAAGTTGACATTGATCTCGCATGAAGCTAGAGTCAGTAACTGGTTAGCTTAGCTTAGCATAAGGGCACAGTCACACATGGACGATTGCAGGCCAAGGCGATATTTGCCTAAAAAATAACCACGTTTTTCAAAGGTAAATCGAAAAAGGTAAAGGTCCAAAGCAAAAGTGTTTCGCTCCATCCCTTGGCTCCAGCCTTACAGTATATTGGGAGACTCTTGACCAACCCTTACAATCTACAGCAAAAAAGTCAAGTGATAAATAGCCTAGGCAATAAAGTTCTATTGCGATAAAAATTATTTACCACTGAAATATATTACCTGGAACATGTTTACATAAAAAAGTCATTAAAAAAACATTGTATAACTGATAGCCAGTGATGTCTGTGAGTTACATCGTAACAGATCCCACAGCCAATCGCGATCAGAAGAAAGTAAGGATGCTAATTTAGATACTCCCGTTGTTCATGTGACCCTCGCAGCAAAGGTTTAAAGCTACGTCTATAGCGAGTCTCCCCTTCATATTTAAGGTACTGAAATAAAATCGAAATATTGTATTTGCCAAATTGTACAACTGTTCTTTCAAAATGTAGGCTACAGCTAAAG
>JAAKFY010000149.1:0-22815 GCA_011823955.1 Dissostichus mawsoni
CTAGGATTAAAAAACTAATGTCACAACAGGACTTAGAAAAGCTTGTCCATGCTTTCTTCTTCAGTAGACTCGACTACTGCAATAGTGTATTCACAGGGCTCACTAAAAAATCTATCAGAAAGCTGCAGCTGATTCAAACGCTGCTGCTAGTTCTCACTGACACTAGAAAAGTGGATCACATCACTCCGGTTCTGAGATCATTACACTGGTTTCCAGTCGACCAAAGAATTGATTTTAAAATACTACTGCTAGTTTTTAAATCACTAAATGGCTTAGGACCGAGGTATATAGACGACCTCCTCCATCACTATGAAGCATCCAGGAGTCTCAGGTCTTCTGGTTCGGGTCTGCTCTCTGTTCCGAGAATAACAACTCAACATGGAATAGCAGCTTTTAGTTATTATGCCCCAACTATCTGGAACAAACTGCCCAAATCATGCACGTCCGCCGAAACACTTCCTATTTTTAAATCCAGACTAAAAAAATCTATTTGCCGCTGCTTTTAATTGAGCTGCCCATACTCACACTACAGTATGCCTTTTTAGTCATGTATTCTGTACCTGCTGTGTTTATTTATTTATTTTATTTCATTATCTTGCCATTTAATAATGTATTTATGCTGCATTTGTTCTTAAATGTCTTTTGTTTTTATTCTGTAAAGCACTTTGAATCGCCACGTGCTGAAAAGTGCTATATAAATAAAATTGCCTTGCCTTGCCTTACTGTAACTCCAGCTTCTATGAGTATAGGCGTAGCCCTCTAAGTTCTGGGCCCCACTGGCTCCACGAATAGCTGAAGAAAAGCTGTTTGTGTGGGAGCAGATTGTCGGGCCTCCTTCCTATTTATACCGGAAGTGAGCCCGAAGGGGGGGCCCACCTCGCAGGTGGGCGTGGACTACAAGTGTTTTCAGTGCTGCGCGGGTGCGCAGGGGATTACCCAATAGCGATAGCCTTAGGGCTACGCCTATACTTATAGAAGCTGGAGTTACAGTAGGTACAGGGCCGTCCCTCCCTACAGGCCGATCATGCAGACTGCGTGGGGCTCAACTTAGGGAGGGGGCCTCATCTTGCGGAGAGTGCCTCAACTGAGCCGAAAATGCGGCGCACTATGCGCTTATGCGCTGCAATTAGTGTGGCGCGGCACGGTTTCGCCGCTGCGAGGCTCCACTAGCGTCTTTCTCTATACCTTTCTCTTCATATTTAAAATAACCAAGGCAGTCCAGGCCCAGGCTATAGACACATGTGATTTATGGGTTACAACCATTGGATAAGCTATGATTCATGTCCCGGTCCGAAATCTTTGTTAGTCAATAACAAAGCTCCTCAGGCTGTTTTTCTCATAACATTCAACTTCAACAGCTTATTTTTCACAGATATCCATCAATGAAATGGATAAGGCTCACTTTTTTCGAAACTAGTTGCGTAGAGGTCTAGGATTTTTTATTTTTGCTCGTAGTCTGTGTATTTCTAGTAGGGATGCTCCGATCGATCGGCCGCAGAAATACAATTAACTTGGGTTTTCAATTGAAAAGAAACCACGTGTATTTGGCATTAGTTAGACTCTTATGGCATGTCGCAATGCATGATGGGATTTCGGGTTAAGTTTTGGAAACAGCCGCCGATTCACACTACACGCATACACACATGTGTGTTGGATATATATATAATATAGACCTTATGCATGTAGACTTTCAATGTTAAAGAACCCACGTTTATTTTTGCATTAGTTAGACCTTTATGTTATATCGCAATGCATGATGGGATTTCAGGCTACATTTTCGAAACAGCACCACACACACACACACACACACACACACACACACACACACACACACACACACACACACACACACACACACACACACACACACCCACACACACACACACAGTGTATCACAGATATCACAGATATATGTACATGTATCTGTGATATAGTGATGGGTTCAACAGGCTTGACAGAAAATAGTGTTAGTGTTTCAAAAGATAACCACACTGTTTGGTAGGTTACTTATATTTACTCTGAGCTTTTGCATTACTATCTACTTCGTCTTACAAAGTTATTTTATTTTTTTAAATTTAGAAGGACCATGCATACAAAAACATTAATCTCAGCAAAGAGAAGAGATCCAATATGCCAGATTATAGCTAATAGCTAATTTCCATCTGTGGTCCTATGTGAGGCTATTGAGGTCAACTGTTAAAAATTGACCTCAATCGTCATATGCAAATTCATTGTAGGTAGAAATACTAAGAAATATCCGTTAGATAAGCGTATTTGGAATCCAGATTGTACACAGACAAGTTCTTGAGTGTAGTCTGAGCATGATGGGTTCTTTATTTTTAACATTCAGAGGGGTGCACCGTTCCTGGAGGTACTGCAATACCAGGTCGATGCGTGGAGTGGACGGAGCAAGCCCCTATTCCATCTCCCTATTCCAAAAATCAATTTAATATACGGTCCCCGGGTAGGGGACGTATCAGATATTAAACTGATAAGAACAGATACTACACTTGATCTTAGCCAAAAGGCCGAGAAGCGATACCAAAATACGTTCCGCGGTAATAGACTGGTTCTCCGCACAGTTACGCTAACTGACGGTCACTGATGTGTTTAAGGACACTGGGAAAACCAATTCTAATTAACAACAGAGTTAATGGATACATTTACGTGGTCGTCATACAATAGACACATAGCAGAGTTGATGATGATTTACTGCGATTGGGTCTGCTGGAAAATATATCGTGTTTTCACTGTATGTGCTTTATGTGGTCTGTTGGATGGTAACGTGACGCAAGGCATGATGGGAGTTCAGCACGTCTTTTATTATATTTACAATTTCCTTTAGATATGTAAATGTCATCGTTTACATACGTACAGCTTGCAATGCCCCTGAATTTTGTTATATTTTCATATAGTTTGTTTTAAATTGTTCACGCAGAAAGAGATTTTATAAAACAAGATGTTGTAGACTGGCTCCAGAGGCTGCAGGTAACATGCAGAACAAGGCCGCCATGTGGAAACAAACATAGACCTCACAGAACTGTGGTATTCTCCCTTTCTGCGTTATCCCAAAACGTCACTTCTAAAGTGATTAACACTGAGCAAAACAAAGAGGCTACAAAGATGTGTAATAATTGAGAGGAGTTGGCCTGAATGGTTGGGTAAAGGTAAACGTTATTGTTTAATTGTTATATTTAACCTATGTTGTGTATTTTTAACAGAATTAGAGCAACACAAATTAGTACTCTTCGCAGCTCAAGCAGCACCCGTCCAAAATAAGTACATTAAAGTTAAACAGCCAACCACAGGACGATTAAGGCTAACTGTATTAATCATATTTTTGTAACTACATCACATTTAAAAAAAAAAGAAATGTTGCAAACCAAGTAAACCTATTGAATATTTACCTGAAGTGAGTGAGGAGAGAAGAGAGTGAAGTGCAGGTCCTCCGAGTTACCATACTGAGCTAGAAGTAGGCCTACTTTCTTAAAATGACTGCATTGAGATTTACAGAAGCGTGGAAACGGTAGAAACCAAGTCCGAAAAGTTTTGAAAGTCCAGCAGTTATTAGCTAACACTGAAACGGTGTCCATGCAAAGGCCTGAAAACACAGAAGCCCTGGTTTCTTTCACCTGGGTTAGCTGCACTCCACATGCTCGGTGAGCTAAAGCTAGCTTCTCACTTTTGCTAGTTTAGTTGTACGTTAGCAACAATGTTATTTCCACGTAAAAGACATTCTGGCATTTTACTGCGCTTTTTATGGATTTTCCATTCTAATGTGTAGGCTACTACTTATCAATCACTGACTCCTTATGTTGCTAGCTGTGGTGTAAAGTAACTGAGTAGATACTCGTACTGTACTTTAGTACATTTTAAAGAGGAACTTGTGCTTTACTTGAATATTTCAATGTTTTTCTACTTTGTTCTACAATTCAGAAGTAAATCGTGTACTTTTACTCCACTACACCGTTTAATACCTTTGAAATATAAACAACACTTAACACTTAAATAAGACTTTAGTTACACCTGGAGACAATTCAAAAGCTACCCTGCAGTATACAAAGTAATCCAAAGTAACTGCACCTTTACCAGCTTTGATAAACAAATAAATGCATCAATAATTACAATCAAACATATCATCATATATTATTATGAAATGTGCCAAACTGCATAATGAGTATTTCTACTTTTGGTACTTTAAGTATATTTGGATGCTAATACCTTTCTACTTTTACTCGAGTAACATTTTATATACATGACTTTTACTTGTAACAGAGTATCCCTACACTCTGGTACTTCTACTTTTACTTAAGTACAATAACAGAGTACTTCTCCCACCTCCAGTTGCTAGAAACAATTCATTGATTTGTTGCACAAGTTTTACTGTTACTGCTAAGAGTATTTCTTAAATGATTGTGTTGAGTATGTAAGTCGCTTTGGATAAAAGCGTCTAACAAGTGACATGTAATGTAATGTAATTGTGTTTATTCAGATGGTTAAACAGGTAAAGTTATTTTATTTCTACAGAAAAATAAAAAGGTTTTTGAGACGTTATGCTCTGCAGGTTCAATGTAGAAAGTGTGTTTGACTTCTTGCTCAAACATTGGCAAAGCTTTAACGTGTGTTCACATCTGATAGTTGTATGTCAATACATGCGTATAGTATATCCTTTTAACTGATATTACGCTGTGTCTAAAATCATTCATTCACTATTTTCTATTCAGAATCTATGGGTCTCTATGGACCTTTAAGTATTAACATTCAGTCAGCTATTCCTTTGATTTTATTATGTGATATGATGTTTTGTAACATGACATAAGGGAGGGAAGCTTGAGTTGAAATATGAAGGAAAACAAACAGAGACTTTAACGCTGTTTGTTTTTTTTAATGCAGGTTGAGGCTTATATTGAGTGAGAAGATGAATTCTTTGTGTTGCGGTATTTATGGTCATAGCACTCAAATCACTCCCTTTTAAGCTAGAGCGAGATTTATTTGTACCCTTTAAGGTCAGCGAAATCCTCAGATCATTCTCACGTGGGGTAAAACAAGTATTTTGACATAGATACAAGCAGCTCAATCAACACGTCTCTTTTAAAACAACATTTTCAACAGTGAAGTTTAAAATGTGCACTATAAACTTTTGATTTGAAATGAACAGGAATTGTTACCTTTCCGGTCCTTCCTTATATTTCAGCTGTATCGTTTATCACTCAATCTGAACAAATATTGGCAAAAATGTTGTCCCTATAATATTTAGACACGCTTTTGTTAACCATTGAGATACTGGATACAGAAAGCGTCCTAAAGTTAAATGTAAAAATGTATGTATAAAATGTGCCATTTTGTTTATAATCAGTGTTCTTTGGTTAAATGTATTTTTAATTCTATCCATTGCTTCCCCTACTTATTCTGAACAAATGTTTTACTGCACTCTCACTTTGTATTCCTACTTCTAACTAGTCAGCAGGTGGTGCCATTTGTTTCAATATCGTTAAGGTGAATGCACTTTTCTAAATTACCCCCACTGTTGCTGATCTTAAAGTCCAAAATCCCAAAGTATTAAAATTAGGAATTCATTTAGTGATGGAGACTTCCCAGACAGATATCTATCAAAATACATTTCTTTTGTTTATGCCATGTGGGAAAATGTTCCACAAATCTTAGAGCTAGTTGTATAATTTAAGGATTTCTCGAAAGATAAAGCAGATTTTTTAAATCGTACTCCAATCAAATTATCAAATGTTAACACAGGCGTATTTTTCACATTGTGCCGTCTCATGAACCTTAAACAGACCAGAAATACAGCACCTGCATTCCATCACAATGAAAACATGTCCAAACACGATCAACGAACCGTCCTACCATTTAAAACACGTCTGCTTTCTTTTACTTTACTGCATTGTGTTGTGTAAAATGATATCTCTGATGGTGGATAGCATTACATTAGCAACAAGTAAAGATTAGTGTCCATCAGCAACGTTTGTCAAGCAATGAGAGTCCAGGCAGAGCAGCTGGAGGAAAAACAAGATCATATTTTCTACTTATATAATATGATCCAGTTCAAAATCCTACTTAAAGCCTTCTGTGGCCTTTATTAAACACCTCAAACTGCTCCATAACTGTGCATTCATGATCACAATGAACACAAAACATAGTCACAGTAGCAAAGACAATATTTTGAGGCTGTTATTTTTAGAAAAAATTAGGGCCGCACCTCAAATTGTTGCCACTTTAATCCTTTATAGAATAGATATTAGTTTCTTGTCTCACAAACATCGCTTTTTAAACCGGATAAAATGTTAAAAGTTGACCTCAATCGTCACATATTATAACACCATTTAATAGGAAAAAGCACTTCTATATGTATTTCAAAGGTATGAAATGGACTGACAGTTTGAACTGGAGAAATCAGTGAATATAAAGTGATATTAAACCGTGGGATGATTTTTTTAAGGACATCCAATTTCCTATTTGGTGTCATCATGAAGCCAGATATATTGTATTGTATATATTATATTAGTTTGTGGTTATTTATGTTAAACTGAACCTTGTGTACGGTGTAAACGGTGTATACAGTAATTCAATTTAAAAAAATCTAGGAATGTCTTTCCCAGGTAGAGAAACACCATAGGTCAGACTTTTTTATTTCTCATTGACCCTGAAACACACTGACTTATATACACAGTTGGAAAGTGGAGATTTTCAACTTTCCAGGGATGTATTGTTGCAGTTCTATTTCGTATAGGCTTCGCCCTCTAAGGCTATCGCTATTGGGTAATCCCCTGCACACCCGCGCAGCACTGAAAACACTTGTAGTCCACGCCCACCTGCGAGGTGGGCCCCACCTTCGGGCTCACTTCCGGTATAAATAGGAAGGAGGCCCGACAATCTGCTCCCTCTTTTCTTCAGCACCCCGGTTCTGAAGCACTGTAGAGACACTAAAGAGTAAAGGCTCTTTTAAGAGCCACCTCGAAAAAGATCCTTAAACATGAGTACACAGGGTTGTGTTAGAGTTTGCTCCTCATGCCAGACGGGGTTCATTACGAGTTATGACCGGCACTCACGATGCGAATCCTGCCTGGGGTTTCCCATCCCGTTTCTCCCCCGGACGGAGGAGACAGAGATGGAGCCCGGTGACGGCCTGGCCCGGCTGCGGGACCCGCGGTCCCTCTTTCCACCATCACGGCTCTGCCGTCGATAGGCAGATCCTGCAGGAACTGCCGGAGATCATCGAAAAGGCAGTCGCCTGGAGAGGTCTCCTCGTTCCTTCGGCTCAGGAGAGCTCTCTTGCCGGTGGCAGGAGTGTTTCTCCCGGGTACAGACCGTCAGGAGTGACCCGGTCTGGCCGCGCATCCCGGACATCCGGAAGTACCAGGAGGGAGCGGCGGCGACGGCCGCTAGGAGCCTGAAGGCTCCGGTGTCCTCATACGTCCCCCTCACTAAGGGGTTGACGGATGTTGGTTTTCCGACCGCGCCTCCCCTGGAGCCGAACCTGAGGGCATAGTTCGGGGTGAAGCACGGTTGGCGCACGGTTGGCGCACGGTTGGCGCACGGTTGGCGCACGGTTGCCGCACGGTTGCCGCACGGCGTCCCTTGCTTTCCTCCCCCGGGGACCAGGTTGTCGTCCGCCAGACTGACCGGATGCACCAGTGTGCCTTCCAGGCGTCTGCAGCGGCGAACAACATCGCTCTGCTGTCTCACTCCATAGTGAGACTATCAGCAGCCCTCCATGCCCTCCGAGGCTTCGGAGGAGATAGGCAAGGCTGCCAGCACAGCACTCACCCTGTGCGCATCCGTCACCGTCTCCACGGCGAGGATTGCGGCTTGGGTGACGCAGATTCAGCGCCACCTCTGGCTGCAGCAGGCATCCGTACCAGAGACGGCCAGGAAAGTGCTGCTGGATGCTCCAATCAGCCCGGACGGGCTGTTCGGACGCCATGGTGGAGTCCATGAAAACTGCCGCAGAACAGGGCAGCATATCAGCTGGCTCCAGCCTGCTGAGCGCCCCCAGCGCCCGCAGCGCCCGCAGCCACGGCGTCAGGGTCGCCCTTCGGCGGCCGCGGGGGCTCCGTCCCACGTCTCCGCTCCTCCGCCACCCGAGAGACAGGGTCTCCCGGCGGCGAGTCGGAGGGGATCGAGGCACCCCCGCTCCTGGCCAGCTCCGCGAGAGCTAGAAGCAGGGCCGATACTGACGGTTTGGGGGGAGATTTTTGTGACGAAAATAAAAACGTTTCATTTTCCAACAGTTTGTCCGTGTCATCAGTAACAACTGTTTCTCACATATCCCCGCCCTGTGTGCCTCTGACCTGTCGGTTAGTAGCCAGCAGGCCTCGCTGCAGAAGCCTGCTGTTTTTACCCTATCGGTTAATAAACTGCAGAGCTCGCGGCATTCCTCTGTCCCAGATATACCTCCACACGGTCATAATAAGCCCACGAGCGCCGTTATAACGCCTCGTGTGGACAGCACTGCACACACCTCCACTCATCCCCTGAGCGTGTACGTGCCGCATGATGAGAGCCGGAGTGAAACGCAGCGTGTGGAGGCTCCCTCGCAGCCCTTTCGGTCCAGGCCCACCTTGGGTTGCCTCACGGGCAGCGGCAGCGAGGGCTCTGGCGTGGCTCGTCACCATGATGGATGAGCAGGCTGATCAGCAGAGGGTACACTCTGCAGTTCGTCTCTCCCCCCCCCCCCCCCCGCAGTTCAATGGGATACAGGAAACAATCCTGTCATCCCAGGAACAGTGTCTTGCGCTCCATTCAGAGCTGCAGAAACTCCTGTTGAAAAAGACTATTTCCAGGGTTCCTCAAAGGGAGGAAAATCAGGGGTTTTTACTCCTGTTATTTTCTAATCCCGAAAAAGACCGGGGGAATGAGACCCATCCTCGATCTGTCAGTATTCCACATGCTGAAGATCAAACAGGTGCTGGAATGTGTTCACCAGGATGACTGGTTCACTTCCTGAAGGATGCATATTCCACGTATCCATCATCCCGAAACACAGGAAATTCCTGCGTTTCTCATTTCAGGGAATATCAGACCAATCGTCTGCCGTTCGGTTTTTCCCTGGCTCCTCGCATTTTTCAAAGTGTGTAGAGAAGGCTCTGAAGCCGCTACACAGAGGAGGATGAGAGTGTGGTTTTATCTGGACGACCTGCTATTGCTGGCTCGCTCCAGGGAGGAAGTCGCTTTACAGACGGTACATCTCATATCGCATCTGTCAAAGCCTGGGTTTCATAATAAAGTGGAAGAAGAGCTGTCCTCTTCCCTCTCAGACAATCATTTATCTGGGAGTGGAATTAAACTCAGCCAGCATGAGAGCGCGGCTCTCGCGGCAGAGAGTGGAGAAACTGACAGCTCTCCTCCGACGTGTCACACCCCGCAGCGTGGTGAGAGCCCTCTCCGAGCGCAAGGGAGCGTCCTGGTTTCCATGCCTACAGCGTACGCTGTCAGGCAGACCGTGGGAAATTCCGTGGCGCGGGGGCGCTCTCTCCCAGGCGGAGGGAGCGATCAGCAGCCACCCAGCCGTTTTCTGCGAGGAGTACGGAGACTCCCGGGATGGACGAGGTGCGCACTGGCCCATTACGGGGCGGAGGGGCTACCCTCCACACTTTAGTCCACACACATTCTGCACGGGGTCAGTGTTTGAGTGTGGGGCATGGGCACTTGCACTCTCCCTGTGATCCTTAGGGACTCAGAGAGGTAGGGCACAGTGAGCCCATACAGGGCTGGGGATTCTCCCCATCTGCCTATGGGCGGAGGGCCCCTCAGCACTGTTTTTTGAGCACACTTTCTGCGAGGTAAGCGCAGCAGAGTGTGCTCTGTCAGCCGCATCCCAGACTTCTCCACGGTCACAACCGGGTTAAAGGAGAATGTGGGGCAGCAGCTGCTGACCAGAAAAGCCGGTCAGGGGCAGTAGGGTGGAAATGCTATTGTTGGACGACAGTGCGCGTATACATCAGGGCTCCACCCACTGTACCCATAGAGTCCAGTAGAGGGTGGAGCCTTTGAGAGATATAACGCCGAGTTACGTATTGTAACCCTTGTTATATTAACACAGGCGGAGCCCTCTACTCATGGTGTCTTTCCTATTCCGCTCGCTGAAGAGAGGTGTAGGATGATAGTCAGGAGGCGAGGCCTCCTTTCATACGGTGAGATACGCGCGCATTCAGGTAGGCCCGCCCCAAGGCCGGCTACGTCTATAGAAATCTCAGTAGGAGAATGCTCGCAGGATAAGGTAGTACCGATAGAGTCCAGTAGAGGGCTCCGCCTGTGTTAATATAACAAGGGTTACAATACGTAACCCGGCGTTATGCTATATTCTAGGGACTGTGATGCGCCATTCGCATGGCGCAATAGGCATGGGTTATTATTTAGGTAGGTGTGTCTGTGCTTCTGGTACCGGGCGGACCTAGTGGGGCGCAGACTACATCATGCTTCACCCTTAACCCAATAGCGATAGCCTTTGAGGGCGAAGCCTATACGAAATAGAACTGAAGTTACCTACCTCGATATACTACACATAGTAAACAAGTCTCTTCAATCAGGTGTATTTCCACAGGCCCTGAAAACTGCAATAATTAAACCGCTCCTAAAAAAGCATAACCTTGACGAAACCATAATGAATAACTACAGGCCAATATCAAACCTTCCCTTTTTAAGCAAATTGATTGAAAAAGCAGTTTTTCAACAGTTGACTAATTTCATGTTTTTAACTGACGGTTTTGATGTGTTTCAGTCGGGCTTTCGACCTAACCACAGCACTGAGACTTCCTTGTTAAGGTCTTAAATGACATCCATTTGAACACAGACAGTGGCAGAATATCAGTGTTAGTATTATTAGCTCTCAGCGCTGCCTTTGATACTGTTGACCACAACATATTGCTAGACCGTCTTGAAAACTGGGTGGGAGTTTCAGCAACAGCTCTAAACTGGTTTAGCTCCTACTTAAAGGACAGAACAAACTTTGTCTCAATAGGCAATTACAAATCAACCCTGATAAATATGTCATGCGGGGTTCCTCAAGGCTCCATCTTAGGACCTTTGCTTTTTAATATCTATATGCTACCACTGGCTGAAATTATTAAAAAGAGCGATCTAAGCTATCACATCTATGTAGACGACACCCAGATTTATTTTAAAGTTACACCGGGAGACTACTCTCCGATTAGAACACTGAGCAAGTGCATTGAGCACATCACTGACTGGATGACTCAGAACTTTCTCCAATTGAACAAAGAAAAAACTGAGATCATTGTTTTTGGAGCAAAGAAGGACCGATTAAAAGTAATCACAGAGCTTCAGTCGGCAGACTACAAAGTAACTCACAAAGCAAGAAATCTGGGTGTAGTGATGGACTCAGACCTGAATTTTAACAGTCACATTACAACAGTTATTAGGTCTGCATACTATCACCTGAAGAACATATCTAGGATTAAAAAACTAATGTCACAACAGGACTTAGAAAAGCTTGTCCATGCTTTCTCTTCAGTAGACTCGACTACTGCAATAGTGTATTCACAGGGCTCACTAAAAAATCTATCAGAAAGCTGCAGCTGATTCAGAACGCTGCTGCTAGGGTTCTCACTGACACTAGAAAAGTGGATCACATCACTCCGGTTCTGAGATCATTACACTGGTTTCCAGTCGACCAAAGAATTGATTTTAAAATACTACTGCTAGTTTTTAAATCACTAAATGGCTTAGGACCGAGGTATATAGACGACCTCCTCCATCACTATGAAGCATCCAGGAGTCTCAGGTCTTCTGGTTCGGGTCTGCTCTCTGTTCCGAGAATAACAACTCAACATGGAATAGCAGCTTTTAGTTATTATGCCCCAACTATCTGGAACAAACTGCCCAAATCATGCACGTCCGCCGAAACACTTCCTATTTTTAAATCCAGACTAAAAACATATCTATTTGCCGCTGCTTTTAATTGAGCTGCCCATACTCACACTACAGTATGCCTTTTTAGTCATGTATTCTGTACCTGCTGTGTTTATTTATTTATTTTATTTCATTATCTTGCCATTTAATAATGTATTTATGCTGCATTTGTTCTTAAATGTCTTTTGTTTTTATTCTGTAAAGCACTTTGAATCGCCACGTGCTGAAAAGTGCTATACAAATAAAATTGCCTTGCCTTGCCTTACTGTAACTCCAGCTTCTATGAGTATAGGCGTAGCCCTCTAAATTCTGGGCCCCACTGGCTCGAATAGCTGAAGAAAAGCTGTTTGTGTGGGAGCAGATTGTCGGGCCTCCTTCCTATTTATACCGGAAGTGAGCCCGAAGGGGGGGCCCACCTCGCAGGTGGGGCGTGGACTACAAGTGTTTTCAGTGCTGCGCGGGTGTGCAGGGATTACCCAATAGCGATAGCCTTAGGGCTACGCCTATACTTATAGAAGCTGGAGTTACAGTAGGTACAGGGCCGTCCCTCCCTACAGGCCGATCATGCAGACTGCGTGGGGCCTCAACTTAGGGAGGGGGCCTCATCTTGCGGAGAGTGCCTCAACTGAGCCGAAAATGCGGCGCACATATGCGCTGCAATTAGTGTGGCGCGGCACGGTTTCGCCGCTGCGAGGCTCCACTAGCGTCTTTCTCTATACCTTTCTCTTCATATTTAAAATAACCAAGGCAGTCCAGGCCCAGGCTATAGACACATGTGATTTATGGGTTACAACCATTGGATAAGCTATGATTCATGTCCCGGTCCGAAATCTTTGTTAGTCAATAACAAAGCTCCTCAGCTGTTTTTCTCATAACATTCAACTTCAACAGCTTATTTTTCACAGATATCCATCAATGAAATGGATAAGGCTCACTTTTTTCGAAACTAGTTGCGTAGAGGTCTAGGATTTTTTATTTTTGCTCGTAGTCTGTGTATTTCTAGTAGGGATGCTCCGATCGATCGGCCGGCAGAACCAGAAATACAATTAACTTGGTTTTCAATTGAAAAGAAACCACGTGTAATTGGCATTAGTTAGACCTCTTATGGCATGTCGCAATGCTGATGGGATTTCGGGTTAAGTTTTGGAAACAGCCGCCGATTCACACTACACGCATACACACACTGTGTGTTGGATATATATATAATATAGACCTTATGCATGTAGACTTTCAATGTTAAAGAACCCACGTTTATTTTTGCATTAGTTAGACCTTTATGTTATATCGCAATGCATGATGGGATTTCAGGCTACATTTTCGAAACAGCACCCACACACACACACACACACACACACACACACACACACACACACACACACACACCACACACACACACACACACACACACACACACACACACACACACACACACACACACACACACACACACACACACACACACACACACACACACACACACACACACACACACACACACACACACACACAGTGTATCACAGATATCACAGATATATGTACATGTATCTGTGATATATTGATGGGTTCAACAGGCTTGACAGAAAATAGTGTTAGTGTTTCAAAAGATAACCACACTGTTTGGTAGGTTACTTATATTTACTCTGAGCTTTTGCATTACTATCTACTTCTTTTACAAAGTTATTTTATTTTTTTAAATTTAGAAGGACCATGCATACAAAAACATTAATCTCAGCAAAGAGAAGAGATCCAATATGCCAGATTATAGCTAATAGCTAATTTCCATCTGTGGTCCTATGTGAGGCTATTGAGGTCAACTGTTAAAAATTGACCTCAATCGTCATATGCAAATTCATTGTAGGTAGAAATACTAAGAAATATCCGTTAGATAAGCGTATTTGGAATCCAGATTGTACACAGACAAGTTCTTGAGTGTAGTCGAGCATGATGGGTTCTTTATTTTAACATTCAGAGGGGTGCACCGTTCCGGAGGTACTGCAATACCAGGTCGATGCGTGGAGTGGACGGAGCAAGCCCCTATTCCATCTCCCTATTCCAAAAATCAATTTATATGGTCCCCGGGTAGGGGACGTATCAGATATTAAACTGATAAGAACAGATACTACACTTGATCTTAGCCAAAAGGCCGAGAAGCGATACCAAATACGTTCCGCGGTAATAGAGTGGTTCTCCGCACAGTTACGCTAACTGACGGTCACTGATGTGTTTAAGGGACACTGGGAAAACCAATTCTAATTAACAACAGAGTTAATGGATACATTTACGTGGTCGTCATACAATAGACACATAGCAGAGTTGATGATGATTTACTGCGATTGGGTCTGCTGGAAAATATATCGTGTTTTCACTGTATGTGCTTTATGTGGTCTGTTGGATGGTAACGTGACGCAAGGCATGATGGGAGTTCAGCACGTCTTTTATTATTATTTACAATTTCCAAACATAGACTCACAGAACTGTGGTATTCTCCCTTTCTGCGTTATCCCAAAACGTCACTTCTAAAGTGATTAACACTGAGCAAAACAAAGAGGCCACAAAGATGTGTAATAATTGAGAGGAGTTGGCCTGAATGGTTGGGTAAAGGTAAACGTTATGTTTAATTGTTATATTTAACCTATGTTGTGTATTTTTAACAGAATTAGAGCAACACAAATTAGTACTCTTCGCAGCTCAAGCAGCACCCGTCCAAAATAAGTACATTAAAGTTAAACAGCCAACCACAGGACGATTAAGGCTAACTGTATTAATCATATTTTTGTAACTACATCACATTTAAAAAAAAAAGAAATGTTGCAAACCAAGTAAACCTATTGAATATTTACCTGAAGTGAGTGAGGAGAGAAGAGAGTGAAGTGCAGGTCCTCCGAGTTACCATACTGAGCTAGAAGTAGGCCTACTTTCTTAAAATGACTGCATTGAGATTTACAGAAGCGTGGAAACGGTAGAAACCAAGTCCGAAAAGTTTTGAAAGTCCAGCAGTTATTAGCTAACACTGAAACGGTGTCCATGCAAAGGCCTGAAAACACAGAAGCCCTGGTTTCTTTCACCTGGGTTAGCTGCACTCCACATGCTCGGTGAGCTAAAGCTAGCTTCTCACTTTTGCTAGTTTAGTTGTACGTTAGCAACAATGTTATTTCCACGTAAAAGACATTCTGGCATTTTACTGCGCTTTTTATGGATTTTCCATTCTAATGTGTAGGCTACTACTTATCAATCACTGACTCCTTATGTTGCTAGCTGTGGTGTAAAGTAACTGAGTAGATACTCGTACTGTACTTTAGTACATTTTAAAGAGGAACTTGTGCTTTACTTGAATATTTCAATGTTTTTCTACTTTGTTCTACAATTCAGAAGTAAATCGTGTACTTTTACTCCACTACACCGTTTAATACCTTTGAAATATAAACAACACTTAACACTTAAATAAGACTTTAGTTACACCTGGAGACAATTCAAAAGCTACCCTGCAGTATACAAAGTAATCCAAAGTAACTGCACCTTTACCAGCTTTGATAAACAAATAAATGCATCAATAATTACAATCAAACATATCATCATATATTATTATGAAATGTGCCAAACTGCATAATGAGTATTTCTACTTTTGGTACTTTAAGTATATTTGGATGCTAATACCTTTCTACTTTTACTCGAGTAACATTTTATATACATGACTTTTACTTGTAACAGAGTATCCCTACACTCTGGTACTTCTACTTTTACTTAAGTACAATAACAGAGTACTTCTCCCACCTCCAGTTGCTAGAAACAATTCATTGATTTGTTGCACAAGTGTTACTGTTACTGCTAAGAGTATTTCTTAAATGATTGTGTTGAGTATGTAAGTCGCTTTGGATAAAAGCGTCTAACAAGTGACATGTAATGTAATGTAATTGTGTTTATTCAGATGGTTAAACAGGTAAAGTTATTTTATTTCTACAGAAAAATAAAAAGGTTTTTGAGACGTTATGCTCTGCAGGTTCAATGTAGAAAGTGTGTTTGACTTCTTGCTCAAACATTGGCAAAGCTTTAACGTGTGTTCACATCTGATAGTTGTATGTCATACATGCGTATAGTATATCCTTTTAACTGATATTACGCTGTGTCTAAAATCATTCATTCACTATTTTCTATTCAGAATCTATGGGTCTCTATGGACCTTTAAGTATTAACATTCAGTCAGCTATTCCTTTGATTTTATTATGTGATATGATGTTTTGTAACATGACATAAGGGAGGGAAGCTTGAGTTGAAATATGAAGGAAAACAAACAGAGACTTTAACGCTGTTTGTTTTTTTTAATGCAGGTTGAGGCTTATATTGAGTGAGAAGATGAATTCTTTGTGTTGCGGTATTTATGGTCATAGCACTCAAATCACTCCCTTTTAAGCTAGAGCGAGATTTATTTGTACCCTTTAAGGTCAGCGAAATCCTCAGATCATTCTCACGTGGGGTAAAACAAGTATTTTGACATAGATACAAGCAGCTGAATCAACACGTCTCTTTTAAAACAACATTTTCAACAGTGAAGTTTAAAATGTGCACTATAAACTTTTGATTTGAAATGAACAGGAATTGTTACCTTTCCGGTCCTTCCTTATATTTCAGCTGTATTGTTTATCACTCAATCTGAACAAATATTGGCAAAATGTTGTCCCTATAATATTTAGACACGCTTTTGATAACCATTGAGATACTGGATACAGAAAGCGTCCTAAAGTTAAATGTAAAAATGTATTGTAAAAATTTGCCATTTTGTTTATAATCAGTGTTCTTTGGTTAAATGTATTTTTAATTCTATCCATTGCTTCCCCTACTTATTCTGAACAAATGTTTTACTGCACTCTCACTTTGTATTCCTACTTCTAACTAGTCAGCAGGTGGTGCCATTTGTTTCAATATCGTTAAGGTGAATGCACTTTTCTAAATTACCCCCACTGTTGCTGATCTTAAAGTCCAAAATCCCAAAGTATTAAAATTAGGAATTCAATTTAGTGATGGAGACTTCCCAGACAGATATCTATCAAAATACATTTCTTTTGTTTATGCCATGTGGGAAAATGTTCCACAAATCTTAGAGCTAGTTGTATAATTTAAGGATTTCTCGAAAGATAAAGCAGATTTTTTAAATCGTACTCCAATCAAATTATCAAATGTTAACACAGGCGTATTTTTCACATTGTGCCGTCTCATGAACCTTAAACAGACCAGAAATACAGCACCTGCATTCCATCACAATGAAAACATGTCCAAACACGATCAACGAACCGTCCTACCATTTAAAACACGTCTGCTTTCTTTTACTTTACTGCATTGTGTTGTGTAAAATGATATCTCTGATGGTGGATAGCATTACATTAGCAACAAGTAAAGATTAGTGTCCATCAGCAACGTTTGTCAAGCAATGAGAGTCCAGGCAGAGCAGCTGGAGGAAAAACAAGATCATATTTTCTACTTAATAATATGATCCAGTTCAAAATCCTACTTAAAGCCTTCTGTGGCCTTTATTAAACACCTCAAACTGCTCCATAACTGTGCATTCATGATCACAATGAACACAAAACATAGTCACAGTAGCAAAGACAATATTTTGAGGCTGTTATTTTTAGAAAAAATTAGGGCCGCACCTCAAATTGTTGCCACTTTAATCCTTTTAGAATAGATATTAGTTTCTTGTCTCACAAACATCGCTTTTTAAACCGGATAAAATGTTAAAAGTTGACCTCAATCGTCACATATTATAACACCATTTAATAGGAAAAAGCACTTCTATATGTATTTCAAAGGTATGAAATGGACTGACAGTTTGAACTGGAGAAATCAGTGAATATAAAGTGATATTAAACCGTGGGATGATTTTTTTTAAGGACATCCAATTTCCTATTTGGTGTCATCATGAAGCCAGATATATTGTATTGTATATATTATATTAGTTTGTGGTTATTTATGTTAAACTGAACCTTGTGTACGGTGTAAACGGTGTATACAGTACTTCATTTTCAAAAATCTAGGAATGTCTTTCCCAGGTAGAGAAACACCATAGGTCAGACTTTTTTATTTCTCATTGACCCTGAAACACACTGACTTATATACACAGTTGGAAAGTGGAGATTTTCAACTTTCCAGGGATGTATTGTTGCAGTTCTATTTCGTATAGGCTTCGCCCTCTAAGGCTATCGCTATTGGGTAATCCCCTGCGCACCCCGCAGCACTGAAAACACTTGTAGTCCACGCCCACCTGCGAGGTGGGCCCCACCTTCGGGCTCACTTCCGGTATAAATAGGAAGGAGGCCGACAATCTGCTCCCTCTTTTCTTCAGCACCCCGGTTCTGAAGCACTGTAGAGACACTAAAGAGTAAAGGCTCTTTTAAGAGCCACCTCGAAAAAGATCCTTAAACATGAGTACAGGGTTGTGTTAGAGTTTGCTCCTCATGCCAGACGGGGTTCATTACGAGTTATGACCGCACTCACGATGCGAATCCTGCCTGGGTTTCCCATCCCGTTTCTCCCCCGACGGAGGAGACAGAGATGGAGCCCGGTGACGGCCTGGCCCGGCTGCGGGACCCCGGTCCCTCTTTCCACCATCACGGCTCTGCCGTCGATAGGCAGATCCTGCAGGACTGCCGGAGATCATCGAAAAGGCAGTCGCCTGGAGAGGTCTCCTCGTTCCTTCGCTCAGGAGAGCTCTCTTGCCGGTGGCAGGTGTTTCTCCCGGGTACAGACCGTCAGGAGTGGACCCGGTCTGGCCGCGCATCCCGGACATCCGGAAGTACCAGGGGGAGCGGCGGCGACGGCCGCTAGGAGCCTGAAGGCTCCGGTGTCCTCATACGTCCCCCTCACTAAGGGGTTGACGGATGTTGGTTTTCCGACCGCGCCTCCCCTGGAGCCGAACCTGAGGGCATAGTTCGGTGAAGCACGGTTGGCGCACGGTTTGGCGCACGGTTGGCGCACGGTTGCCGCACGTTTGCCGCACGGTTTGCCGCACGGTTGCCGCACGGTTGCCGCACGGCGTCCCTTGCTTTCCTCCCCCGGGGACCAGGTTGTCGTCCGCCAGACTGACCGGATGCACCAGTGTGCCTTCCAGGCGTCTGCAGCGGCGAACAACATCGCTCTGCTGTCTCACTCCATAGTGAGACTATCAGCAGCCCTCCATGCCCTCCGAGGCTTCGGAGGAGATAGGCAAGGCTGCCAGCACAGCACTCACCCTGTGCGCATCCGTCACCGTCTCCACGGAGAGGATTGCGGCTTGGGTGACGCAGATTCAGCGCCACCTCTGGCTGCAGCAGGCATCCGTACCAGAGACGGCCAGGAAAGTGCTGCTGGATGCTCCAATCAGCCCGGACGGGCTGTTCGGACGCCATGGTGGAGTCCATGAAAACTGCCGCAGAACAGGGCAGCATATCAGCTGGCTCCAGCCTGCTGAGCGCCCCCAGCGCCCGTAGCACCCGCAGCCACGGCGTCAGGGTCGCCCTTCGGCGGCCGCGGGGGCTCCGTCCCACGTCTCCGCTCCTCCGCCACCCGAGAGACAGGGTCTCCGGCGGCGAGTCGGAGGGGATCGAGGCACCCCCGCTCCTGGCCAGCTCCGCGAGAGCTAGAAGCAGGGCCGATACTGACGGTTTGGGGGGAGATTTTTGTGACGAAAATAAAAACGTTTCATTTTCCAACAGTTTGTCCGTGTCATCAGTAACAACTGTTTCTCACATATCCCCGCCCTGTGTGCCTCTGACCTGTCGGTTAGTAGCCAGCAGGGCTCGCTGCAGAAGCCTGCTGTTTTTACCCTATCGGTTAATAAACTGCAGAGCTCGCGGCATTCCTCTGTCCCAGATATACCTCCACACGGTCATAATAAGCCCACGAGCGCCGTTATAACGCCTCGTGTGGACAGCACTGCACACACCTCCACTCATCCCCTGAGCGTGTACGTGCCGCATGATGAGAGCCGGAGTGAAACGCAGCGTGTGGAGGCTCCCTCGCAGCCCTTTCGGTCCAGGCCCACCTTGGGTTGCCTCACGGGCAGCGGCGGCGAGGGCTCTGGCGTGGCTCGTCACCATGACGACCACAGCACATCACGAGCATGTATGCCCGCTCTCAGAGTATTTCTCAGAGATGGATGAGCAGGCTGATCAGCAGAGGGTACACTCTGCAGTTCGTCTCTCCCCCCCCCCCATCCCCCCCCCCGCAGTTCAATGGGATACAGGAAACAATCCTGTCATCCCAGGAACAGTGTCTTGCGCTCCATTCAGAGCTGCAGAAACTCCTGTTGAAAAAGACTATTTCCAGGGTTCCTCAAAGGGAGGAAAATCAGGGGTTTTTACTCCTGTTATTTTCTAATCCCGAAAAAGACCGGGGGAATGAGACCCATCCTCGATCTGTCAGTATTCCACATGCTGAAGATCAAACAGGTGCTGGAATGTGTTCACCAGGATGACTGGTTCACTTCCTGAAGGATGCATATTCCACGTATCCATCATCCCGAAACACAGGAAATTCCTGCGTTTCTCATTTCAGGGAATATCAGACCAATCGTCTGCCGTTCGGTTTTTCCCTGGCTCCTCGCATTTTTTCAAAGTGTGTAGAGAAGGCTCTGAAGCCGCTACACAGAGGAGGATGAGAGTGTGGTTTTATCTGGACGACCTGCTATTGCTGGCTCGCTCCAGGGAGGAAGTCACTTTACAGACGGTACATCTCATATCGCATCTGTCAAAGCCTGGGTTTCATAATAAAGTGGAAGAAGAGCTGTCCTCTTCCCTCTCAGACAATCATTTATCTGGGAGTGGAATTAAACTCAGCCAGCATGAGAGCGCGGCTCTCGCGGCAGAGAGTGGAGAAACTGACAGCTCTCCTCCGACGTGTCACACCCCGCAGCGTGGTGAGAGCCCTCTCCGAGCGCAAGGGAGCGTCCTGGTTTCCATGCCTACAGCGTACGCTGTCAGGCAGACCGTGGGAAATTCCGTGGCGCGGGGGCGCTCTCTCCCAGGCGGAGGGAGCGATCAGCAGCCACCCAGCCGTTTTCTGCGAGGAGTACGGAGACTCCCGGGATGGACGAGGTGCGCACTGGCCCATTACGGGGCGGAGGGGCTACCCTCCACACTTTAGTCCACACACATTCTGCACGGGGTCAGTGTTTGAGTGTGGGGCATGGGCACTTGCACTCTCCCTGTGATCCTTAGGGACTCAGAGAGGTAGGGGCACAGTGAGCCCATACAGGGCTGGGGATTCTCCCCATCTGCCTATGGGCGGAGGGCCCCTCAGCACTGTTTTTTGAGCACACTTTCTGCGAGGTAAGCGCAGCAGAGTGTGCTCTGTCAGCCGCATCCCAGACTTCTCCACGGTCACAACCGGGTTAAAGGAGAATGTGGGGCAGCAGCTGCTGACCAGAAAAGCCGGTCAGGGGCAGTAGGGTGGAAATGCTATTGTTGGACGACAGTGCGCGTATACATCAGGGCTCGACCCACTGTACCCATAGAGTCCAGTAGAGGGTGGAGCCTTTGAGAGATATAACGCCGAGTTACGTATTGTAACCCTTGTTATATTAACACAGGCGGAGCCCTCTACTCATGGCACTGTCTTTCCTATTCCGCTCGCTGAAGAGAGGTGTAGGATGATAGTCAGGAGGCGAGGCCTCCTTTCATACGGTGAGATACGCGCGCATTCAGGTAGGCCCGCCCCAAGGCCGGCTACGTCTATAGAAATCTCAGTAGGAGAATGCTCGCAGGATAAGGTAGTACCGATAGAGTCCAGTAGAGGGCTCCGCCTGTGTTAATATAACAAGGGTTACAATACGTAACCCGGCGTTATGCTATATTCTAGGGACTGTGATGCGCCATTCGCATGGCGCAATAGGCATGGGTTATTATTTAGGTAGGTGTGTCTGTGCTTCTGGTACCGGGCGGACCTAGTGGGGCGCAGACTACATCATGCTTCACCCTTAACCCAATAGCGATAGCCTTTGAGGGCGAAGCCTATACGAAATAGAACTGAAGTTACCTACCTCGATATACTACACATAGTAAACAAGTCTCTTCAATCAGGTGTATTTCCACAGGCCCTGAAAACTGCAATAATTAAACCGCTCCTAAAAAAGCATAACCTACGAAACCATAATGAATAACTACAGGCCAATATCAAACCTTCCCTTTTTAAGCAAATTGATTGAAAAAGCAGTTTTTCAACAGTTGACTAATTTCATGTTTTTAACTGACGGTTTTGATGTGTTTCAGTCGGGCTTTCGACCTAACCACAGCACTGAGACTTCACTTGTTAAGGTCTTAAATGACATCCATTTGAACACAGACAGTGGCAGAATATCAGTGTTAGTATTATTAGCTCTCAGCGCTGCCTTTGATACTGTTGACCACAACATATTGCTAGACCGTCTTGAAAACTGGGTGGGAGTTTCAGCAACAGCTCTAAACTGGTTTAGCTCCTACTTAAAGGACAGAACAAACTTTGTCTCAATAGGCAATTACAAATCAACCCTGATAAATATGTCATGCGGGGTTCCTCAAGGCTCCATCTTAGGACCTTTGCTTTTTAATATCTATATGCTACCACTGGCTGAAATTATTAAAAAGAGCGATCTAAGCTATCACATCTATGTAGACGACACCCAGATTTATTTTAAAGTTACACCGGGAGACTACTCTCCGATTAGAACACTGAGCAAGTGCATTGAGCACATCACTGACTGGATGACTCAGAACTTTCTCCAATTGAACAAAGAAAAAACTGAGATCATTGTTTTTGGAGCAAAGAAGGACCGATTAAAAGTAATCACAGAGCTTCAGTCGGCAGACTACAAAGTAACTCACAAAGCAAGAAATCTGGGTGTAGTGATGGACTCAGACCTGAATTTTAACAGTCACATTACAACAGTTATTAGGTCTGCATACTATCACCTGAAGAACATAA
>JAAKFY010000150.1:0-120000 GCA_011823955.1 Dissostichus mawsoni
CGTCCTTTGGGGGTCTGTGTGCGGACGCAGAGGGGCATGACAGCTATTGCAAGCCAGGAAAAGAGCTTGGATCCTGGGTAAACAGTGTGTACAGGGTATGGGACTTCCAGGGGACATGACAGCTATTGCCAAGCCAGGAAAAGAGCTTGGATCCTGGGTAAACAGTGTGTACAGGGTATGGGACTTCCAGGGGACATGACAGCTATTGCCAAGCCAGGAAAAGAGCTTGGATCCTGGGTAAACAGTGTGTACAGGGTATGGGACTTCCAGGTATTTACAAGACTTTTCCCCGCCTTTCAAACACTTATGCCTGGGTTTGTAATGTCAGCTGCTCCATCCTGCGCTCTGGATCAAATCTGCCTCTATTTACAACACCTTTCCCCAGGTTTCAAACACTTATTGCTGGGTATTAATGTCAGCTGCTCCATCCTGCACTCTGGATAAACTCTGCCTCTATTTACAACACCTTTCCCCAGGTTTCAAACACTTATTGCTGGGTTGTAATGTCAGCTGCTCCATCCAGCTCTCCTGGTTCAATCTGCCTCTATTTACAAGACTTTTCCCGACCTTTCAAACACTTATGCCTGGGTTGTAATGTCAGGTGCTGCACCCTGCTCTCTGGATAAACTCTGCCTCTATTTACAAGACTTTTCCCCCGTTTCAAGCACTTATTGCTGGGTTGTAATATCAGCTGCTCCATCCTGCTAAGTGCACACATTAGCGAGACATAATGGAGAGCGTTAGTCCGTCCTTTGGGGTCTGAGAGCGCACTCTGGGGCAGAGATAAGGGTACAATTAGCTCTGTCACTTTGGGTAACCGCACCACTCATTGACATCTCCCGAGAGCGGACGTCCATTATTGGTAAGACCTCTAATGCTAGGTAGACAACAAGCTATAAACCCACTTCTTCCTCCGAGCTGCAAAACGTCTATCTGAATGCAGGGACCGTCTACAAAGTGCAACACCGAAAAATTATAATACAAAAGTATTCAATAATTCCCTTCCCACACTTCTACTGTTTATACTACTACGTTTATATTGGAGGTTTTTTTTTAATTATCAATAACCCCTGCTATTCAGTAAAGTGCTACTGTTCATGTTCAAATTAATCGTTAAAGTCACCAATAGGTTTAAAAATGTTGTGCAATTAAAGCTTTATTTTTCTGTCAATTAATTTAGGATCTGTAAACAGTACCAGCTTCTTCTACATTTTTTTTAGTTTCAGAAACATTAGTGAAAACAGAGTGTGATAATAATCTGTTACAGGTCCTCTATTCAAAACTATAAACATTGAAAATATACTTAAAGTACAAAAGTAAAAGTACTCATTCTGCACAAGTTCACTTTAATGTTACAGCTGGTAAAGGAGGAGTTTTTTCTTTTTTAAATAAATGTTATATACAGTACATTGTTCCTTGTGAATTTCACCAAGGAATCATATTTTAATATATAGTTATTGCATGATATTTTGGTGATGATATAAAGTGTTATTAATCTAGAGCTGACATTTTCATGAACTTAAGTTATCTCATAAATGTACTGCAGACAAAGTACAATACTTGCTTCTAAGATGTAGAATGGTAGAAGAATAAAGTAGCAGGTAATGAAGTGAACTAAAGTACCTAAAAGCTGTACTGAAGTACAACACCTGAGTCATGGTGCAGCAGTGAAATCCTCCATCAGCTCTGGAGGAGCTTCCTCTGCTCTGATTGGTCCTCACCACTGACTCGGGACAATAAGCAGACTCTTTTCTGTCCAATCACAAACCACTATTGTAATTCCTTTATTAAAGGAAATACAATAATACAGAACATATATGTGTTGTTTCTTTTTTTAAATAATCAATATCTTTATTTTCTTCATCTTTATTTTTTACCCTCCGAATCTTCTGCTCCGAACTCCAAACACAGTTTCCTGTTTAAAATGTATGAACCTCTAAAACAGAGGAATTTGAAGGCTTGCTGAGCTCTTCAGTCCGTCCAATAGAAGTGATCTGCATAGAAAGGCCAAGTATAATCCACAGGAAGGATATTCCTGAAGTCTTCAAACAGTCCTGAAGACCACAGAGCATTGATATCATCGTCAACATGAATATTAAAGTCACCTTCAGTAATGCCTTATTACTTATCAGTTTTAAGGACTAAACTTGATAAGAACTGGGAGGAGTGGCTTCATGTATGCTGACATGTTCTTTGGGTCTCAGCCAAGTTTCAGTGAGAGCCATGACTTTCTACTTGACTACAAAGAACTGCTTTGAAGTCATTCCTGATGCTCACCAGACACTTCAGCTTGTATTGTTTGATTTATTTTATGAGTTTGATTTCATCAGTATTGTGGCAGTCATGTTTTCAGTTGTAATCGAGTAATGCTTTTTATGCCTGATGAATCTTTCTGTTCTATAAGGACATTAAAAGAAGGCGTAGGCAAGTTTGTTCTTGTCTGAACTTGAAACCTGCTTTCACAGGAAGTGATGTGACATGGAAGGGCTGAGCATTCAGGCAAAGGAGTTGTTGATGACTCAGGTGAAGACAGCGCAAGAGGTAGGACCTTTAGTGTGCAGTGCAGTATTCATTTCAGTGGTATTGCCAGGAAAAATAAGTGCTGTCACATTTCTGTTCAGAATTACATGAAACCTCTTATGTTCCAGGAAAGAAGGCCAGCAGCCAAAATCTGGTCAGATGAGCCGTTACAAGGACCTCAAAAGGTGAGAAAAATCACTGGCTGCACAAAATGAAAGTTTTGCCAGAGGGCTTTTTGCTTGTAAAATGTGCACGATAAGTTCTTCTGAATCAACAATGTTGTATTAAAATTAGATGTTTCAGCTAATGTTGTAAGCATTTATATATAATATCAGCAATGCCTGCTTGAATATGAGTTCTCTGTCAAACGCTTTTGGAAGTTACTGAATGTATCAGTCAGTGAAATGTCGCAGAGGGGAACACGACAGAACAGAGGGTGTGACAGTAAACATGTACAGGCCTGTCTGTGACTACACAAATGCAAATGCGCTATTTGAACAACACCCTGTCATAAGGAATGGTTGCTGGTCAACAAGAACAATGGACCTTTCTGGCACAACTTAACCTACTTCCAAGGTGCATGAAGAAGGTAAATAATCTAAAGAGGTCCAACTCCAGCAATGTAGTGTACATTTTGAACAATTTAATATAATTAAGAAGTAAAGCAGTATTAAGCAGGGTTCGAGTTATGTGGGAGCCAATGGGAGCTCCCACAAGGAGGGGTCTGAGCTCCCACGGACGCAGTGAAATCATACATCTGTGGGGGTCGCTAATACATCACCAACAACCATTATTTGAATCACAAATAATGCATGTGTTGATGTAATGAGTATTATTTACGTTAATGAGGTAAATAGGCTAAAGAAAAACCTGTTTTCCAAAAGAACTACACATCTCTTGAATATGCCTGCGCTGCCCCTCCAAGGTGCGCAATACATTATTGCGCAATCTATGCCTGTGAGCGTGCTGCGCGAGCCGAGATGATGTGTTATACGGTGTGCGCACCTTTTCATATTTAAGTTTGTTTAAGTAGAGTGTGTGTGTGTGTGTGTGTGTGTGTGGTGTGTGTGTGTGTGTTGTGTGTGTGTGTGTATGTGTGTGTGTGTGTGGTGTGTGTGTGTGTGTGTGTGTGTGTGTGTGTGTTTGAGTGTGTGTGTGTGTGCATGCGTGCGTGTGTGCACACGCGCGTGGCCACGCGTTAGTTTTAAAGACCCCTATAGAGTTCAGTTTATAACTCGAACCCTGCCACAGAGCATTGTGAGTGTCTTTAAGACGCTGCAGCTCAAAGTGCCAACAACATGGAAACTGTCTCATGATTGTGTTTAGTTTTGAGGTGTGTGAGCTCTGTGTCCTGATGAGATAATGTGTGATTCTCCAGCAGGTGATTGTGTGTGTGTGTGTGTGTGTGTGAAGGTATGAACTCTGCTATGAATCCCTGTGAGGACACTGAACCCGCTCTGAGTGGGGACCCTGAACGCCTCACCAAAGCTCAGAGGTGAGATGAAGACCTCTGACTGTCCTCTTCTCCAGAGCTCAGCAAGCATTATTCACACTCAAAGCTGTGTGTGTGTGTGTGTGTGTGTGTGTGTGTGTGTGTGTGTGTGTGTGTGTGTGTGTGTGTGTGTGTGTGTGTGTGTGTGTGTGTGTGTGTGTGTGTGTGTGTGTGTGTGTGTGTGTGTGTGTGTGTGTGTGTGTGTGTGTGTGTGTGTGTGTGTGTGTGTGTGTGTTCAAGACCAGAGCAGCAGCATGGACCTGGACCTGGACCTGGACCTGGACCTGGACCTGGACCTGGACCTGGACCTGGACCTGGACCTGGACCTGGACCTGGACCTGGACCTGGACCTGGACCCAGCTGTGTGTCCATGAAGAGTAACCGGTCTATAGATGAACCAATATATTTTAAAGGCCGACCCTCAGAGTAAGTGGACGTCATGTGACTTCATTATATCAGCTGCAGTAGAAAACATGTTGTTACTGAAGAACAGAGACTTCTTATTGAAGCTGAGGGAGGGATTACCAAGGTGTGTTCAGCCTGAAGCCAGAGTTTAACGTGTCAGACAGGCTCAATGAAAGAAGCCTTCTGTACCATTGCAGGTAGCATATTTAAAGCATTGTTTAAACAATAAATACAGTTCAATTTGTCCACAAACTAAAGTGATTTTCCATCATTATGGTACAGGTTCAGACCTAAATGCTGTAGAATGAGCAGCTATCACATTAGGAATAAATGGGAGGCAATGAGAGAGCATTGGGTAGTCAAATAAATATATGACTTCATTCACCACAGTACCCTCTTGTATGTGCCCTCTTCTCTGACTTTATGGGTCTTATATTGGTGTTCTACTGCAGATCAGAAAAATAGTGAATACTGAAAAAGAAAAAGGTGGCAGGAGATAACCAAACCTGCTGACATCCAATCAAACAGCTCCGTACTAGAGGTCGGACAGGCTCACCAAATCAATATATTCTTGAGTATTCTGATGAAACAGGGTAAATATGTCCCTATTGTAACACTTACTGAGAAAATCACGCAGGTACTTTCTTATAAATACGTGGGTGTCCTGACAGACCCTCTTCTGTTCTAGAAAGACCTCATAGAATATATCTGAAAAAGGACAAAACAAAATAATAGAGAGTAGAGAGTAGATACATTCTCGTTTTTACAGTACTGTAATACTACACGGTACAGGTGTTTGTCCACCTCTTTAAAATCCAAACTGCTCCACCAGTCTTTCAGAGAATCTGCTCAAAGGTCGTAGGTCAACATTTGAGAGCCTCTCTGAATCAGCCTACATCACAACCTTTAGAGGCGGGCCAACCACATTATCTCTGACCCCAACCATGATTATGTAACCAGTGAAATCCCAGGTCAGAGAACATGTTGTCTTCAGTGACTGTGTTGTTATGGTAAATATCTGTTTCCTTGTTGCTTGTCTTGATATTTGTCCTCGTTGACGTTGCTAATGGAGCTGCTGTGATGCCAGAAGCATGTCAGACTTGATCTGATAATAAAGTATTATCATGTTGTTATGGTGCTCTGTGCTCTGATCTGACTGCATACGTGTTAGTGTGATGGAGACTAGGAGATGTTTAAGTGTTTGATGATCATTATGTGCGTACCTGTCTAAGGACTGCAGATAGAAATGATCTTAATCTGGCATAACTCATCCCCTCTTTGAGATTCATGTATTTATATGCATGGTCCCTGTTTATTAAACACATGATAATATGAATAGTATTTAGGACCATTGTGACGGTCCAGATTCCTAACTGTTTCTTTCTCATGTTTCAGGAGGAGGCTGGAGGAACCTGAACCCAGCTGTGTGTCCATGAAGAGTGACTGGTCTATGTGGAAACCTATTACTTCAAAGATGGACAACACTCTGTTGGTCAAAGGTGAGGATTGAAAGTTGATAACCCCCTTCATGGTACCTGCTGCTCTGGTTTCAGTTGTTATTGACCCAGCAAAGAAAGTGTGGCTCTGTTGAATTTTCTTGGTGAGACACTTCTCTGGTTCCTTTATAATAAAAGCAGCTTTGAGCATTTATAAGGCGTATCAGGTTTGAAAGCTTCTCTATGCACCATACACACCATGACAAACTCCTCGTATGTGTGAACCAACTTGGCAATAAACCTGTTTCTGATTCTGATGAAGGTTTCTTTAAGTAAAGAAATAAAGGTCTTGTTTACCTTCAGTGTTTCTCCTCTAAGTTTAACATTCATTTCCTTCCTTATGAACAGTAGTAAAGCTGGAGTTCTGTAATCCTGCAGTTTGCGTCCAAAGGGAGGGTAACTCAACTGTGGGGACGTCTACTCCAGGCTATGATTAGCTCTGTGTGAATACATACCTGTGTGTTTGCCATTGTTCCTCGTCAGTTGGAGGTCAATGTTTCCCTGTATTTGCAGCAGTTTTTGCTTCTCATTTCTAATATGTGTAACTGCTGTGTAGTGTTTTGCTCTTCACCTGGTGCTCTATTGAACAATTAAACGGCTCATTGATCAAATTAAATTAAATGTAATTGTTAAACCTTAAACAAAGATTACAGTCACTGATTCTTTTCATTTTGGTGCGTGGCACTTCTAAGTGTTTAGTGTTGCTGATAGTCAAGGATGAGTGATATCACTGCCCTTTAACCTTTGTACCAATTCATGTTTCTATAAAATGTTATTTTGAGGTTTTAGTTAAAAAAGAAATTGGCAATAACTTCTACTGCAGCTAAAGTGGTACTCTGTGCGAGGCCCAGACAATCCAGTGATTTATCCTTTCTCCTGTTGCTCACACATGCACCTGATCCACATTTTCAGCACCACTGAAGCTATCAGAGAGATAATGTGAGTTATTTCTTTATTATTCCTCACAGAGAGGACCATCAGAGCTCAGAGGTTCCCAGAGGTCAGTCTGCCCAGCAGCATCAGACACAGCTGGACTCCACATTTATGGTCTGTACATGTTCTACAGCTACTTTACATCTGTTCTGCTCACAGTCTACTCCATGATGCGCTTTTTAGATCGACAAATTTCAGTCTGTCCAACATGGATCTGATGTTTGGTGCCTTTAGTCTGATTGTGTTGTTCATGTATTCTGTTCCAGCTGCTGGAGGAGAACATCATCACTTTTGTGAAGAACGAGCTGAAGAAGATCCAGAAGGCTCTGAGTTCAGATTACCCAGAATGCTTAGAGAGTCAGAGGGAGGAAGAGGAGGTGTTGGTCAGTGAAGATGAAGAGCAGAGGAGGAGCAGCAGAGAGGCATTTCTGAACATCACACTGCACTTCCTGAGGAGCATGAAGCAGGAGGAGCTGGCTGACCGTCTGCAGAGCAGTAAGAGGGTTTCTATAAAGATTTAACACGCTGGATAAATGTTGACTAAAGTCTCAAGAGATGGAACAAAGTATATTCAGATCCGTATTCTTTGAGGATTCCTTTCACTTATTGATCTGCTTTGTTGTGTGTTCATTTTAGGAAGTCGTTCTGGAGTGTGTCAGCGTAAACTTAAGTCTAACCTGCAGAAGAGGTTCCAGTGTGTGTTTGAGGGCATTGCTAAAGCAGGAAACCCAACCCTTCTGAACCAGATCTACACAGAGCTCTACATCACAGAGGGGGGGCTGCAGAGGTCAATGATGAACATGAGGTCAGACAGATTGAAACAGCATCCAGGAAACCAGACAGACCAGAAACAACCATCAGACAAGAAGACCTCTTTAAAGCCTCACCTGGAAGAGATGCACCAATCAGAGCAGTGATGACAAAGGGAGTGGCTGGCATTGGGAAAACAGTCTTAACACAGAAGTTCACTCTGGACTGGGCTGAAGGCAAAGCCAACCAGGACATCCAGTTCACATTTCCATTCACCTTCAGAGAGCTGAATGTGGTGAGAGAGAACAAGTACAGCTTGGTGGAACTTGTTCATCACTTCTTCTCTGAAACCAGAGACGCAGGAATCTGCAGGTTTGATCAGTTCCCGGTTGTGTTCATCTTTGACGGTCTGGATGAGTGTCGACTTCCTCTGGACTTCCTCAACAATGAGATCCTGACTGATGTCACAGAGTCCACCTCAGTGGATGTGCTGCTGACAAACCTCATCAGGGGGAAGCTGCTTCCCTCTGCTCGCCTCTGGATAACCACACGACCTGCAGCAGCCAATCAGATCCCTCCTGAGTGTGTGGACATGGTGACAGAGGTCCGAGGGTTCACTGACCCACAGAAGGAGGATTACTTCAGGAAGAGATTCAGAGATCAGGAGCAGGCCGCACCATCATCTCCCACATCAAGACCTCACGAAGCCTCCACATCATGTGCCACATCCCAGTCTTCTGCTGGATCTCTGCTACAGTTCTGGAGGAGGTGTTGAAAACCAGAGAGGGAGGAGAGATGCCCAAGACCCTGACTGAGATGTACATCCACTTCCTGGTGGTTCAGTCCAAGAGTGAAGAACTTCAAGTATGATGGAGGAGCTGAGACAGATCCACACTGGAGTCCAGAGAGCAGGAAGATGATCAGTCTCTGGGAAAACTGGCTTTTGAGCAGCTGCAGAAAGGCAACCTGATCTTCTATGAGTCTGACCTGACAGAGTGTGGCATCGATATCAGAGCAGCCTCAGTGTACTCAGGAGTGTTCACACAGGTCTTTAGAGAGGAGAGAGGACTGTACCAGGACAAGGTGTTCTGCTTCGTCCATCTGAGCGTTCAGGAGTTTCTGGCTGCTCTTCATGTCCATCGAAAATGTATCAATTCTAGTCAACCTGCTGTCAGAAGAGCCAACAACCTCCAGGCGGCCTAAATTCTTCCGACCGAAACCTAAACTAACACACCTCTACCAGAGTGCTGTGGACCAGGCCTTAAGAGTACAAACGGACACCTGGACTTGTTCCTCCGCTTCCTCCTGGGTCTTTCACTGCAGACCAATCAGAAACTCCTACGAGGCCTGCTGACACAGACAGGAAGTAGCTCAAAGACCAATCAAAAACAGTCCAGTACATCAAGAAGAAGATAGATGAGGATCTGTCTCCAGAGAGAAGCATCAACCTGTTCCACTGTCTGAATGAACTGAATGATCGTTCTCTAGTGAAGCAGATCCAACGGTACCTGAGTTCAGGAAGTCTCTCCACAGATAATCTGTCTCCTGCTCAGTGGTCAGCTCTGGTCTTCATCTTACTGTCATCAGAAGAAGATCTGGATCTGTTTGACCTGAAGAAATACTCTGCTTCAGACGAGGCTCTTCTGAGGCTGCTGCCAGTGGTCAAAGCCTCCAGGAAGGCTCTGTAAGTACAGAAACATTCATGTATCATGACTTAAATATTCTGCTCATCATTTTAACATATTACGTTTCTTTTCTTCTTCAGACTGAGTGGCTGTAAGCTGTCAGAGAGAAGCTGTGAAGCTCTGTCCTCAGTCCTCAGCTCCCAGTCCTCTAGTCTGAGAGAGCTGGACCTGAGGAACAACAACCTGCAGGATTCAGGAGTGAAGCTGCTGTCTGCTGGACTGGAGAGTCCACACTGCACTCTGGAGACTCTCAGGTCAGGATTCATGAAAATATTAAGCTACCTTCTAATATATATATATATATATATATATATATATATATATATATTGTTACATATATATATTGTTGCCCAGAGAGGTGATAGGCAGGTACCAATGGGAGGGTTAACCTCTTAAGCCCGATCAGCTATCAGACAATATTAACCACTTTAGCTAAATGAAACACAAGGGTAACACCATGCGTCTGATTTAGCACTAAGCGAAAAAATGCTAACGCACTATGCACATAACTCACGGTAGAGATATTTTATACTTCATGCTATCTGCTCAGACTAGATATGATATGAAAGCTGAGATTCCACAGATCCCATTGGTATACATTTCATAACTGTACAACCAAAAATCACAGCAGCGAAAGCTAGGAAAGACAACACACAACTTCACTTTACGGGGCCAAAACAGCTAATACGTCTTACCTTTGCTGTTTTCTGATCAAAGGTTGTGTTCAAGGGCATGAAAACGCATATAAACGCTGCTGAAGGTTAATCAAATGTCTCTGTGTCACTTTGAATTATTACTGATAATCCATCATAACATTTATGGCAATAAAACTAGTTTTCATATAGAGTGTAACAGAGCTTTCTGTTTTGGGCAAACTGCGTGCGCATCACTCTCACTCCTCAATGGTAATGTTTAGATGGATTTAGGAACACCCCATCGATTCTATTGGCTCTAACGGTTACTAAGAGGTGTCAATCGTCAAAATCGACCAATGGGTTTCAGAGATACGGCAAATACACCCAAATGTACCAAGAGGTGGGTTTGTTTTTCTAAATCTCTCTAAAAAAGTCAGATTTCACTTGTTTTGCATCAATCTTCATACAGGGTACTTATTGTATGTTATAGTTTGGATTCCTAAAGCTTTTAGTCTATCCCATCATTCAAGGGTGGGTTTCACTGTAAGTAATGGGTTTTTTTGGACAGAAACTATAATTTACATTTTTTTACTATGTTCAATCTGAATTCACTTTAAAATAAAAGCATCTATATTGATTCCGACACTTCTACATCCAACTCACAGGTGGATCATTGCTTTGAGAAAAAAGATTATGAATTTACCCCTTTTAGAAGTGAAGATATAGTCATTTGTTCTGGGCATGTCATTTTCGAGCCTGAGGCCTGAAAAACAGGCTCAGGGCTCAACAGGTTAACAGCAAATTGCTCTTCTTGACATGGTACTGCAGTGTATGTTAGTCGCTTCAGTAAAAGCACAAGCTGAAATAACATGTATGAATACTGGATGATCTGGATTTCAGATTGAATAAGCCCCTTTTTGAACATAAAGTTCGAGGAACTGGAGAACCAGAGGAACTGAAGTGGGTGCATTAATCCATTTTGTGTGTTTATGTTTGGATGAGATTTTTACGTTTACCGTACTCAAACTATTTTTTTACCCAGTTGTGTTGTTACATTTTTAGACCCTATGTAACATAATTTAGTATACTTTACAGTAGTTCTATTTAGCCCAGAAAGACACATCATATGCACTCCTTATTCATTTTACATTTTTGCAATGTTTTTGTACATTTGCTTTAAATCCAATTATTATGCAAAATTATCTCGATCAGTTCAAATAATTGCTTTCAGGGGATTACGTTATTAATACAACAGACCAAAGGTCACACTTTGTTCTCCTATATGTGGTTTTATGACCATTATGTTTCATTATTTTGTTAATGCAAAGGGTGAATGGAGAGGTTTTTATTTCTATTTGTGTGTCTCTTCAGACTGAGTGGCTGTAACCTCTCAAAGAGAAGCTGTGAAGCTCTGTCCTCAGTCCTCAGCTCCCAGTCCTCTAGTCTGAGAGAGCTGGACCTGAGTCACAACGACCTGCAGGATTCAGGAGTGAAGCTGCTGTCTGCTGGACTGAAGAGTCCTCACTGCACTCTGGAGACTCTCAGGTCAGGATTCATCAACATGTTCAACTATCTTTTAAATATATATATATAGATTATAGTGTTTCCCCTAGGTTTACTGCTTTGGGGGGGTGCTGCCAGGGCGGGATGAGGGCGGGATGAGGGCGGGATGAGGGCGGCATGAGGGCGGTCTGAGGGCGGTCTGATGGCGGCGATCCGTGCAGGGGGGGGGGGAGTTACTTTGGTTTGAGAAGTGGGGGACACACAAAACAGGGGGTCTCTGGGCCCTCCGCAATGGAAATAGTTCTCGATTTGAATCCCTTTTCCTGCCTTTCAAACTAAATATGTGTTAGGACTATGGTGCAATCCAAGAAAATGTGTAGTGTATAATGCCTGGCCAACTTATCTAGTATCCTATCCATGTGAACCTGCTTTATTTGTGAGTGGACCTCACATACTCAAGGGGGTCAGGGGGCATTCTCCCCCGGGAGGATTTTTTTTAAATGTTGAAGTTAAATGCATCAATCTGGTGCACAAGATGAAGAGATTCATGGGTACAGCTCTCACACTCATGAAACAGAACTGTATATATTTCAATAATCCAAACATCTTTAGAATATGATCACAACCAATAACAAATAATTTACACTTGTTTATTTTATAAACTCCTCTCTCTTATCTTATGTTTTCTAGTTAGCATTCTTTCTTTTTAATTATGCATATTTTTCTTTTTACTGTCCTATAGTACACATTGGAATGATTTATTACTTTATTTTTTACATTTATATTAAATAGATAAAGGTGTGCATTGGAAATATTTGTTCACATAGATGACCAAACAATTTGACACTCACTGAGATAACTTAGACTAAAGTTAACTATCCAATCACTCAGAGAGTCCTTTACATCACCTGAGCTGTAGTTATCAGCCTCTCAGTCTGACAGGAGAGAGCTCTCCCTCCAGCCTGTTGTAGAAACAGCTTCTAATATCCGCAGTGGCGGCGCCAGAGTATTTTTGTTGGGTAATCTATGGTAGGGCTAACCCATCCAGTGGTGGGGCTCAAGTCAGTATTTGCAATGTAATTACATACACGCTATTTCGCCCCCTTGACAGTGAAACGCCACGCGTGGGGTTTAGATTATTTCCCTGTCTCAATCAAAATGGAACTGTATGAAATAAAACGGCACATTTGTCTTGTAGTAAATAGAAAGGGATCACTGTGAACGTGACGTATGATAGTACACGTTGAAGATCCAATGGGGATACTGAATGGCGGTTCCGACTGATCTCATCAGTAATGCATGACGCAGACCCAACGTTTCGTTGCTCTGATTGGCTGTAGGTCTATTCAAATTGCATTCGGAGGCATTTTGATCTGACCGCGGCCGCGCTGATATTATAACGCCAGAGAATTTCCACACCTTTAGTGTATAAAACTCCCCCACTACTTAGACTATTCCTTGCACCCCTCTTCTAGCATAAACCCGAATGGTCTAATCCATATTGCATCAGTAACGTGCACTTGTTGTAACAGCAGGATCAGTTTGTGTGTTGTGGACACGACCCGTATATTTTCGCAAGCCGTGTTCTCAACATTTAGCATTTTGCTTATTATTTAATTGAATGTGCTTACTTTAACATCACTTTTCATGGTGGGGCTGAGGTGGGGCTGAGGTGGGGCTGAGGTGAGGCTGAGGTGGGGCTGAGGTGGGGCTGAGGTGGGGCTAAGGTGGGGCTGAGGTGGGGCTAAGGTGGGGCTGAGGTGGGGCTAAGGTGGGGCTGAGGTGGGGCTAAGGTGGGGCTGAGCCATTTCTTGGTATGGCTGCCTACCCCAGCCATACCCTGGCGCCGCCACTGAATATCCGTTATTATGATCTCTCTCTCTCTCTCTCTCTCTCTCTCTCTCTCTCTCTCTCTCTCTCTCTCTCTCTCTCTCTCTCTCTCTCTCTCTCTCGCTGTCTCGCTCGCTCACACAACATGTGCTCGTGTCACACACACACACAGAGGCTGTGTGCTCCTCCGTGACGATGATGGCTTGAGGTTTCAAAAATAATAATAATTGAATTTGAAAGTGGGGGGCGACACAAACGGGATTTTTAACAGTGGGGGGGACATGTTGAAATTACGCCCAGGACTTACATGACCAACCGCAGAGCTCGGGGCTATAATGCAGATTTGTTTTACTTTTTTACACTTTGTTGTTCTCCTCCTTTCCTCCGCTCTTGTCTCTGACTGTGAGTGTGTGAGTGTGTGGGGAGCGGAGCCCCCCCTTCGGAAACAGAGCGGAGGAGAGAATGTGAATGCGCAAAGCAATGCAGTGGACACTGAAACATGCACATAAATCAGATAAATAACATAAGCGTTTAGTTTATTTAATAAAAGAGCACATGTTCAATGTGAAAAGTGACCGTAGATAGATTATTTCAGTTTCGATTTGGCGTTATATATATCTATATATAGAGATATATATAAAACTTTTTTTTTTAAAAACACCTTGAATTTCAGGGGTGCACGGGGTTCCGTTGGGATGGCGCAGAGAGGAAATAGGCAGGTACCAATGGGAGGTTTAAAGATTCGATCCCCACTCCCTACAGTTAACATTGTCCTTGGGCAATACTTTACCGCAAATTGCTCTTCTTGACATAGTACTGCAGTGTATGTTAGTCGCTTCAGTAAAAGCATAAGCTGAAATAACATGTATGAATACTGGATGATCTGGATTTAGATTGTATAAGCCCCTTTTTGACCATTAAGTTCCAGGAACTAGAGACCCAGAGGAACTGAAGCGGGTGCATGAATCCATTTTGTGTGTTTTTGTTTTGAAGAGTCCAGTTGTTTTGTCCAATTTTTAAACGCTGTGTAACATTATTAAGCATACTTTACAGTAGTTCTATTTAGCCTAGAAAGACACATCATATGCACTCCTTATTCACTTTACATTTTTGGAAATGTTTGGTGCATTTGCTTTAAATCCAACTTCATGCAAAATGATCTCGATCAGGTCAAATAATTGCGTTTAGGGGACTATGTTATTAATACAACAGACCAAAGGTCAGGCGTTGTTTCTCCTATATGTGGTTTTATGATAATTATGTTTGATTATTTTATTAATGCAAAGGGTGACTGGAGAGGCTTTTATTTCTATGTGTGTCTCCTCAGACTGAGTGGCTGTAACCTGTCAGGGAGAAGCTGTGAAGCTCTGTCCTCATTCCTCAGCTCCCAGTCCTCTAGTCTGAGAGATCTGGACCTGAGTAACAACGACCTGCAGGATTCAGGAGTGAAGCTGCTGTCTGCTGGACTGGAGAGTCCACACTGCACTCTGGAGACTCTCAGGTCAGGATTCTTCAACATCTTCAACTGATGGCAACTGTTTTTTTTCTTTTTTCTTTTGTCTCTATTTTTTGGGATCTTGAACATTTCGAGACGAATAAGAAAGCTAGAGTAATTTTTCAGATTATTGAGGGACATTAGTGATTAGCCTGGTTGGACAATGTCTAAATAACCCCACATCACGGACAGTCTCTAGTACATCTCTAACCCTCCAGTCCTCACAGTGACCTCAGATTACATGACGTGTAGTTTTGTGTGTTCAGGCTGTCAGGCTGTCTGGTCTCAGAGGAAGGCTGTGTTTCTCTGGCTTCAGCTCTGAGCTCCAACCCCTCCCACCTGAGAGAGCTGGGCCTGAGCTACAATCATCCAGGAGACTCAGGAGAGAAGCTGCTGTCTGCTGGACTGGAGGATCCACTCTGGAGACTGGAAACGCTCAGGTATTATACACGTATATACTGTAGGTATTCATGTAAATCGAAGTTTTCAAGAAAGTCACAAAGACCCAGACTTGAAGAAAATCGGCCAGGACAATAAAACTGAAGGGTACTGAGGACTCAGGAGGCAGCTCTGTGTTTGCATAGAAGACACGACAATATGGGATACATCTCTTATTTTAGATTCTGATCTCGATTTTAATGCTCCTTTCAATTTGCAGACAAACTACTTTTTTAATGTGTCAATAAAGTCAGGGGAGACATCTACTTTAAATCTAAGATCCATCCCACAACATAAACCTACAGCAGAGATCATCCCACTGCTGTTTGACGTGATCTACACTGGCTCCTGTATCTGAATTGATCCTGAAGTGCTTCTCCTATTTTAGAAAGCACTAAATGGCCCCTCCCTCTGTTAAAAACAATGATGAACTATCAGATGTCTGGTGAATTAATAATAATAATAATAAATTGTATGTGTAAAGCACCTTTCATTGCTACAAGCAATCCCAAAGTGCTGTGCGTGAAAGATGCTTCTAAATAAAGTTCATTTATGTTCCTCTTCAGATTTAATGTAAGAAACACATTAATGGACTGCTGCTAGCAGACGCTGAGGAAACACTGACTGAACACTGATCAATTCTTACATCTTGATTGATGTAATAATAATGAAGTTGATAAATAATAATGAAGTTAATTAGCTTTATTTATCGGCTAATAAGATGTTTGACTGATCTAAAATAATATTGTCATATTAATAACAGGAGCTCTGTGTGAACATGTAGGTTCATCTGTGGAGAGTAACAAAGCTCTGTGTTAGAGAGTGATGTAATGTCCATGTTTCCATGCTGCTCTGACCCCCCCCCCTCTTTCAGGATGGAGCCTGGTGGAGTCCGATGGTTGAGACCCGGTCTGAGGAAGTGTGAGTGTGGTTTAATTTGATTCATGAAAACAAAGCAGCCACCATCTTCAAATGTAACCTTCATCATCAAAGTGTCAATAAATGATCAGCTGATGGATTAATAACTGCTGCTGTTTCTCTCATCAGATTCCTGTGAACTCTCACTCGACACAAACACAGCAACAGAAACCTCAAACTGTCTGACAAACAGGAAGGTGACATATGTGGAGGAGAAGCAGCCATATTCTCCTCATCCAGAGAGGTTTGATGTCTGGTCAGCTGATGTGTAGAGAAGCTCTGACTGGTCGCTGTTACTTGGAGGTCGAGAGGAGAGGAGGGGTTCATATATCAGTGACTTACAGAGGAATCAGGAGGAGAGGAGAGACTGTCTGTTTGGATGGAATGATCAGTCCTGGAGTCTGAGATGCTCTGATGGTCATTACTCTGTCAGGCACAATAACAAGAGCACAGAACATCTCCTCCTCCTCCTCCTCCTCCTCCTCTGGTAGAGTAGCAGTGTATCTGGATCATCCTGCTGGCTCTCTCTCCTTCTACAGAGTCTCCTCTGACACACTGATCCTCCTCCACACCTTCAGAACCACATTCACTGAACCTCTTTATGCTGGGTTTGCAGTTTTGTCTTATTCCTCAGTGTCTCTGTGTCCTCTGTAGGAGGAAGAGTCTCCTCCTGTTCCAGAAACCTGCTGCCCAGATAGTTCAGTCTGTACAGGATCACAGCTGATGTTATTTAGTACCAACCTTCTTTAAAAAAATATACTTTCATCTATTTGTTTTTAACCGTGGTGTACTTACTTGTTTTTACTTATTGTGATGTTTTATTATTAATAATTTCTTCCTACTTTGTTATATTTGAATATACAGTCTAGTCTTTTCACTTTATCTGCACTTTACTTCTTCTGTTGTAATAATGTAGATTTCCAGTTTTCGGGACAAATAAAGGAATTCTGATTCTGAAAATATGCTTTTGCTTCAGATTCAATATCTTCGCTGTGATTCAGGAAAGTGCAACAAACATCACTTCACACACAAATACAGATAGAAATCAAACACATGTAAATACAGAAAAATAAATCAGATTTTTAAAAAAAGAAAACCTCCATAAATGTTTTATTAAATTAAGAAATTCACATTTATTTTGTATTTGATTTGTTTTAATACAATAAAATAATATACTTGAAACAAAATGTATAAAGACATAAAGAAATGTTTTTATTCAAACAAAAAATAAAACGTTAAAAAAATGAGAAATAAATAAAACAAGATATTGATAAAAATACAAATTAAATACATTTAAATAGAAAGACTTTTAAACAAATATTAAAGCATTTTTTTCGACAAAAATATAAATAATATGATAGAACATTACATAAAAACTTTACAAAATATTATTAAAAAACTATCATAATAATAAAATACATTAAAAATAAAGATTTTTAAAAAGTGGATGTACTTTGTGTATTTGGCCACTCAGTCGCGTACAAAGCTTTTCTGTTTGCTGCTTTAAGAAAGAGACAGAAACCAGTTTGTGGCTCAGTGGTTAGCGCAGATTCAAGATTGAAGGCTTTCATTATTGTGCATTGCTACAGTTTAGTTATGACAATGACAATCTGAGGTCACAGGCTCCTCCAACAGAGCAACACAATAACAGATACAATAGAATATAGTAGAAATAGTGCGGCCCATAACCAGTGCCGCTGTGGAATGAGGGCTCAAACCCTGAGCCAGGTAACCGAACACATACTGGACTCTGAATACAATTAAAATCTCTCTGGCCAGAACTACAGAAAAGGATAGGGACACATCTGCTCCCCCATGAAGTGGAAACACTGTACAGATCTTAAACTCTGCCTAACGTTGGCAGTAACATAATAAACTTCTAATATACTAAAGACTGGTGTTTACATGGTATTTGTCCTCGGTTCCCCTCCTCGACTCCTCCGCTCGCATCTCCTGTGGGCGGGACTAAGACGCGAGGATAGGAGTCGAGGAGAGGAGTCGAGGAGGGGAACATAAGAATTGAGAAAGGGCTATAGATTTTGAAATATCATTGGGATAACAAGTAGAGGTCGTAGAACAGGCTTCAATGCCCTCTGAGAGTCTTCATTGATAAGACTAGCGTTACGGGGCGGGATGAGTTTCTTCCTAGTTGGTTAAGTTAGAAAGATATTGACAGATCAATAACTCAAACACAATCGTCGTCTCTGAACAACCACAGTTGTCGTGAACTGAGGCACAGGACACAGGACCCAGATGCAGGACTCGGAGACAGTTGTCCAAAAACAGAAAGTAGTTTAATAACGGATATTAAGTCTCACTACACGTGGACAAAATGTTCTTTTCTAACAAATCAAAATCACACATCCAGTGGGAAAAAGGTTTTCCAAAAATCAAAACTCACTTGACAAAAGGTATTTTCTAAATATAAAGTTCAGGAGTCAAAGGGCCCAGGTTCTCACAGCATGGAACATAACGAACTCACAAGGGACAAAGAAACACAAGGGCAATTTATAGGTGAGGGGGATGGGCACAGGTGAAAACTATCAGGGCAGGGCCAAGGAACCTCAAGGGCAGGAAACACACAAAGGCAGGAAGTGTGCGATCTGGAATGAGAGGGAAGGATTACTTTCAAAATAAAAACAGAAGTGACAAGATCAAAAACAGAAGACTAGACTAGAAAACGTAACTTAACATAACATAACTGTCGAGCCACCACCACGTAAGGTAGACAACAAGCTCTAACCCCTCTTTTCTATCAAACAAACTAAATACTCACCGTCCTCCGAGCTGCACAACGTCTATCTGAATGCAGGGACCGTCTACAAAGTGCAACACCGAAAAATGATAATACAAAAGTATTCAATAATTCCCTTCTACTGTTTATACTACTACGTTTATATTGGAGGTTTTTTTTAATTATCAATAACCCCTCTGCTATTCAGTAAAGTGCTTCCAGTTCATGTTCACATTAATCGTTAAATTCACCAATAGGTTTAAAAATGTCGTGCAATTGAAGCTTTATTTTTCTGTCAATTAATTTAGGATCTGTAAACAGTACCAGCTTCTTCTACATTTTGTATCGTCACCTTGTTTACAAAATATACTGCTCTTTAGTGTTTTTTAACCGTGGTGTACTTATTATTTGTTTTTACTTATTGTGTTTTTTATTATTAATAACGTGTGCCTACTTTGATATATTTGATATACATCTGCACTATACTTCTGCTGCTGTAATTCCGTAAATGTCCCATATGCAAGTGTACTGTATAAATCAGGTGAAACACCATCGTTGTTTAACAGTTTCCTCCGTCCCTAGTTCCCAAATCCCCCTACCTCTTTAGCTTACAGAAATGAATTAATAGATGAATGTAAGTGAACATAAATGTAGAAATACATTAAAGATATATAATAATGTGTGTCCTGTTTGTTCTCAATCTATATTTATTCCGTATATATGTATTTGTTACTGTATTATTCGTATTTCCGTATCTATTTCCACAGTTATTTATGTTTGTATTCCTTTATTTATTCAAACATTTATTTATTTATTTAAACCTATGTCATGTTCTGACCTCCATAGATTGCAAGCAGGCTAGATGGTATAACACGAATTTGAGCCAAGACTAAATACACTTGAGTGTTGAACCCTGGGCCCCCACATTAAGAACCAATACTCAGACCTCTGGGCGACCTTCAGTGTCATAGATGTGCAAAACAATGGCTCTGCCCGACCCTGCTCAGCTTCTGAGATATACGAGATCGGCATGATTTTATATATATCTCATTATCCAAAATACTTCATTACATTCAATGTACACAAACAAAATACTTATTTTATAGTATTATATTGCACATAAGCACCACTAAAACAGAATGGAACAAAACAAATGCATTGATAAAAGACTATAAGAAATAGAAAAGAAAACATTTGAACTTTAAGGTTTCAGAAAGATTCCGTGAACAAGAATAAAAGACAAACGCAAAAATCCTACGGGAAGTTACGACAAAGCAAATACAAACATAATTTAAACTATGATACAGAAATAATAAGAACACAGACTTAGTACACTCAAAAAACTAAAACGATGATGTACTCAATTTAATTGGTGAAACATTTTTACACTTAAAAATATTGAGTAAATCTTAAAGCTGTGAAATCATTTAAATGTACCTTATGAATTGAGTAAATGTAAGTAAAAAAATCAAGTAGGTTTAAATAACTACATTTAGTACCATAACATATACAATTGAGTAAATATAATTAAAATCCTAAGTCATGCAATAGTAACCCTTAGTCAAAACCACTCATTTTTTTAGTAGTTATCACTTAAATGCTCGGTAGATGTAACTGAAAAGGAGACTATTATTTAACAAAACAAATGTGTGAAATGTACTCGATGTTTTTAACTACATTTAATTAAAACTGGACTATTAATTATATAAATATATGTGTTACATTTACTTATTTTTTTAACTGTATTTACCCTTTACTCCAGGAGTGCTTTACCTGAGGTCAATACATCTAATAAAACCAAAATGATAAACATAACACAATAAGCAATTGTACACATTGACATTTTAATTACACATTTATTGTTCAAATTTGACCATGACATGACATTAAGTCTCAACCTGGTTTAGTTTGCAAATTACATTTGTAACAATTAGGGGCTGTTCTTGACAAAATACATTCTTAGTCGACTAACACTCATACAAATATGATGACTAATCGATTGAATCAACATATTCTTCACAAAGAATCACACAAAAACACCACTTTAAATCCTTTACCAGAGATATCTATGAGTGTCCGTTAGGGACATTATTCAGAAACACATGTGAAGCACTCTCACACACATATGAAACAATCTCTTATACACAAATGAAACGCTATCATATACACACGAAATGCGATTTCGGTATGTTGTGTGAGAGGGATTTCAGTTGAAAAGGAAGTAAAGTAAGTAAAAGTGAGTAAAGTGAAGTTAGTAAAGTGAGTAAAGTTAGTAAAGTTAGTAAAGTCCATGTGAATGTGAACGGTATTTCTGAATAATGTCCCTAACGGCCACTCATAGATATAAGTTTCTTACAAATAAGTCATTCACCATGAAAAAAAGACATTAAAAGATGACTAATTGACTAAAGAAATCTTCATCGACCAAAACCACAAATAAAGTCAACTAATCGACCAAGAAGGGAGAGCCCGTGGAACAATGGCCAAGCTATAAAAACGATGAGCTGAATTGAGCTCTGCATATAATGTAACTAAACGGTCCTTTAAACACGGGGAAAATGCAACAAGACCAATTGCAGCAGAGAAATCCTAGCATTAATGGAAAACTCTGTCAAAACTAGACCCATTTAGTGCATTAAGTTTTAAAGAACCCATTTTCTGAAATGCAAAAACTAATCATTATTATTGTTTTTTTATTTCAAATAACTTAAAAAAAAAGAAAGAAGGTATACGTCTTCTGGGCTACTCATATATAATTGTAACTGATCACTGCACATCTGTATTGGCCTCGGTCTCACCTCTGTGCCACGCTGTCTGTCTGTTCGTCTGCTTGACTGAGTGCGTGTATGTCTGTCCCACTGCTCGATCATTTTTAGTAATCGAGTTACTTGAGGAATCATTTCAGCCCTAGTAATAACCTCAAAGTCCTTGATCAAGGCACTCGCATCTTCTCCCAGATGGTCGATGAGACATCGGATGCCAACCTCTCGTTTTCGCTGAATGGGGATTCCACTCTGCAGAACAGAGCAGTCTTTCAACAACTAATACAATTTATTACTCTGCACATTACTCAAGCAGAATTTTGCTTGACTTTAACAACTTTAATGTCAAACTGTTTCAATGTAATTAACATTAAAGAAATGAAACATTGTCAGTATAGTATGTTGTGGAGGAATGTAAAGTGGATGCAAGAATAAAACGTCCGAGGGGATAAAGAGGAGTTGTCGGATTAGGATAAATGAATATCTAAGTAATTAGTGATTGTAATTAACTTAGAAAGCAAAGAAATGCGATTGAGACAGGTGGAATTATTAAGGCAGTTAAGGAAGTAACTGTATAAGTGGGGGATAACATGTTAATACCTGAAGTAGAATACTCCTTTTTGCCCGATGTCGCTCTCCGACAGCACCCTTTTTCCCTTGGAACATGGACAACAGTTTGGGGAATAGAAGTCCAACATTGAAATGAACTTTGGCTCAAGATTCAGTGTGGTGATCCTCTGAAACTCTGCGCTGACCTGGAAGAGAGAGAGATGAGAAAAGAGAAAAATGACTTATGATTCAATTTATTGTCATTTCAATCCATCCAAACCTAAAGTCCATATAGCTTTCAATAGGATGTAAAACTGTGACACATGCAGGTTATCCGTCCATGTTGACCACTGCTTAAAGAAAATTCCATTTACTCACTTGCGAGACATCAAACAAGACAGGCCATCTGTCCTTGATGTCTTCTATGCTCATCTGTAGACTGATGACATCATGTCTTCTATGTGCAAAAGTTCTGCACATCAAGTCCTTGATGGCTGTGCTGTCTTTCTTCTTTGATTCGGCGATTAGTTGGTGTCGATCCAGCTCGTGTTATTCCTTCCTGTCTCCTGCGGGATAATGTGGGAGAAACACTACTTCTCCTTTCCGTGCTTCTTTATTTTCTTTGCAGAAAAAAAAAAGATTGGAGTTGCAGTGTTCAGAGCCAGGATCCTCAATTGCAGTAGAGGTGTTTTATTTCTCTGCTCATTTATGGTTTTGGAGGTTCAAGTTCAAGGTTCTTTTATTGTCAAACTAACATAGCTACAGAGTAATTATGTCGTTGAAAATCTTAGGTCACAGGCTTCTCCAACAATGCAACACAATAATACAGATAAGCAGACAATATTAAAGCAATATTAAAGTATATTATATTAAAAGTAATACAAAAAGAAAAATAGTTCTAAATAAAGTGAGAAGTGGATGTTGGTGGGATGTGTGAGCTATTTCCCCTAAAGAGGACACTCAGTCATAACGACTTTCGCTTGACTCATTTACCGGTTGTTAAGTTTGTTTTTTACTTCCCTTATGCAGTTTTTTCTTTACTTCCCCTTATGCAGTTTTTTTTAAAGCCACCATATAACTGGTAATCGATGTAAAGCAAATATAAACTCACACAAGAACCTACATTTTTTTTACAAATCTGAATTTGTTTTCCCTGTCTTACAGAAGTGTCAATTCTAATTGCAACACATATTTCATTTTACTCTATGGTGCATATCATGAAATAAATATTTGTTTCATGAAATAACCACACACTAATTGGACTTTGTCAAAAACATCAGAAACAGCCAAAGACCAACAGTACAAGAAGCACGAGTGTCCAGATACTGTCAGCTGTTTAACGCATACTCCATGATTAAAGAGGCCCTATTATGCTTTTTGGGTTTTCCCTTTCCTGTAGTCTATTATTTAGCCTGCAAAGTCTAAAATCCCTGTGTTCCCTCCAGAGGGAGTTTCTCTTTCACACACTGCCTGAAACGCCTCCATCAGACTCCTTCGTTTACTTCCATGACATGGTGACATCACTATGTAAGACTTGCGCCTTTATTGGCTAGCGCTCCAACACATTGTACGTGACTAAGGGGCGGGACATCTCTATGCGGTTGACCAATCACAACAGAGCCGTCCAGCTAACAATCAGAGCAGACTGGGCTCTGGTTTCAGACAGAGGGTGAAAAGAGGTGCTGCAGCACTGGTTTCCAACCCCATGAAAGAGGCACAAAATAGGGGTGGTGAGGTGATGAATGGGAGAGAAAGGAAGAAAAACAAATGTTCTGCAACGCAAATTAATAATAACATTTTGGACTTTTAAATTATCTTTGATATTTTTAGGTGAAATATTGCATTTATTTGGGATTCAAACAGTTATTGAATCGGAAAAGATTTGAGAAAAATCTCAAAAACTCCCAGACCAGCCACTGGTTCAGTATTTAACAAATGATATTGTTTAAATTAATAATATGTTGTTTCTTACCTATTTGTTCCCTATGCAATATAGTGGAGTAGAGGTATAAAGTAATGTAAATCATTATACTCAAGTCAGGTATAAAGTACCACGAATCTTGAACTGAACACATGTCCCTCAAAGGACACATTGATCATTTTGGTCATTTAAATTCGTGCATCAAAACTCTATGTCAGTTTTATAGTGACAGACTACTCCTTATTTCACACCATTTAAATAAATTGGCTATTTAAATGTAGTTAACATATCCTGCCTTTTATCTAATTTGTTTGATTTAGTTTTACTTAATCTAGATATTCTGTGTATGGGTTATTTTATGTGAGATTTCCCAGAGATCATCTGTAAAATTCTGCGTACTGTCGACTGCTTGACTTGCAGATTTAGAAACAGAAAACAGATGTTCCAGGAACACGCATTTTGCATTCGCATTTCTATTTCAATATCCCTATCTTTGTTTCAATCGAGGTTTCATATATTGCACCATTACAACCCTAATGCTGACTTCTGCACAAATGAATAGGATATTGTGATAGTTACAAAAGCTACTGCGTAGAATAGATGATGGCATTCAAAATCCAACAGTGCAACAAACAATATACCTAAGATATAAGAAAATAAGAAAATAGTGCCACAATTGTACGAGAAAAATGCAGTATTAGGTAAACTATATACAGTACATGTAAAATAGAATAAGATGAACACAAAGTTTGTCGAACCTCAGATTGAGGAGGAACAATGCGGATTCCGTCCTGGTCGTGGAACGACGGATCAGCTTTTTACTCTCGCAAGGATCCCGGAGGGGGCCTGGGAGTATGCTTATCCGGTCTACATTTGTTTTGTAGACTTGGAGAAGGCGTATGACCGAGTTCCCAGGGAGTTACTGTGGGAGGTGCTGCAGGAGTATGGGGTGAGGGGGTCTCTACTCAGGGCCATCCAATCTCTGTACTCCCAAAGCGAGATCTGTGTCCGGGTCCTCGGCAGTAAGTCAGACCCATTTCCGGTGAGGGTTGGCCTCCGCCAGGGCTGCGCTTTGTCACCAATCCTGTTTGTAATATACATGGATAGGATCTCGAGGCTTAGTCGTGGGGGAGGGGGTCTGCAGTTCGGTGGACTAAGGATTGCACCACTGCTTTTTGCAGATGATGTGGTTCTAATGGCTTCATCGGTCTGCGACCTTCAGCACTCACTGGATCGGTTCGCAACCGAGTGTGAAGCGGCTGGGATGAGGATCAGCACCTCCAACTCTGAGGCCATGGTTCTCAGCAGGAAACCGATGGACTGTCCACTCCAAGTAGGGAATGAGTCCTTACCCCAAGTGAAGGAGTTCAAGTATCTCGGGGTCTTGTTCTCGAGTGAGGGAACAATGGAGCGTGAGATGGGCCGGAGAATCGGAGCAGCGGGAGCGGTACTGCAGTCGCTTTACCGCACTGTTGTGACGAAAAGAGAGCTGAGCCAGAAGGCAAAGCTCTCTGTCTACGGGCCATTTTCGTTCCTACCCTCACCTATGGTCATGAAGGATGGGTCATGACCGAAAGAACGAGATTGCGGATACAAGCTCCCGATTATACTTCACTCGCGTTTATGTCCATATTGATCAGATCTAGCTAGTTTTAGTTAATTATATGACTGCGTCCTTATCAGGGATACCTAAACAATAAGCGTTGCTTAGTAACCGGGTGTGGCGGCAAAGCCCCCTTCACAGCCTGTTCAAGACGAGACTGTTGCGCCGTTATTCCGGCATGGCGGGACATGCAGACACACATATTCACCGGCGCTGTTGTGTTACACGTCAGGCCGGCATGCCATCTAATATCACCCACTGGGGCAGCATTATGCTGGCATTGCCTGATTAAGTATTAAAAAGTCGACGTAATGGCGGATCTTCTTTACTGCAGCATTTCTGAATAACAGTGTAAAAGGGGCTTAAAATAAACAGCTAACTATGCTACACAGACAGCTGGTTGGTTAAGTACGTTAAAACAACAACTGCAGACAAAGCAGGTGCTAAGTTTCTACTTTTTACTCGAGTAAAACGTTAGCTTCACTTCACCTGGTTGACTGTGTCCACCATGCGTGTGTAGAAGCGGACAGAGAACTAGCTAGACCTACGACAGCATGGCTGAAAGTGTGACAGTATTTAGATAATTACACACTATAAAGTTGTATATGCACAAAGACAGGGTCAATATTTCATTAACTTCTGCTTGCTGGCTACTTACCAGGATTTGCAGGGAGTTTTCCTGGTGGTTCTCTTCTTGGTGTTTGCTTACTTGTTGCGGTTGCCACATGTGGTGGCGCATATAGAAAAGTAGATTTCCCATGAGCACACTATATTTGCGCACGATTGTTAATAGAGAACCGCAGTGACGCGTCCTAAAACCCGGAAGTAAGTTAGCATTTTTACCACTTCCGGTTCCGTCGTCAAAAAGCAATGCAATTTCTCCATAGGGTTTTGGAAAATAGCTCCAAATAAGGTCTGTGTTTGACACAAAATTAAGAGATAGATCACGTTTTGTTCTACCACATTAAATACATCAGCAGTGACCCCGCTGGTGATTTCTGAAGAGTTTACGTGTCGGAAAAACGATGGTTGTTAACAAGTGGCATTAGTGGACTACAGAAATGGTCGAGGCCGTTGTACGTCATTACGCCGATTACGTAAACACTCCCGCTAAATTTCTTTCCCCCTGTGTTCTGCTTGAAAGAGAGTATATGCCTATCTTAAGTATCTGTAGTATCTTTAGTATCTTTAGTATCTATATCTTTATCTGACCATCATCATAAAATGAAAAGCTTTGTTAAAATATGCAAGCGCGCGAAAGTCAGTTGAGGCGATCTTAAGTTGGCGTGACATTGAGTAGTGCGACCCTGCCGTTCTAGCTTGTAGTTCCTTTATAGCATAACGTTAGCATTTTGCTTCTGGCGACTAGATTTATGATTAGAAAATTATAAAAGTAGCGTAGATATGTGGAGATTATCTGGCTGAACAAAACGTGATCCCTCTCTTAAATGTCTTTCAACCACAGACCTTATTTTGAGCTATTTTCCAAAACCCTATGGAGAAATTGCATTGTTTTTTGACGATGGAACCGGAAGAAGTTTACTTCCGGGTTTTAGGACGCGTCACTGCGGTTCTCTATGGTGTCCACGTCATGACGTTTAGTGTAATTTACTCAATGTCTTAAGTTGTTGTTAAAGATTAAGAATATTGATTTGGAATGATTAATAATTGCTGTTCCTGAAACTGTTCAGTATAATTAGCCAATTCTCAAATATTTTGACTGACATTTACGATTTTAAGGATATCTTAAAAATATAATTTGTTAGTCAAATATTCATTTATTTTCGTGTAATCAACTTAAATAATAGTAGTAATTTAAGACAAATTTAACTGTTGGATTTTTAAGCGTTTATTTTGGTATGTCCAACTCAAACAATTACTTTGGTGATATTTAGAGATTTTATTAAAGTAATATAGCTTTTTATTATTGTGATATCTACAAAGCCACTGATTTAGTTTTTAGAGTGTTCAACTGATCAATTGTGTTCAGGAATAAACAAATACAAGACAGAAAAACAGATTGTACTAACAGAATAAGTGACAAAATAGACTTTGTAGATCAGAAATAAAAATACACAAGAAGAACTTAGCAGTACTTTTACTCCTAATACCTATTACACCGAAAAATGTGAAATTATTTATTTTATCTAAAGGGGTAAATGGATGTCTACCAATCTGAAGAACAGCGTTCAATTCCTATGTAAAGTGTGTTTAAACTACCGTACTATAACTCGCGGAAAACACAGTTTTTACTTAGAACGTGTTGAAATAGTGGCGTATTTTGGCACAACGAGCTTCAACCTTATTTCTATCAGAACAAACCAATATGCAGCGTCCTTATTCAAAACTCCCCTGTTATACTGGATAATGCCACCAAAACCACTTCATTCAACGACTGCAGCACTGGGAATACCGAGGTGTCCCATCTAAGTATTGGTATGGTAGGTTATGGTCGTAAGCATAAAGTGAGCGTGCAAACATTCCATCTATAGCAGGTAAAACACTGGAAATGTGTGTTTCTGAATCCATCATTGTTGGGTCGAAGGCTTTGTATGAAAATAAACCAAAAAACGAAAGCAGAGTATCAGCCGTAACCCTAACCCTAATTTACATAAAACCCCACCCGGTAAAATTTGACTGCAATGTGTCCGGGTGGTGTGGCTCAAGGGGTTAATGGATGTCTAAGAGTCAGAAAGTTGACAATCCCCAGCATGACAAAGTGAACTTTGGTGTGAGGCAATAGGGCACGGAAATGTGGGTGAGATGGTGGAGATAACACACGTTGGAAGGGCGGTCGAGAGGATGTTACACCTGAAATGAGAGTGAGATACCTGTACTCATCTCAGAGGTACATGTTGTACTTTTTACTGGACTACGCTTATCTGACAGCTGCGGTTACTCTACAAATAAAAACCAGATCACCAGAGAGCACTGCTGAGATCAGATTGTGTTGTTTTAATTAATGTATGTATTCAAGCTGTGTCCAGGAAGCAGAACTCTACACAACAGAGGCTGCAAAGAGTCCAATCTGACACTCTGGATTATTCTGCAAAATTACACAAATGTAATGACTTCCTATGTTTTCATAAAACGCACTGCAGGTTAGAGTACCAGGAAACTCTGTTAAAGTTCTCTTCCCAATAAGTATATTCACAAACACATTTGATCCTGTGAACTCAGCACAGGCTGAGACTCAGTCCAACCAGTCAGACTGCACACTGTCAGTGAGGCGAGGACACACCCACACACACACCCACACACACACACACACACCCACACACACACACACACACACACACACACACACACACACACACACACACACACACACACACACACACACACACACACACACACACACACACACACTCAGACTCAGACTCAGGATAGGAAGCGCCTTCACTTCGTCTGATGGACGCTGAAGTCGATGAAGCTCAGACGACTGCTACTGATGAAGCTCACGGCTAACAGTTCGGTAAGTAGAGCTGTGATTGGTTGACGTTGTTGATTGTTGTGGTCGCAGAAACGCTTGAGTTGATGAACGTGTGATTGTTTAAAGCTGGGAAAACAATATGGCCTAGCTGTGTGAGCAGAGAGAGAGTGCAGGTTAGTTTAAAGAGTTCCCTGTGAGGAGGAAGAAGAGTTCAGGCTGATGGGGGTCAGTCTGTCAGGACGGCTACTGATGTGGAGGGGGAGGCAGCAGGAGGGCACTAGGACCCAGCAGCCATCAGAGAGCTCACCTGGCCCTTTGTTCCTGATACACCTGAGAGACTCTGGCTGCGTTTCATTGGTCGATCAACACGCCCTCCTGACCCCCCCCCCCCCCCCCTCAGGAACTCTGATCTAAAGTCTAAACAGTGAAATTCAAACGTCTTAATGCAGTGTTCTCACCTTGTTACATGTGTCCTGATAATGAAGAAGTGTACTTGTACTAGACTGTAAAGTTACAAAATGTACTTACAGCCAATATCTGTGTCTGATGGCATTAGAATATATTCTATATTCTGCCATTTAAAGGGAACTGTTTCATTACTTTAGCTGAAAGACTTTTAACATATTTCTAAGTTTCTCTGTTTTCACACAGCACATTAAGGTTGTAGTTTCTGAGTGAAACTGTGAGAAACTCTTTCTCTATTGTAGTCTTCCCTTCAGGTGTTCTGTGTTAAACACCAACTGCGCAGGACGGAAGCCATTTTGTTTCTTAGTCTTCACTATAAAAAAAAAACTCAAGTCCAAATACGTCAACAAACCAAGAAAAAAGGTGTGATCAATTCAGTCGGGAAGCTCAAATATATGTGCCAAAAATAAAACCTAAAGGTGTGTTCACCTTAGTGAGAGAGGAGGAGGAGGAGGAGGAGGAGGAGGAGGAGGAGAGAGGAGGAGGAGGAGTAAGAGGAGTAAGAGGAGTAAGAAGAGGAGGAGGAAGGAGGAGGAGGAGGAGGAGGAGGAGGAGGAGGAGGAGGAGGAGGAGGAGGAGGAGGAGGAGGAGTTGAATAGGAAACAGGTAAAGGGAGGACCTCCAGTGGTCACTCTGAGGAACTACAGCCGGACTCTGTCTGTTCACTTTAATGTTACAGCTGGTAAAGGAGGAGCTTTTTCTTTTTAAAATAAAGTTTATAAGTACATTGTACCTCATGAATTTCACCAAGGAATCATATTTTAATATATAGTTATGTTATGATAATTTAGTGATGATATAAGGTGTTATTAATCTAGATCTGAAACGTTTCCATAACTTAAGTTATCACATAAATGTACTGAAGAAAAAGTACAATACTTGCTTCTAGGAAGTAGAATGGTAGAAGAATAAAGTAGCAGGTAATGAAGTGACTAAAGTACCTAAAAGCTGTACTGAAGTACAACACCTGAGTCAAGGTGCAGCAGTGAAATCCTCCATCAGCTCCATCTGGTGGAGCTTCCTCTGCTCTGATTGGTCCTCACCACTGACTCGGGATGATAAGCAGACTCTTCTCTGTCCAATCACAAACCACTATTTCAGTTCCTTTATTAAAGGAACTGAAATAATACAGAACATCAATTTCATCTTTATTTTTTACCCTCCAAATGTTCTGCTCCGAACTCCAAACACAGTTTCCTGTTGACTGTTTAAAATGATTGAACGTCTAAAACAGAGGAAGATTTTAAGGCTGGCTGAGCTCTTCACAGTCCGTCCAATAGAAGTGATCTGCATAGAAAGGCCAAGAATAATCCACAGGAAGGATATTCCTGAAGTCTTCAAACAGTCCTGAAGACCACAGAGCATTGTGAGTGTCTTTAAGACGCTGCAGCTCAAAGTGCCAACAACATGGGAACTGTCTCATGATGTGTTTAGTTTGAGGTGTGAGAGCTCTGTGTCCTGATGAGATAATGTGTGATTCTCCAGCAGGTGGTTGTGTGTGTGTGAAGGGTGAGCTCTGCTATGAATCCCTGTGAGGACACTAAACCCGCTCTGAGTGGGGACCCTGAACGCCTCACCAAAGCTCAGAGGTGAGATGAAGACCTCTGACTGCCCTCTTCTCCAGAGCTCAGCAGGCATTATTCACACTTAAAGCTATGTGTGTGTGTGTGTGTGTGTGTGTGTGTGTGTGTGTGTGTGTGTGTGTGTGTGTGTGTGTGTGTGTGTGTGTGTGTGTGTGGTGTGTGTGTGTGTGTGGTGTGTGTGTGTGTGTGTGTGTTCAAGACCAGAGCAGCAGCATGGACCTGGACCTGGACTGGTGTGGACCTGGACCTGGACCTGGACCTGGACCTGGACCTGGACCTGGACCTGGACCTGGACCTGGACCTGGACCTGGACCTGGACCTGGACCTGGACCTGGACCTGGACCTGGACCTGGACCCAGCTGTGTCCATGAAGAGTAACCGGTCTATAGATGAACCTTTATATTTTAAAGGCCGACCCTCAGAGTAAGTGGACGTCATGTGACTTCATTATATCAGCTGCAGTAGAAAACATGTTGTTACTGAAGAACAGAGACTTCTTATTGAAGCTGAGGGAGGGATTACCAAGGTGTGTTCAGCCTGAAGCCAGAGTTTAACGTGTCAGACAGGCTCAATGAAAGAAGCCTTCTACCATTGCAGGTAGCATATTTAAAGCATTGTTTAAACAATAAATACAGTTCAATTTGTCCACAAACTAAAGTGATTTTCCATCATTATGGTACAGGTTCAGACCTAAATGCTGTAGAATGAGCAGCTATCACATTAGGAATAAATGGGAGGCAATGAGAGAGCATTGGGTAGTCAAATAAATATATGACTTCATTCACCACAGTACCCTCTTGTATGTGCCTTCTTCTCTGTCTTTGGGTCTTATATTGGTGTTCTACTGCAGATCAGAAAAATAGTGAATACTGAAAAAGAAAAAGGTGGCAGGAGATAACCAAACCTGCTGACATCCAATCAAACAGCTCCGTACTAGAGGTCGGACAGGCTCACCAAATCAATATATTCTTGAGTATTCTGATGAAACAGGGTAAATATGTCCCTATTGTAACACTTACTGAGAAAATCACGCAGGTACTTTCTTATAAATACGTGGGTGTCCTGACAGACCCTCTTCTGTTCTAGAAAGACCTCATAGAATATATCTGAAAAAGGACAAAACAAATAATAGAGAGTAGAGAGTAGATACATTCTCGTTTTTACAGTACTGTAATACTACACGGTACAGGTGTTTGTCCACCTCTTTAAAATCCAAACTGCTCCACCAGTCTTTCAGAGAATCTGCTCAAAGGTCGTAGGTCAACATTTGAGAGCCTCTCTGAATCAGCCTACCATCACAACCTTTAGAGGCGGGCCAACCACATTATCTCTGACCCCAACCATGATTATGTAACCAGTGAAATCCCAGGTCAGATGAACATGTTGTCTTCAGTGACTGTGTTGTTATGGTAAATATCTGTTTCCTTGTTTCTTGTCTTGATATTTGTCCTCGTTGACGTTGCTAATGGAGCTGCTGTGATGCCAGAAGCATGTCAGACTTGATCTGATAATAAAGTATTATCATGTTGTTATGGTGCTCTGTGCTCTGATCTGACTGCATACGTGTTAGTGTGATGGAGACTAGGAGATGTGTTAAGTGTTTGATGATCATTATGTGCGTACCTGTCTAAGGACTGCAGATAGAAATGATCTTAATCTGGCATAACTCATCCCCTCTTTGAGATTCATGTATTTATATTCATGGTCCCTGTTTATTAAACACATGATAATATGAATAGTATTTAGGACCATTGTGACGGTCCAGATTCCTAACTGTTTCTTTCTCATGTTTCAGGAGGAAGCTGGAGGAACCTGAACCCAGCTGTGTGTCCATGAAGAGTGACCGGTCTATGGATGATCTTTATAACTTTAGTGAAGGACAACAATCTGTTGATGAAAGGTGAGGTTTTCAAATGTAAACAGAGCAAGTTATAATAATAGAAATATTTATAATAATTTAGTTTATTTAAAGAACGCTTTTCAAGATGTTAACTGCCTTTGTGATACCTTCTACTGTGGTTTTAGGTCAAAGTTGACTCACAGCTCCCTTCTTCCCCTCCCCGTCCCATATATGTCTTTATGAGCCCCCTGAGACAGATGTAACATTTGTGATATTGGGATATATAGATAAACTATGATTGATTGAAACGTATTAAATAAATATAAAATGTAATGATGACCATTAAGCTGATAAATTGGTGCCCCGTGTGAGGCCCAGACAAACCTGAGGGTTTATATACAACACTCCTTTCTCCTGTTGCTCACACAAGAACCTGATCCACTTTTGAAGACCAATGAAGCATTTCAAAACCAAACTGCTTTGAATTAATGTCCAGAGCAAGACATGTATACTATATATATTACATGTCGTTACACTCTGCTTGCATTATGTAATGACAATAAAGTAATCTAATCTAATCTAATACACTACCAGTCAAAAGTTTGGACACACCTTCTCATTCGAAGTGTTTTATTTTTTTCTATATTGTAGATTTATACTGAAGACATCAAAACTATAAAAGAACACATATGGAATTATCTAGATAACAAAAAAGTGTTAAAAAAATCCAGGGTAACACTTGTTACCCTGGATTACCCCTTGTTAGTTAACATGTATATTAGCAGTATATTGGCTCTTTATTAGTCATTATAAAACACTTATTAATGCCTTATTCTACATGACCATATTCTGCAAGTAATAGGCAATTAGTTGAGAGTTTTTCCTCAATAACCCTCTAATTAGTGCTTATTTATTGCAAGTAAGGAAATTGTTGTACCTGAGTTTTGGTCTTAATATGCTCTGCTCAATATGGGCCTAATAAGGCAGCAGTACCACAAGAATAGTAATTCTCCCATAATAACACTTAACAAATATGATCTATTCTTATGTAACAAGACATGAAACTATAAGTGTTAATTGTGTCTAAATAACTCAAAATTAGGTATGTATTCTAAGAATATGTTTTGGGGTAGGCCTATTGACAGTTCAGCTACCAAAAGCAAGGTGATATTGACCTGTGTGTTTCATATTTGCACATTTATATTTTTGTGAAATTTGTACTGAAGGTTAGACAGGAAACCGGGTACAGGATGTAGGAGAAAGTGAACTGAATAGCATGGCAGTAGACCATGGATGTATAATAAGAACCCGCAACTAATTTTCCCTATGCAACCTGAATAGTAAAAGGGTCAAGTCCGTCAGAAAGCAATGACTGTAAGTGTAAGTGTAAGCCTTACACTTACACTGTAAGGATTAGTAACATGTATTGTGTTTATGTGATGACATTTGGAGATGTTTAAACCCTTTATATATGCAGTCTATGGTTTAAACACACAAAATGCGTTAGCATTCGCGCTAGCATTTGCGTTAGAATTCACGCTAGCGTTAGCATACACGGTAGCGTTAGCATACATGCTAGTGTTAGCCATACTAGCCTGTATACATGCTTATCGCACAGCTAGCATTAGCTATATTTACCTTGTTTACACTTAGAGGTCCTATTTGTTAATCTGTGTATGTTACACTTGCATGTATGAGATCATTAGGGCCCGAGCACGGAGCGCTAGGACCCAACGGCGTCCTAGCACGAAGTGCGAGGAACCTATTGTTATTGTAGGAATTATTATTATTATTTTTCTGCTGGTGTTTCCTGTTTTTGTATAATTTTGCACGGAAGCCAGGACTGGTGAAAACTACAATAGTCAACGGGTTAAATATTCCAACCAAAGCATTTTCATTTTTGACTATAGGGGGTGCCAAAAACACCACCAATTTATAACTCAAGAACGGATGGACGAATAGTTTTTTTTTTTTTTACACATGCTTTGGGGTGACTACGAACTGAGATTTAAAGTGTTGCAACAAATGCAGAATGTGATTGTGATGCAAAACATGGGACACACGTCACAGCCCACGACCTTTTCGAGAATGTAAAAAAAAAACTTAATTTTTCTAAAAAAACTGCTCACTAGCGCCCCCTATTGTGTGGTAGTCACATATAGTTTCTCAGAACTTCACGAATTTTGGCACAGACATTCCTCATGGAATTGCGGACATATTTCAAATTGCCTTCCATTAGCCCCGCCCCCAAGGAAGTCGCTACATTTTTGCGAACTCCTCCTAGGGGAATGATCGGAAAAATTCCAATCCAGGACAAGTTCAGCCCCTATCCAATATGATGCTAAATTGTGGAGCACATTTTGGATAAATCAATCGTGGAGGTCGTAAGCTAACAGCGAATACACCATTTTTGACGATTTACATGTCGCAAATTACTCCAAACTACTCGGATATAGTTTTTCCGATATTCACGAAACGCTGTATACACATAGCTCTTATGATTGCGGACATATTTCAAATTGGCTTTTCTTAGCCCCGCCCCCCAGGAAGTTGGCGATATTGAAGAATGTGTGTTTTTCATGCATTTTAAGCACATTCTTGCAGACTACTCCTAGGGGAATGATCGGAAAAATTCCAATCCAGAAAAAAGTTCAGCCCCTATCCAATATGATGCTAAATTGCAGAGCACATTTTTGATAGCTCAATCGTGGAGGTCGTAAGCTAATAGCGAATACACCATTTTGACGATTTATATGTCAGATAAGCTACTGAGACCTCAACTCTCACACACACACACACACACACCACAACACACACACACACACACACACACACACTCAGCTACTGTTAGTCCAACAACGCCCTTTGCTGGCGGCATATTCATTACAACAGACACCTATACACTCCACAACACACACCTACTCACTGTACAACACACACATATAAAGCATTTAATAAAAATCAGGCTACAGCCCTTGTATATTTTATTATGTGAAGCACTATATGGTTTCATATGGTTTATTTGTAGATATATCCTAAAGCATACAAATAAAGTGTGTAATGTAGGCCTGCTACATATATTATTCAGCGATATATATATTATACACACTGTTCTGCTTTCTGCACTGACCTCAGCAGCTGTTCTCACTGTAAACATCGCGTCACAATGAAAGCAGTTGTATTAAAAAAATAAATAGCCTAACATCCAGGCGAGATGTGATTAGTGAGTAAACAAACGGTAAAGGGCAGAAAGTCTGATGCACATATCATCATCTTAAATAACTTATAATCACAACAGGAACAGTTTGCAGAGCTGTGCTTCGTTGACATATGTCCAGCCATGCGTCACGCCTCTTTTAAACATCACTTTTGGCTGAAATCGACTCCGGAGGATACATCAGTGTACCCTCGGTTATAGCTCCTCCAGAGAGACTCCTCTCTCTCTCTCCTCTCTCCTCTCTCCTCTCTCCTCTCCTCTCTCCTCTAAATCAGTGCATCCTCGGTTACGGCTCCTCCAGACAGCCTCCTCGATAATCGATCCTCGACGACCCTTTAGAGAAATTTGTTTTCCTTCGAGACGGCGCGCCGACATCCGTTTCCGGGTCGCTGCCGGAGGACCTGGGAGTCTGGGACGCGAAAATCATAGAAATGACAAACAGCTCATTTCAGAGGACTCGCGCGCGTCTGCTTGACGCCGGGACGACCGGCCGCCCTCCTCGACAGGCGCACGGACGCGAGGGCCCGCTCATCACTGCGCACACTTCTGTGACCGCAGTTTTAATTAAACTTGTAACTTCTTTTTTTATAGTTTCACTCCGTTTGAATGTCAGTGGACTGCAAATAAGTCAATAAAGGAGCATGGCTGCTCATTCCCTGGCTCTCAAAAGAGTTTGGCTGGCTGTCTATGTTCACACTGAGACAGTACAACACAGAGAGAGAACAGTACACCTAGTGTGTAAGTACATACAAGCAGGTCACACAGTATGATCACAAATATGTATGTATGTGTCTGTACCTCTCTATAGTGGCTCATTAATAAAATAGATATTTCAACGTGTGCCTACTTTGTTCATGTACTGTTGAGGTTAATTTCAGTAGTTGTGTGCCATAATGTATTTACAAAGTGTGAAGAGGGGGCAACTTTAGAATAGGGAACCTGTTCAGGTCAATTAGAGTCAAACTACTAGCTTATTGGTTATGAACAAGACTTCACTTTAAAATAGTGAACATGTTCTTAGATATAAATACCTAATTTTAAGTTATTTAGACACAATTAACACTTATAGATTCATGTCTTGTTACATAAGAATAGATCATATTTGTTAAGTGTTATTATGGGAGAATCACTTTTCTTGTGGTACTGCTGCCTTATTAGGCCACATTGAGCAGAGCATATTAAGACCAAAACTCATGTACAACAACTTCCTTACTTGCAATAAATAAGCACTAATTAGAGGGTTATTGAGGAAAAACTCTCAACTAATGGCTTATTACTTGTAGAATATGGTCATGTAGAATGAGGCATTAATAAGTGTTTTATAATGACTAATAAAGAGCCAATATACTGCTAATATGCATGTTAATTAACAACTAGTTGATGGTGAATTTGTGTACCTTAATATAAGTGTTACCAAATCCAGAATATGATTTATATTTTGCTGGCTACTGCAGAACGCTGTGATCTGAAATGTTGGGGTTTCTGTCAGTTCCCAGCAGCAGAGAGAAAAATCTCCTGCACCCAGCTGTGTGTCCCTGAAGAGTGATCGGTCTAATGCTCGTATGATTGACTTCAAAGATGGACTTCGTTTATGTGAACCCTTGTGAGTATTTAAAATGAATAAAACCAATGAGCTCGCTGTGACACAGATACAAATAGTTTTTACACTGTTGGATGCATCAGATTTGTTTGTATGATCAGTCATGCCAAACAACATTATCTTTAACGGTTGTATGTGTATGTTTGTGTCTAAGCCATTGTCTACTTTGCTAACAGAATGTGAGCTTATTTCTCCACAGAGTGGACTAGGAGGGGTCCGATAGATACAGAGTTCTGGAGAATAACATTACATTACATTTCATTTAGCTGGCACTTTTTCCCAAAGCGACTTACAATCAACCATGAAAACACAAAAGCAATAATCCTGCAGGAACACTAGCTTTCAATAAGCCAAGCCTTTTTAGGGCTTACATACATATAACTTTCACTGCCAAAAAGAAAGTTGAAGGCAGAATAATAAATCTTCTATCTTCAGTACATTTCTGTGTTTCTGTCAGTTCCCAGCAGCAGAGAGAAGAGTCTCCAGGACCCAGCTGTGTGTCCCTGAAGAGCGACTCGTCTAATGCTCGTATGATTGACTTCAAAGATGGAAGCCGTTCTTATGACCTGGTGTAAGTATTTAAAACTATTAATAGAAACTGGAGAGCTTGTTGTTATGATCTTCAGTCAATTTCAGAATTGGTTTTTAATCAGTGTTGTTAGCATCTGGTTTTCATGATGATTTGATATGACAGAACACAACATATTTTACTATCTGCTCTGTGTGTCTTTGTGTGAAAAGTTTATGTTGCAAACATTTAGTTATTTATTCATGATTCCTCACAGAGAGGACCAGCAGATCTCAGAGGCTCCCAGAGGTCAGTCTGCCCAGCAGCATCAGACACAGCTGGACTCCATATTTATGGTTGTCATGTACTACAGCTACTATACATCTATTCTGTCCAATCATTTATATGATGCACTTTTTAGATCAAGACAGAGGGGATGATCTTGAATCTTTAGCAGCCTCTGGAGTTGAACCAGCATACTTGAGCCTCCGGCAACCACTGAGCTGTCGGTGGCCAAGACATCCAATATTTTGAACAATCTTCTTTCTATTTGGTTTAGAAGTGTTGGGGTGTGGTGCTTTGCTCAAGGGTATCTTGTCAGGCACCTATCTCTGTACCATTCTGAACTCCTTACTTGGTGGCTTGAACTGCGACTTTGATTCCTAAACCAAGTCCCAACGGACTGAGCTATTTCTGCAAATCATGGCTCCCCTTCCCCACCATTTAAAAAGAGAAACCGTGGGTAGAAACCATTTCTGTTTCAGATGCATTGTTTGGGCTTTTTTCCTAATAACGTAATCAGATTCTGTTACATCCTCCGTCGATTGTCAGTCCGTCCAACATGGATCTGATGTTCAGTTATTTTAGTTTGAAGGTTTTGTTCATGTTTTCTGTTCCAGCTGCTGGAGGACGACATCGTCACTTTTGTGAAGAACGAGCTGAAGAAGATCCAGAAGGCTCTGAGTTCAGATTACCCAGAATGCTTAGAGAGTCAGAGAGGATGAGGAGGTGTTGGACGGTGAGATGAAGAGCAGAGGAGGAGCAGCAGAGAGGCATTTCTGAACATCACACTGCACTTCCTGAGGAGCATGAAGCAGGAGGAGCTGGCTGACCTTCTGCAGAGCAGTAAGAGGGTTTCTATAAAGATTTAACAAGCTGGATAAATGTTGACTAATGTCTCAAGAGATGGAGCAAAGTATATTCAGATCTTGTTCTTTAAGTATTTATTACTTATTGATCTGCTTTGTTGTGTGTTCATTCAGGAAGTCGTTCTGCAGAGTGTCAGCGTAAACTTAAGTCTAACCTGCAGAAGAGGTTCCAGTGTGTGTTTGAGGGCATTGCTAAAGCAGGAAACCCAACCCTTCTGAACCAGATCTACACAGAGCTCTACATCACAGAGGGGGGGCTGCAGAGGTCAATGATGAACATGAGGTCAGACAGATTGAAACAGCATCCAGGAAACCAGACAGACCAGAAACAACCATCAGACAAGAAGACCTCTTTAAAGCCTCACCTGGAAGAGATGCACCAATCAGAGCAGTGATGACAAAGGGAGTGGCTGGCATTGGGAAAACAGTCTTAACACAGAAGTTCACTCTGGACTGGGCTGAAGGCAAAGCCAACCAGGACATCCAGTTCATATTTCCATTCACCTTCAGAGAGCTGAATGTGGTGAGAGAGAACAAGTACAGCTTGGTGGAACTTGTTCATCACTTCTTCTCTGAAACCAGAGACGCAGGAATCTGCAGGTTTGATCAGTTCCCGGTTGTGTTCATCTTTGACGGTCTGGATGAGTGTCGACTTCCTCTGGACTTCCACACAATGAGATCCTGACTGATGTCACAGAGTCCACCTCAGTGGATGTGCTGCTGACAAACCTCATCAGGGGGAAGCTGCTTCCCTCTGCTCGCCTCTGGATAACCACACGACCTGCAGCAGCCAATCAGATCCCTCCTGAGTGTGTGGACATGGTGACAGAGGTCCGAGGGTTCACTGACCCACAGAAGGAGGATTACTTCAGGAAGAGATTCAGAGATCAGGAGCAGGCCGCACCATCATCTCCCACATCAAGACCTCACGAAGCCTCCACATCATGTGCCACATCCCAGTCTTCTGCTGGATCTCTGCTACAGTTCTGGAGGAGGTGTTGAAAACCAGAGAGGGAGGAGAGCTGCCCAAGACCCTGACTGAGATGTACATCCACTTCCTGGTGGTTCAGTCCAAAGTGAAGAACATCAAGTATGATGGAGGAGCTGAGACAGATCCACACTGGAGTCCAGAGAGCAGGAAGATGATGGAGTCTCTGGGAAAACTGGCTTTTGAGCAGCTGCTGAAAGGCCACCTGATCTTCTATGAGTCCGACCTGACAGAGTGTGGCATCGATATCAGCAGCCTCAGTGTACTCAGGAGTGTTCACACAGGTCTTTAGAGAGGAGAGAGGACTGTACCAGGACAAGGTGTTCTGCTTCGTCCATCTGAGCGTTCAGGAGTTTCTGGCTGCTCTTCATGTCCATCTGACCTTCATCAACTCTGGAGTCAACCTGCTGTCAGAAGAACCAACAACCTCCTGGCGGCCTAAAGTCTCAGCCAAACCTAAACTAACATCTCTACCAGAGTGCTGTGGACAGGCCTTACAGAGTCAAACGGACACCTGGACTTGTTCCTCCGCTTCCTCCTGGGTCTTTCACTGCAGACCAATCAGACTCTCCTACAAGCCTGCTGACACAGACAGGAAGTAGCTCAGAGACCAATCAGGAAAAGTCCAGTACATCAAGAAGAAGATGGATAGGATCTGTCTCCAGAGAGAAGCATCAACCTGTTCCACTGTCTGAATGAACTGAATGATCGTTCTCTAGTGGAGCAGATCCAACAGTCCCTGAGTTCAGGAAGTCTCTCCACAGATAATCTGTCTCCTGCTCAGTGGTCAGCTCTGGTCTTCATCTTACTGTCATCAGAAGAAGATCTGGACGTGTTTGACCTGAAGAAATACTCTGCTTCAGAGGAGGCTCTTCTGAGGCTGCTGCCAGTGGTCAAAGCCTCCAGGAAGGCTCTGTAAGTACAGAAACATTCATATATCATGACTTAAATATTCTGCTCATTATTTTAACATATTGTTTTATTTCCTTTATCAGACTGAGTGCTGTAAGCTGTCAGAGAGAAGCTGTGAAGCTCTGTCCTCAGTCCTCAGCTCCCAGTCCTCTAGTCTGAGAGAGCTGGACCTGAGTAACAACGACCTGCAGGATTCAGGAGTGAAGCTGCTGTCTGCTGGACTGAAGAGTCCACACTGCACTCTGGAGACTCTCAGGTCAGGATTCATCAAATGATTAAGCTACTTTTAAATATTTATCTATATATACGAATATATTGGGCTGATGTTGCCCAGAGAGGAAATAGGCAATTACCAATGGGAGGGTTAATGATTCGATCCCCACTCTCTACAGGTAACATGTTGAAATGTCCTTGGGCAAGATACTTAACCGCAAATTGCTCTTCTAGACATGGTACTGCAGTGTATGTTAGTCGCTTTAGTAAAAGCATAAGCTGAAATAATATGTATGAATACTGGATGATGTGGATTTCAGATTGTATTAGCCCATGTTTGACCAAAAAGTTCCAGGAACTAGAAAACCAGAGGAACTGAAGAGGGGCCATACATCCATTTGGTGTGTTTTTGTTTTGAAGAGTTTTCTACACATATGGTACTCAAATAGTATTTTTTTTACCCAGTTGTTTTGTCCAATTTTTAAACGCTGTGTAACATTATTAAGCATACTTTACAGTAGTTCTATTTAGCCTAGAAAGACACATCATATGCACTCCTTATTCACTTTACATTTTTGTAATTTCTGTCTACATTTGCTTTAAATCAAAGTGTTATGCAAACATTATCTTGATCAGATCAAATAAATGCTTTCAGGGGATTACGTTATTAATACAACAGACCAAAGGTCACGCGTTGTTTCTCCTATATGTGGTTTTATGACCATTATGTTTCATTATGTTATCAGTTCAACGTGTAAATTGAGAGGTTTTAATTTACATTTTTTTCTGTTCAGGTTGAGCAGCTGTAAGCTGTCAGGGAGAAGCTGTGAAGCTCTGTCCTCAGTCCTCAGCTCCCAGTCCTCTAGTCTGAGAGAGCTGGACCTGAGGAACAACAACCTGCAGGATTCAGGAGTGAAGCTGCTGTCTTCTGCTGGACTGAGAGTCCACACTGCACTCTGGAGACTCTCAGGTCAGATCAGTTATTGTTTCTTAAATTATTTTTAATAGTTATCTTTTTCACTCAGTTTGTATTCTTCACCACCGCTCTCTCTCTGTCTTTCTCTCATTCTGCTTATTTACAATCACCTTCTTTCTCTGTTTTTTTTTTTTTAAATCAGTCAGGTAAACAAATTTAAATTCTTTTTTATATTAAACATTAATACAATACAGTTGATGTAAAACAGTCATCCTGTTACTCAGACGTTTGATTGGAAAAGCAATGATTAATGCCAGTGTGGAGAAGAGACTACAGTATATCATCAAAATTGGCCCCACAGATGTGAAGCAGTAAACTGTTGCTCATTTGGAATGTGGAATAATGTGCGATAAAGCAGTCATAAATGAAAAAGAACAGCCTGAAGTTATTGGTTTTATGTTGTTGTTTATAATGTTCTCCTCAGACTGAGTGTGTAAGCTGTCAGAGAGAAGCTGTGAAGCTCTGTCCTCATTCCTCAGCTCCCAGTCCTCTAGTCTGAGAGAGCTGGACCTGAGTAACAACGACCTGCAGGATTCAGGAGTGAAGCTGCTGTCTGCTGGACTGAAGAGTCCTCACTGCACTCTGGAGACTCTCAGGTCAGATTACTTGTTTTTTCTTAAATCATTATAAATTGTTATCTTTTTCACTCACTTTGTTTTCTTCACCACCGCACTCTCTGTCTCTTTCTCTCATTCTGCTCCTTTAAAATCTCCTTCTTTCTCTATCTTTTTTTAAATCAGTCAGATAGCCAAAAGCAAAGTCTTTTTTTATATAAAATGTTTTATAAAATACAGTTGATGCAAAACAGTCATCCTGTTAATCAGACCTTTGATTGGAAAAGCAATAAATAATGCCATCGTGGAGAAGAGACTACAGTATATCATCAAAATTGCCCCCAGAGATGTTAAGCAGTAAACAGTTGCACCCTTGGAATGTGGAATAATGTGCGATAAAGCAATCATAAATGAAAAAGAACTCCCTGAAGTTATTGTTTTTATGTTGTTGTTTGTTATTTTCTCCTCAGACTGAGTAGCTGTAACCTGTCAGAGAGAAGCTGTGAAGCTCTGTCCTCAGTCCTCAGCTCCCAGTCCTCTAGTCTGAGAGAGCTGGACCTGAGTAACAACGACCTGCAGGATTCAGGAGTGAAGCTGCTGTCTGCTGGACTGAAGAGTCCACACTGCACTCTGGAGACTCTCAGGTCAGGATTCATCAAATGATTAAGCTACTTTTAAATATTTATCTATATATACGAATATATTGGGCTGATGTTGCCCAGAGAGGAAATAGGCAATTACCAATGGGAGGGTTAATGATTCGATCCCCACTCTCTACAGGTAACATGTTGAAATGTCCTTGGGCAAGATACTTAACCGCAAATTGCTCTTCTAGACATGGTACTGCAGTGTATGTTAGTCGCTTTAGTAAAAGCATAAGCTGAAATAATATGTATGAATACTGGATGATGTGGATTTCAGATTGTATTAGCCCATGTTTGACCAAAAAGTTCCAGGAACTAGAAAACCAGAGGAACTGAAGAGGGGCCATACATCCATTTGGTGTGTTTTTGTTTTGAAGAGTTTTCTACACATATGGTACTCAAATAGTATTTTTTTTACCCAGTTGTTTTGTCCAATTTTTAAACGCTGTGTAACATTATTAAGCATACTTTACAGTAGTTCTATTTAGCCTAGAAAGACACATCATATGCACTCCTTATTCACTTTACATTTTTGTAATTTCTGTCTACATTTGCTTTAAATCAAATTGTTATGCAAACATTATCTTGATCAGATCAAATAAATGCTTTCAGGGGATTACGTTATTAATACAACAGACCAAAGGTCACGCGTTGTTTCTCCTATATGTGGTTTTATGACCATTATGTTTCATTATGTTATCAGTTCAACGTGTAAATTGAGAGGTTTTAATTTACATTTTTTTCTGTTCAGGTTGAGCAGCTGTAAGCTGTCAGGGAGAAGCTGTGAAGCTCTGTCCTCAGTCCTCAGCTCCCAGTCCTCTAGTCTGAGAGAGCTGGACCTGAGGAACAACAACCTGCAGGATTCAGGAGTGAAGCTGCTGTCTGCTGGACTGGAGAGTCCACACTGCACTCTGGAGACTCTCAGGTCAGATCAGTTATTGTTTCTTAAATTATTTTTAATAGTTATCTTTTTCACTCAGTTTGTATTCTTCACCACCGCTCTCTCTCTGTCTTTCTCTCATTCTGCTTATTTACAATCACCTTCTTTCTCTGTTTTTTTTTTTTTAAATCAGTCAGGTAAACAAATTTAAATTCTTCTTTTATATTAAACATTAATACAATACAGTTGATGTAAAACAGTCATCCTGTTACTCAGACGTTTGATTGGAAAAGCAATGATTAATGCCAGTGTGGAGAAGAGACTACAGTATATCATCAAAATTGGCCCCACAGATGTGAAGCAGTAAACTGTTGCTCATTTGGAATGTGGAATAATGTGCGATAAAGCAGTCATAAATGAAAACGAACAGCCTGAAGTTATTGGTTTTATGTTGTTGTTTATCATTTTCTCCTCAGACTGAGTGTGTGTAAGCTGTCAGAGAGAAGCTGTGAAGCTCTGTCCTCAGTCCTCAGCTCCCAGTCCTCTAGTCTGAGAGAGCTGGACCTGAGTAACAACGACCTGCAGGATTCAGGAGTGAAGCTGCTGTCTTCTGGACTGGCGAGTCCACACTGTACTCTGGAGACTCTCAGGTCAGGATTCATCACAAATATAAAGGGGACCTATTATACAAAATCCACTTTTTCATGTCTTTTATACATAAACACGTGTCTCCTCTGTGGAAAGAGATTATGAAAGTTTCAGGAAAAAATATTTGCTCACTTTTTGTCCTGATCCATTTCTATAAAAACCTGTCTGAAAATGAGCTGATCAGATTTGGCCACTTGATGATGTCATAACGATTTTTTTGTCTTGTGTAACCATTAGCCAATCACCAACCAAGGTAACCCCCCCCCACCCACCTTATCATCTGAATCTCCTCATAGAGCACTTTGTTCTTTTTAACCAAATATCTCTCAGTGGGGAGTGGCTCCTTATTTTCCATCTAAAGTAAAAGACAGAGAATCAGCACTTTGGAAACAGGGCTGAAACAGAGGGGTTTATAGGCAGGGCTGCACATAACTGGTGTGCAGGTGCGCATGCGCACCCCCGCCAAAAAAAGAGCACCGGATCGTTTGAAAAAAGGCGCATTTGCGCACCAACATCGAGAGAGAGAGAGAGAGAGAGAGAGAGAGAGAGAGAGAGAGAGAGAGAGAGAGAGAGAGACAGAGAGAGAGAGAGAGAGAGAGAGAGAGAGAGAGAGAGAGAGAGACAAAAAAGCGAGAGAGAGATATTTGCGAGTTGCATAAGAACTGGTAAGATAGCAGGGTTTCCCACACATAGACTGTGTGCCGCCCAGATATATTAACGACCGCCAAAGTATAATTCGTGAGCCATTTAGGTTTAATTTTTTTAATCCGACCGCGCGCACGACGGCATCTGCGATCCCTCGCTCTACCCCTCGCTATCGCGTGTAGGGTCTGCTTTATGCACTCCGCACAGTAACCCTGCTGCGAGGCTCCGTCGAACAGTTCATGACCGTGCCCACCAGCGCACCCCCCCACCCCCGTTCATAAAGTCAAGTACCCCTCAAAAGGTACGGTTTATTTCATTTTAAGGATGCGCACCAAGCAACATCTCCAGGTGCTCCTTTGAGAACCAGGGCAAAAAAGTAATGTGCACCCCTGTTTGTAGGATGCTACAATGCATGATCTGTTTGGTATTTGGAGCCAAACACTTCAGAGACATGTTTTGTAAATATCTGAGACCTATAATATATTGATGAAAAACAGTATAATAGGGGACCTTTAACCTACCTTTTAAATATATATAAAGATATATATTGGGCTGCTGTTGCCTAGAGAGGAAATAGACAATTTCAAATTGGAGGGTTAATGATTAGATCCCCACTCCCTACAGTTAACATGTTGAAATGACCTTGGGGATGATACTTAACCCTAAATTGCTTTTTTAGACATGGTATTGAAGTGTATGTTAGTCGCTTAGTAAAAGCATGAGCTGAAATAACATGTATGAATACTGGATGATTGGATTTCAGATTTAAAAACCCCTTTTTGACAATAACGTTCCAGGAACTACAGAATCAGAGAAACTGAAGCGGGTGCATACATCCATTTTGTGTGTTTATTAGGGCTGTCAGTCGATTAAAATATTTAATCGCGATTAATCGCAAATTAATCGCACATTTTTTGTCTGTTCTAAATGTACCTTAGAGGGATATTTTTCAAGTTTTGAATACTCTTATCAACATATGAGTGGACAAATATGCTTTATGCAAATGTTTGTTTATCATTTGAACATTACAAATATTCGCCTCAATTCAACCTGGAACCTCTCTCTGACAATACAAAGTGTGTGTGTGTGTGTGTGTGTGTGTGTGTGTGTGTGTGTGTGTGTTGTGTGTGTGTGTGTGTGTGTGTGTGTGTGTGTGTGTGTGTGTGTGTGTTGTGTGTGTGATGGATCGTTGGAGCTATGTGCAACTCAAGGCATATGCTCGAATGGGAGCTGCCTGGACGCTGCAATCATGTTGCGCGCACTATCCGTGCTGAGTGTGCTGACTTTTCGTACAATGTCCCACTGTCTGGCTACCTGCATAAAGTCAAGTGCTCGGCGCAGTTGTCGGCGAAATGTCGCTCCTCTGTTTTCATTGAAACAGCTCCTTATATCCGTTAGCGCAGCTAGCTAGCACCAGATGCTAACAACAACAATACACGTAAGGTGTGCGCATTCTCTCTCTCTCGCTCGCGCCACACATTACACACACCCTCCCGGTCCTCCCGATGGCCAGTCCGGGCTGCCCGGTGAGCGTGGAAGTGTGGTCTGCCGCAAGCGGGCGACAGGAGCGGGGCTGTCAGCATCAGCTTGTAGATGGTATTTTAAACTCGATGCGCTCTGAAACTACGGGGCGGCCGAGGACAAAAAATACACATGCGTTAATCGCGTTAAAATAATTGGTGGCGTTAATTTGTTTTTGCGTTATTAACGCGTTAACTTGACAGCCCTAGTGTTTATGTTTGGATGAGTTTTTTTCATTTACCGTATTTTTTTTTTGTCAGTTTTGTTGTTCAATTTTTAGACTCTGTGTAAGATTATTTAGCATACTTTACAGTAGTTATATTTAGCCCAGAAAGACACATCATATGAACTCCTTATTCGCTTTACATTTTAGAATTTTTTTTGTACATTTGCTTTAAATCCAATTTGTATGCAAAATTATCTCAAATAATTGCGTTTAGGGGATTACATTATTAATACAAAGACCAAAGGTCACAATTTGTTTCTCGCATATGTGGTTTTAGGACCATTGTCTTTTATTATTTTATTAATGCAAAGGGTGAAGGGAGAGGTTTTTATTTCTATTTTTCTCTTTTCAGGCTGAGTGTGTGTAAGCTGTCAGAGAGAAGCTGTGAAGCTCTGTCCTCAGTCCTCAGCTCCCAGTCCTCTAGTCTGAGAGAGCTGGACCTGAGTAACAACAACCTGCAGGATTCAGGAGTGAAGCTGCTGTCTGCTGGACTGGAGAGTCCTCACTGCACTCTGGAGACTCTCAGGTCGGGATTCTTCAACATGTTAAAGTATAGCCAGTTAAATTGCGATGTACATTAATGATGGATAAACTCATAACCTTTTGTTGCATCTGCTTCCATACCATTTTGTAATGTTTTTTTACTCACTCTTGTTTGAACTTGTGTGTTTTCAGGCTGTCAGGCTGTCTGGTCTCAGAGGAAGGCTGTGTTTCTCTGGCTTCAGCTCTGAGCTCCAACCCCTCCCATCTGAGAGAGCTGGGCCTGAGCTACAATCATCCAGGAGACTCAGGAGAGAAGCTGCTGTCTGCTGGACTGGAGGATCCACTCTGGAGACTGGACGCCCTCAGGTATTATAAACGTATATATGTAAGACCCAGACTTGAAGAAAATTGGCCAGGACAATAAAACTGAAGGGTACTGAGGACTCAGGAGGCAGCTCTGTGTTTGCATAGAAGACACGACAATATGGGATACATCTCTTATTTTAGATTCTGATCTTGATATTAATGCTCCTTTCAATTTGCAGACCAAAACTACATTTTTTTTATTTGTCAATAAAGTCAGGGGAGACATCTACTTTAAATCTAAGATCCATCCCACAACATAAACCTACAGCAGAGATCATCCACTGCTGTTTGACGTGATCTACACTGGCTCCTGTATCTGAATTGATCCTGAAGTGCTTCTCCTATTTTAGAAAGCACTAAATGGCCCCTCCCTCTGTTAAAAACAATGATGAACTATCAGATGTCTGGTGAATTAATAATAATAATAATAAAATGTATGTGTAAAGCAGCTTTCATTGCTACAAGCAATCCCAAAGTGCTGTGCGTGAAAGATGCTTCTAAATAAAGTTCATTTATGTTCCTCTTCAGATTTAATGTAAGAAACACATTAATGGACTGCTGCTAGCAGACGCTGAGGAAACACTGACTGAACACTGATCAATTCTTACATCTTGATTTCTGATGAATAATGATTGAAAATAATTAGCTTCTATTTATCGGCTAATAATAAAATGTAAGACTGACCTAAAAGAATATAGTCTGATTAATAACAGGAGCTCTATGTGAACATGTAGGTTCATTTGTGGCGAATAACACTGCTCTGTGTTAGAGAGTGATGTGATGTCCATGTTTCCATGCTGCTCTGACCCCCCCCCTTCTTTCAGGATGGAGCCTGGTGGAGTCCGATGGTTGAGACCCGGTCTGAGGAAGTGTGAGTGTGATTTTATTTGATTCATGAAAACAAAGCAGCCGCCATCTTCAAATGTGACCTTCATCATCAAAGTGTCAATAAATGATCAGCTGATGGATCAATAACTGCTTCTGTTTCTCTCATCAGATTCCTGTGAACTCTCACTCGACACAAACACAGCACACAGAAACCTCAAACTGTCTGACAATAACAGGAAGGTGACATATGTGGCAGAGGAGCAGCCATATCCTGATCATCCAGACAGATTTGACTTCTGGCCTCAGCTGATGTGTAGAGAAGCTCTGACTGGTCGCTGTTACTGGGAGGTCAAGTGGATAGGAGAGGTTTATATATCAGTGACTTACAGAGGAATCAGGAGGAGAGGAAACAGTAAAGACTGTGTGTTTGGATGGAATGATCAGTCCTGGAGACTGAGATGCTCCGATGCTCGTTACTCTGTCAGGCACAATGTAACACGCACCTCCTCCTCCTCCTCCTCCTCCTCCTCCTCCTCTGGTAGAGTAGCAGTGTATCTGGATCATCCTGCTGGCTCTCTCTCCTTCTACAGAGTCTCCTCTGACACACTGATCCACCTCCACACGATCAGAACCACATTCACTGAACCTCTTTATGCTGGGTTTGGGTTTACAGTTAGTTCTGGATCAGTGTCTCTGTGTCCTCTGTAGGAGGAAGAGTCTCCTCCTCTTGCAGAAACTTCCTCCCTGCTGCCCAGATAGTTCAGTCTGTACAGGATCACAGCTGATGTTATACTTTCATCTATTTGTTTTAACCGTGGTTTACTTTTTATTTGTTTTTACTTATTGTGTTTCTTTATTATTAATAATGTCTTCCCACTTTGTTATATTTGAATATACAGTATACTCTTTTCACTTTATCTGCACTTTACTTCTTTTGTTGTATTGATGTAGATTTCCACTTTTCGGGACAAATAAAGGAATTCTGATTCTGAAAATATGCTTTTGCTTCAGACTCAATATCTTCGCTGTGATTCAGGAAAGTGCAACAAACATCACTTCACACAAAATACAGATAGAAATCAAACACATTAAATACTGAAAAAACCAATACAATTTATAAAATACAATTAAAAAATAAAGGAAACCTCTTTGAAACAGGAGCGCTCTCTGAGCTTTAATTTTGTTTATACAACACCATAGGATATTTTTGTTGTAGTTTTTTGCAGTTTTTTTCTCTTTTTTTGCGAGAGAGTGGGAGAGAGAGATTTGGTTTAACCGTATGACGAATAAAATAAAAAAGAATACAATAATAAAAATATATATTCTTATAGTCTTCGACTCATCACGCAGATGTTTTCCAGACACGGCCGTTAGCAAACGTGGGAAGTTTCTGGCCGATCGGACAATGTACATGGGAGTTACAGCAGTAACGGAGGCAGTGGCGCAGTGGACTAGTGCATTGGTGTTCGGATCAGGGAAGCACAGGTTCAAAGCCCACTGCAGTCAGCATGTCGTTGTGTCCCTGAGACACTTCACCCCAAATTGCTCCTGTAGGGATTGCCCACAGTATTGAGTATGTTAGTCGCTTTGGATAAAAGCGTCTAACAAGTGACATGTAATGTAATGTAATGTAATAAACACTGTGTTTGATGGCAAATGATCTGTAGCATGGCACACTATAAGATGACACCCCATAATTGGCTTAGATGCCTTGAGGGCTGCATCGTTACCAAACCTGTGCAGTTTTTAGCCGTTTGGAGCATGTTCACTGGAGTTATGCGAAAACCGTGTTTCATGGCAAGCATTGTGTTTCCATGGCAACAGCATATGATGACACCCCATAATACTCTTAAATGTATTGAGGGCTGCATTGTTATATAATACAATAAGTTTTGGGCCGCAAGGAGCATGTTCACTGGAGTTATGAGAAAACCGTGTCTCATGGCGAGCATTGTGTTGCCATGGCAACAGCATTTGACGAAATCTCAAAACTGACACGTAGATGTCTTCAGGGCTCGGCCGTTAGCACAGATGTGAAGTTTGAGCACTTTTTGACCATTTTCATAGGAGTTATAGCATTAACGTGTTATACGGCGAGGGATGTGTTGCCATAGAAACGGCATTTGAGGAAAACTCACAATTGTCATATAGACATATTGAGCGCCGGGCCATTAACCATTACCTGAAGTCTGGTGCTGTTTGGACGATTTTCCTTTGAGTTCATACAACATCGTGTTTTATGGCGAGGGAGGGGTTGCCATGGAAACGGTATATGATGACATCCCATAATTGACATAGAGCTGTTCAGGGCTGGAGCGTTAATGATGATAGTCTGAAGTCCGGTGGCCTTTGGACCATTTTCCATGGAGTTATGACAACATCGTGTTTTATGGCGAGGGAGGGGTTGCCATGGAAACAACATATATTGAGACCTCAGATTTGACGTAGAGCTGTTGAGGTGTGGCCCAGGGATTTACGTGTGAAGTTTTGGGGACGATCGGACCGTGTCCATTGGAGTTACAGCGACATCGTGTTTTATGGCGAGGGATGTGTTGCGATGGTAGCGTCACATTAAGTAACCTCTGCCTAACGTTGGCAGTAACGTAATAAACTTCTAATATACTAAAGACTGGTGTTTACATGGTTTTTGTCCTCGGTTCCCACCCTCGACTCCTCCGCTCGCGTCTCCTGTGGGCGGGACTAAGACGCGAGGATAGGAGTCGAGGATAGGAGTCGAGGAGGGGAGTCGAGGAAGGGAACATTAGAATTGAACTAGAGAATGCAATTCCTGAAGAAATTGCTAGTGGGAATGCTTTATGCTGAAAAGCTGACGCTAAACTGCTATGCTGAAATGTAATGTGTGAGAAGAAAGTGAAGAATTTAGATTGAAATGATACATGAACACTGGGGGCTTGAATGTGTGATGAGAGAAGAAAAGAAAGTACAAAGGCGTGGAAAAGCAGCAGAATAATTGAACTGCAAACTTTTGAACTAACTTGATGGCGAATGATCTGTCGCCATGCCAACGGCATTTGATGACATCCCATAATACGCTTAGATGCGTTGATGGCTGCATCGTTACCAAACCTGTGAAGATTTGGGCCGTTTGGAGCATTTTCACTGAAGTTATGAGAAAACCGTGTTTCATGGCGAGCATTGTGTTGCCATGGCAACGGCATTTGAAGAAATCTCAAAACTGTCCCGTAGATGTCTTCACGGCTGGACTCTGCACACATGTGAAGTTTGAGCCCTTTTTGAACATTTTCATAGGAGTTAATGTAAAGCGACATCGTCTTTTATGGCGAGGGATTCCATGGAAACGGCATATGATGACATCCCATAATTGACGTAGAGCTGTTGAGGGCAGGACCATGAACCATTATCTGAAGTCTGCTGCTCTGAGCATGTCAGTTGGAGTTATGACATCATCGTGTTCCATGACACAGGTGTTTATATGAAGCTCAGCGCAAGTTCTTTCAGGAAGACTGGGTATATATACATTCAGTCCGCAGCTGCATATAATCAGCTCATCACGGGCGTTGTCTTTAACCTATTGCATTCAACTCATTCTCCAGCAGCCAATCACCGTGCTGCAGCCAAACTTTAAAATGGTTCTCCTCTCTCCTGCAGTCAGCTGTGATTTCAGGCGTTCATGCTGCCGCCCGCCTCCTCCCCATCCACCTCCTTTCATCATATCAGTGCCAGGAGAGTTAATCGAAAGACCTCATCAAACCTCCTCTCCATCCCATCTCCTCATCAAATCCAGATCTTCAGCATCATCACCAGTGTCTAGACCCCGGGGGGTTCCCTATATGCTCACGGCTGCATTTCCCCCTTTAGATATACGATTTCAGGATCGGGGTCTAATCGTCAAAGACTTAACATTTATCATATGACATGCGTCAATAAATGTTCTTTAAACAAAATGAAGTCTCTCTTGATTGAAATTTGAGCTAACGAGGTGTCCAGAGATCAAAGGTTTCCGTTGTTCTGAATGAGAGATAAACCTCTTACATGTGAACGTTTTGTTGAAGAACCGTAACAGATATCGGTGACATTTCAAAGTGTGAAGCATGTCAAGGACCTTGAGCATATGAAGTGTGCTTTTTGTGTACTTTCGGGTCAATAATGTGGCCTTTTTGGCAGATTAACTAAAGGTGTGCGGCTGCTGTGAGGAAATATCAGCCTGAAATTACAATGGGCTTTAATGGAGACATGTTGAAAGTTTTTGTCACTTCATGCCCTCAAGAGGCATTTTGTTTAATTATTTTTGCTTAATTATTTGTCATTGTTCAAGCTACGAGATGTTTTCCTACGTTTGTCATGAAAAATGATGTCTCTGTTTCTAAAAGTATGAATGTGATTTAAAAGTTGTTTAATATGAATAATGTCAGAAAGATGTGTAACATTTTAAAGTTGGAATGAGGTTTCTGAGTGAAAGTATGAAGGAGCAGTTAGCAGTTGAAGTCGCATGAAGATTTGTTGAAGTCTGAAGAATTTCTCCATTGACTTCCATGTTAAAAATGTGATGAATTATGGGATGTATCTCTGGAATTATGAAAGTTATGAATGATAAAAGTAATAGCCATTGATTCCCGACCGAGCTGAACGTTTTGATGTTTGAACGGAGTTTCTGCGATGTGGAATGTGGGAGCAGAAGAGGTGCAAAATCCAGGCGGAATAATAATAAAGAATTCCGTGCGTAGAAGAACAAGTAGTGGGAATGCTGTATCAGCATTCCCACTAAACAAGGGCTATAGGTTTTGAAATATCATTGGGATAACAAGTAGAGGTTGTAGAGACAGGCTTTAATGCCCTCTCAGAGTCTTCACTGATAAGACTAGCGTTACGGGCGGGATGAGTGTCTTCCTAGTTGCTTAAGTTAAAAAGATATTGACAGATCAATAACTCAAACACAATCGTCGTCTCTGAACAACCACAGTAAGGTAGACAACAAGCTCTAACCCCTCTTTTATATCAAACAAAGTAAATACTCACCGTCCTCCGAGCTGCACAACGTCTATCTGAATGCAGGGACCGTCTACAAAGTGCAACACCGAAAAATGATAATCAATAATTCCCTTCCCACACTTCTACTGTTTATACTGCTACGTTTATATTGGAGGTTTTTTTAATTATCTATAACCCCTCTGCTATTCAGTAAAGTGCTTCCAGTTCATGTTCACATAAAAGGTCAAATGATTAAAAGTAATCGTTCAAATTCACTGATAGGTTTAAAAATGTTGGGCAATTAAAGCTTTATTTTTCTGTCAATTCATTTAGGATCTGTAAACAGTACCAGCTTCTTCTACAGTTTGTATCGTCACCTTGTTTAAAAAATATACTGCTATTTAGTTTGTTTTAACCGTGGTGTACTTATTATTTGTTTTTACTTATTGTGTTTTTTAATATTAATAACGTGTGCCTACTTTGATATATTTTAATATACAGTCTACTCTTTTCACTTTTTCTGCACTAAACTTCTGCTCTTGTAATTCTGTGAATTTCCCCTTTTCTGGACAAATAAAGGAATTCTGATTCTGAAAACATTTTGTATTTCTTTTGCTCAATTGAAGTAAATATTGAACTGGAAAAAGATTCACTAACTGCGCTGTAATTCAGGAAAGGGCTACAAAAGTCACTTTACACAAGCACACAGATGAAGGAGAACAGCTTCACCGTACAGACGTGTGAGTGTAGAACTGTAGAGCTCATCACTTCTGTCACTTCTGTATGAATCACATCTGGGTGTCATATCACAAAGTTCAACAAATTAAATTAAAATGGTCATTATTAAACAAATTGTTTATTTCATTTACTGAGGTCTTTAAAATTATTCACAACATGAAGTACATAAGCAGTTGAATAATAGGATTTCTCTAGGTCATTAAACAGTCTTAAATTCAGTTTAATTATATTAATAAATATAAAACTAGGCCATAGAAAAAATGTTTAATTGTATATTTCGGCAGAGCAGGGGGTCATGGTGGACCTGGAGGTGCTGACCTGGTGTGAGGGAGATCATCTGGGCTGGTTATTAAGCTAGATATTAAGATTAGAAAACGTATTCTGTGAAGAATAAATCTGTACAACATGCTTTTGTTGATTCAAACATATTTGTATTATTATAGAAAGATTAAGACTTATTTTAAATGTGAAATAATATGATTAAATGACATCAGCTATATATACATAGTTGACTTGCTAACTGCTATAAACCAAGGCTAGATATTGAGATCAGGAAACCTCCCTCCTCTGTGTCTGTTGAGCATCTGTGCTTGAGTACAGGAGTGGGATCTGGGGTGCAGGTGCCAAGCTGCTGTCAATCTCAATCCGCTGGGCTTTATATACCAGGCTTCAACTCCACCAAGCCGTCAGATCGTAGATTCTGCTACACAGCTACTTGGTCATGGGCTTGCCTGCTAATTGATACTCGAGTTTTTTGTCCAAGTTTCTAATTCCTGTTTCTGCAGTCATCCTGCCTGACTACTACCTGCAACTAGTGATGGTGAGATGAAGCCTTATGAAGCTTTGAAGGAATACTTTTGACTTTTGATTTATTTGTTTTATTATTTTCTCCTTATAGCATTGTGAAGCAGCTTGAGATGACGTTGTTTTTAAAGTGTGCTCTATAAATGAAATGTATTATTATTATTATTAATTACTTGGCGCCTTTCTTGTCCTTTCTCTATTTTTCTCACACTACACTTACTTACTGTGGTGGTGGCTCGACAGTTATGTTATGTTAAGTTACGTTTTCTAGTCTAGTCTTCTGTTTTTGATCTTGTCACTTCCTGTTTTTATTTTGAAAGTAATCCTTCCCTCTCATTCCAGATCGCACACTTCCTGCCTTTGTGTGTTTCCTGCCCTTGAGATTGCTTGGCCCTGCCCTGATAGTTTTCACCTTTGCCCATCCCCCTCACCTATAAATTGCCCTTGTGTTTCTTTGTCCCTTGTGAGTTCGTTATGTTCCATGCTGTGAGAACCTGGGCCCTTTGACTCCTGAACTTTGTATTTAGAAAATACCTTTTGTCAAGTGAGTTTTGATTTTTGGAAAACCTTTTTCCCACTGGATGTGTGATTTTAATTTGTTAGAAAAGAACATTTTGTCCACGTGTAGTGAGACTTAATATCCGTTATTAAACTACTTTCTGTTTTTGGACAACTGTCTCCGAGTCCTGCATCTGGGTCCTGTGTCCTGTGCCTCAGTTCACGACAACTGTGGTTGTTCAGAGACGACGATTGTGTTTGAGTTATTGATCTGTCAATATCTTTCTAACTTAACCAACTAGGAAGAAACTCATCCCGCCCCGTAACGCTAGTCTTATCAATGAAGACTCTCAGAGGGCATTGAAGCCTGTTTCTACGACCTCTACTTGTTATCCCAATGATATTTCAAAATCTATAGCCCTTTCTCAATTCTTATGTTCCCCTCCTCGACTCCTCTCCTCAACTCCTATCCTCGCGTCTTAGTCCCGCCCACAGGAGATGCGAGCGGAGGAGTCGAGGAGGGGAACCGAGGACAAATACCATGTAAACACCAGTCTTTAGTATATTAGAAGTTTATTATGTTACTGCCAACGTTAGGCAGAGTTTAAGATCTGTACAGTGTTTCCACTTCATGGGGAGCAGATGTGTCCCCTATCCTTTTCTGTAGTTCTGACCTGAGAGATTTTAATTGTATTCAGAGTCCAGTATGTGTTTGTTTACCTGGCTCAGGGTTTGAGCCCTCTTTCACACAGCGGCACTGGTTATGGGCCGCACTATTTCTACTATATGCTATTGTATCTGTGTTATTGTGTTGCTCTGTTGGAGGAGCCTGTGACTTCAGATTGTCATTGTCATAACTAAACTGTAGCAATGCACACATGATAATGAAAGCCTTGAATCTTGAATCTGCGCTAACCACTGAGCCACAAACTGGTTTCTGTCTCTTTCTTAAAGCAACAAACAGAAAAGCTTTGTACGCGACTGAGTGGCCAAATACACAAAGTACATCCACTTTTTAAAAATCTTTATTTTTAATGTATTTTATTATTATGATAGTTTTTTAATAATATTTTGTAAAGTTTTTATGTAATGTTTCATCATATTTATTTATATTTTTGTCTTTTACAATTTAAAACGAAAAAAATGCTTTAATATTTGTTTAAAAGTCTTTCTATTTAAATGTATTTAATTTGTATTTTTATCAATATCTTGTTTTATTTATTTCTCATTTTTTTAACGTTTTATTTTTTGTTTGAATAAAAACATTTCTTTATGTCTTTATACATTTTGTTTCAAGTATATTATTTTATTGTATTAAAACAAATCAAATACAAAATAAATGTGAATTTCTTAATTTAATAAAACATTTATGGAGGTTTTCTTTTTTTAAAAATCTGATTTATTTTTCTGTATTTACATGTGTTTGATTTCTATCTGTATTTGTGTGTGAAGTGATGTTTGTTGCACTTTCCTGAATCACAGCGAAGATATTGAATCTGAAGCAAAAGCATATTTTCAGAATCAGAATTCCTTTATTTGTCCCGAAAACTGGAAATCTACATTATTACAACAGAAGAAGTAAAGTGCAGATAAAGTGAAAAGACTAGACTGTATATTCAAATATAACAAAGTAGGAAGAAATTATTAATAATAAAACATCACAATAAGTAAAAACAAGTAAGTACACCACGGTTAAAAACAAATAGATGAAAGTATATTTTTTTAAAGAAGGTTGGTACTAAATAACATCAGCTGTGATCCTGTACAGACTGAACTATCTGGGCAGCAGGTTTCTGGAACAGGAGGAGACTCTTCCTCCTACAGAGGACACAGAGACACTGAGGAATAAGACAAAACTGCAAACCCAGCATAAAGAGGTTCAGTGAATGTGGTTCTGAAGGTGTGGAGGAGGATCAGTGTGTCAGAGGAGACTCTGTAGAAGGAGAGAGAGCCAGCAGGATGATCCAGATACACTGCTACTCTACCGAGGAGGAGGAGGAGGAGGAGGAGGAGGAGGAGGAGATGTCTGTGCTCTTGTTATTGTGCCTGACAGAGTAACGACCATCAGAGCATCTCAGACTCCAGGAATGATCATTCCATCCAAACAGACAGTCATCTTTGTTTCCTCTCCTCCTGATTCCTCTGTAAGTCACTGATATATGAACCCCTCCTCTCCACTCGACCTCCCAGTAACAGCGACCAGTCAGAGCTTCTCTACACATCAGCTGACACCAGACATCAAACCTCTCTGGATGATCAGGATATGGCTGCTCCTCCTCCACATGTGTCACCTTCCTGTTATTGTCAGACAGTTTGAGGTTTCTGTTTGCTGTGTTTGTGTCGAGTGAGAGTTCACAGGAATCTGATGAGAGAAACAGCAGCAGTTATTGATCCATCAGCTGATCATTTATTGACACTTTGATGATGAAGGTTACATTTGAAGATGGTGGCTGCTTTGTTTTCATGAATCATATTAAACCACACTCACACTTCCTCAGACCGGGTCTCAACCATCGGACTCCACCAGGCTCCATCCTGAAAGAGGGGGGGGGGGTCAGAGCAGCATGGAAAATGGACATTACATCACTCTCTAACACAGAGCTTTGTTACTCTCCACAGATGAACCTACATGTTCACACAGAGCTCCTGTTATTAATATGACAATATTATTTTAGATCAGTCAAACATCTTATTAGCCGATAAATAAAGCTAATTAACTTCATTATTATTTATCAACTTCATTATTATTACATCAATCAAGATGTAAGAATTGATCAGGTTCAGTCAGTGTTTCCTCAGCGTCTGCTAGCAGCAGTCCATTAATGTGTTTCTTACATTAAATCTGAAGAGGAACATAAATGAACTTTATTTAGAAGCATCTTTCACGCACAGCACTTTGGGATTGCTTGTAGCAATGAAAGGTGCTTTACACATACATTTTATTATTATTATTATTAATTCACCAGACATCTGATAGTTCATCATTGTTTTTAACAGAGGGAGGGGCCATTTAGTGCTTTCTAAAATAGGAGAAGCACTTCAGGATCAATTCAGATACAGGAGCCAGTGTAGATCACGTCAAACAGCAGTGGGATGATCTCTGCTGTAGGTTTATGTTGTGGGATGGATCTTAGATTTAAAGTAGATGTCTCCCCTGACTTTATTGACAAATAAAAAAAAAGTGGTTTTGGTCTGCAAATTGAAAGGAGCATTAATATCAAGATCAGAATCTAAAATAAGAGATGTATCCCATATTGTCGTGTCTTCTATGCAAACACAGAGCTGCCTCCTGAGTCCTCAGTACCCTTCAGTTTATTTGTCTGGCCAATTTCTTCAAGTCTGGGTCTTACATATATACGTTTATAATACCTGAGGGCGTCCAGTCTCCAGAGTGGATCCTCCAGTCCAGCAGACAGCAGCTTCTCTCCTGAGTCTCCTGGATGATTGTAGCTCAGGTCCAGCTCTCTCAGATGGGAGGGGTTGGAGCTCAGAGCTGAAGCCAGAGAAACACAGCCTTCCTCTGAGACCAGACAGCCTGACAGCCTGAACACACACAGTTCAAACAGAGTGAGTAAAAAAACATTACAAAATGGTATGGAAGCAGATGCAACAAAAGGTTATGAGTTTATCCATCATTAATGTAAATCGCAATTTAACTGGCTATACTTTAACATGTTGAAGAATCCCGACCTGAGAGTCTCCAGAGTGCAGTGAGGACTCTCCAGTCCAGCAGACAGCAGCTTCACTCCTGAATCCTGCAGGTTGTTGTTACTCAGGTCCAGCTCTCTCAGACTAGAGGACTGGGAGCTGAGGACTGAGGACAGAGCTTCACAGCTTCTCTCTGACAGCTTACACACACTCAACCTGAAAAGAGAAAAATAGAAATAAAAACCTCTCCCTTCACCCTTTGCATTAATAAAATAATAAAAGACAATGGTCCTAAAACCACATATGCGAGAAACAAATTGTGACCTTTGGTCTTTGTATTAATAATGTAATCCCCTAAACGCAATTATTTGAGATAATTTTGCATACAAATTGGATTTAAGCAAATGTACAAAAAAAATTTAAAATGTAAAGCGAATAAGGAGTTCATATGATGTGTCTTTCTGGGCTAAATATAACTACTGTAAAGTATGCTAAATAATCTTACACAGAGTCTAAAAATTGAACAAAAACTGACAAAAAAAAAATACGGTAAATGAAAAAAACTCATCCAAACATAAACACTAGGGCTGTCAAGTTAACGCGTTAATAACGCAAAAACAAATTAACGCCACCAATTATTTTAACGCGATTAACGCATGTGTATTTTTTGTCCTCGGCCGCCCGTAGTTTCAGAGCGCATCGAGTTTAAAATACCATCTACAAGCTGATGCTGACAGCCCCGCTCCTGTCGCCCGCTTGCGGCAGACCACACTTCCACGCTCACCGGCAGGCCCGGACTGGCCATCGGGAGGACCGGGAGGGTGTGTGTAATGTGTGGCGCGAGCGAGAGAGAGAGAATGCGCACACCTTACGTGTATTGTTGTTGTTAGCATCATGGTGCTAGCTAGCTGCGCTAACGGATATAAGGAGCTGTTTCAATGAAAACAGAGGAGCGACATTTCGCCGACAACTGCGCCGAGCACTTGACTTTATGCAGGTAGCCAGACAGTGGGACATTGTACGAAAAGTCAGCACACTCAGCACGGATAGTGCGCGCAACATGATTGCAGCGTCCAGGCAGCTCCCATTCGAGCATATGCCTTGAGTTGCACATAGCTCCAACGATCCATCACACACACACACACACACACACACACACACACACACACACACACACACACTTTGTATTGTCAGAGAGAGGTTCCAGGTTGAATTGAGGCGAATATTTGTAATGTTCAAATGATAAACAAACATTTGCATAAAGCATATTTGTCCACTCATATGTTGATAAGAGTATTCAAAACTTGAAAAATATCCCTCTAAGGTACATTTAGAACAGACAAAAAATGTGCGATTAATTTGCGATTAATCGCGATTAAATATTTTAATCGACTGACAGCCCTAATAAACACACAAAATGGATGTATGCACCCGCTTCAGTTTCTCTGATTCTGTAGTTCCTGGAACGTTATTGTCAAAAAGGGGTTTTTAAATCTGAAATCCAATCATCCAGTATTCATACATGTTATTTCAGCTCATGCTTTTACTAAAGCGACTAACATACACTTCAATACCATGTCTAAAAAAGCAATTTAGGGTTAAGTATCATCCCCAAGGTCATTTCAACATGTTAACTGTAGGGAGTGGGGATCTAATCATTAACCCTCCAATTTGAAATTGTCTATTTCCTCTCTAGGCAACAGCAGCCCAATATATATCTTTATATATATTTAAAAGGTAGGTTAAAGGTCCCCTATTATACTGTTTTTCATCAATATATTATAGGTCTCAGATATTTACAAAACATGTCTCTGAAGTGTTTGGCTCCAAATACCAAACAGATCATGCATTGTAGCATCCTACAAACAGGGGTGCACATTACTTTTTGCCCTGGTTCTCAAAGGAGCACCTGGAGATGTTGCTTGGTGCGCATCCTTAAAATGAAATAAACCGTACCTTTTGAGGGGTACTTGACTTTATGAACGGGGGTGGGGGGGTGCGCTGGTGGGCACGGTCATGAAATGTTCGCCGGAGCCTCGCAGCAGGGTTACTGTGCGGAGCGCATAAAGCAGACCCTACACGCGATAGCGAGGGGTAGAGCGAGGGATCGCAGATGCCGTCGTGCGCGCGGTCGGATTAAAAAAATTAAACCTAAATGGCTCACGAATTATACTTTGGCGGTCGTTAATATATCTGGGCGGCACACAGTCTATGTGTGGGAAACCCTGCTATCTTACCAGTTCTTATGCAACTCGCAAATATCTCTCTCTCGCTTTTTTGTCTCTCTCTCTCTCTCTCTCTCTCTCTCTCTCTCTCTCTCTCTCTGTCTCTCTCTCTCTCTCTCTCTCTCTCTCTCTCTCTCTCTCTCTCTCTCTCTCGATGTTGGTGCGCAAATGCGCCTTTTTTCAAACGATCCGGTGCTTTTTTTTGGCGGGGGTGCGCATGCGCACCTGCACACCAGTTATGTGCAGCCCTGCCTATAAACCCCTCTGTTTCAGCCCTGTTTCCAAAGTGCTGATTCTCTGTCTTTTACTTTAGATGGAAAATAAGGAGCCACTCCCCACTGAGAGATATTTGGTTAAAAAGAACAAAGTGCTCTATGAGGAGATTCAGATGATAAGGTGGGTGGGGGGGGTTACCTTGGTTGGTGATTGGCTAATGGTTACACAAGACAAAAAAATCGTTATGACATCATCAAGTGGCCAAAATCTGATCAGCTCATTTTCAGACAGGTTTTTATAGAAATGGATCAGGACAAAAAGTGAGCAAATATTTTTTCCTGAAACTTTCATAATCTCTTTCCACAGAGGAGACACGTGTTTATGTATAAAAGACATGAAAAAGTGGATTTTGTATAATAGGTCCCCTTTATATTTGTGATGAATCCTGACCTGAGAGTCTCCAGAGTGCAGTGTGGACTCGCCAGCCAGAAGACAGCAGCTTCACTCCTGAATCCTGCAGGTCGTTGTTACTCAGGTCCAGCTCTCTCAGACTAGAGGACTGGGAGCTGAGGACTGAGGACAGAGCTTCACAGCTTCTCTCTGACAGCTTACACACACTCAGTCTGAGGAGAAAATATAAACAACAACATAAAACCAATAACTTCAGGCTGTTCTTTTCATTTATGACTGCTTTATCGCACATTATTCCACATTCCAAATGAGCAACAGTTTACTGCTTCACATCTGTGGGGCCAATTTTGATGATATACTGTAGTCTCTTCTCCACACTGGCATTAATCATTGCTTTTCCAATCAAACGTCTGAGTAACAGGATGACTGTTTTACATCAACTGTATTGAATTAATGTTTAATATAAAAGAAGAATTTAAATTTGTTTACCTGACTGATTTAAAAAAAAAAAAACAGAGAAAGAAGGTGATTGTAAATAAGCAGAATGAGAGAAAGACAGAGAGAGAGCGGTGGTGAAGAATACAAACTGAGTGAAAAAGATAACTATTAAAAATAATTTAAGAAACAATAACTGATCTGACCTGAGAGTCTCCAGAGTGCAGTGTGGACTCTCCAGTCCAGCAGACAGCAGCTTCACTCCTGAATCCTGCAGGTTGTTGTTCCTCAGGTCCAGCTCTCTCAGACTAGAGGACTGGGAGCTGAGGACTGAGGACAGAGCTTCACAGCTTCTCCCTGACAGCTTACAGCTGCTCAACCTGAACAGAAAAAAATGTAAATTAAAACCTCTCAATTTACACGTTGAACTGATAACATAATGAAACATAATGGTCATAAAACCACATATAGGAGAAACAACGCGTGACCTTTGGTCTGTTGTATTAATAACGTAATCCCCTGAAAGCATTTATTTGATCTGATCAAGATAATGTTTGCATAACAATTTGATTTAAAGCAAATGTAGACAGAAATTACAAAAATGTAAAGTGAATAAGGAGTGCATATGATGTGTCTTTCTAGGCTAAATAGAACTACTGTAAAGTATGCTTAATAATGTTACACAGCGTTTAAAAATTGGACAAAACAACTGGGTAAAAAAAATACTATTTGAGTACCATATGTGTAGAAAACTCTTCAAAACAAAAACACACCAAATGGATGTATGGCCCCTCTTCAGTTCCTCTGGTTTTCTAGTTCCTGGAACTTTTGGTCAAACATGGGCTAATACAATCTGAAATCCACATCATCCAGTATTCATACATATTATTTCAGCTTATGCTTTTACTAAAGCGACTAACATACACTGCAGTACCATGTCTAGAAGAGCAATTTGCGGTTAAGTATCTTGCCCAAGGACATTTCAACATGTTACCTGTAGAGAGTGGGGATCGAATCATTAACCCTCCCATTGGTAATTGCCTATTTCCTCTCTGGGCAACATCAGCCCAATATATTCGTATATATAGATAAATATTTAAAAGTAGCTTAATCATTTGATGAATCCTGACCTGAGAGTCTCCAGAGTGCAGTGTGGACTCTTCAGTCCAGCAGACAGCAGCTTCACTCCTGAATCCTGCAGGTCGTTGTTACTCAGGTCCAGCTCTCTCAGACTAGAGGACTGGGAGCTGAGGACTGAGGACAGAGCTTCACAGCTTCTCTCTGACAGGTACAGCACTCAGTCTGAGGAGAAAATAACAAACAACAACATAAAAACAATAACTTCAGGGAGTTCTTTTTCATTTATGATTGCTTTATCGCACATTATTCCACATTCCAAGGGTGCAACTGTTTACTGCTTAACATCTCTGGGGGCAATTTTGATGATATACTGTAGTCTCTTCTCCACGATGGCATTATTTATTGCTTTTCCAATCAAAGGTCTGATTAACAGGATGACTGTTTTGCATCAACTGTATTTTATAAAACATTTTATATAAAAAAAGACTTTGCTTTTGGCTATCTGACTGATTTAAAAAAAGATAGAGAAAGAAGGAGATTTTAAAGGAGCAGAATGAGAGAAAGAGACAGAGAGTGCGGTGGTGAAGAAAACAAAGTGAGTGAAAAAGATAACAATTTAAATGATTTAAGAAAAAACAAGTAATCTGACCTGAGAGTCTCCAGAGTGCAGTGAGGACTCTTCAGTCCAGCAGACAGCAGCTTCACTCCTGAATCCTGCAGGTCGTTGTTACTCAGGTCCAGCTCTCTCAGACTAGAGGACTGGGAGCTGAGGACTGAGGACAGAGCTTCACAGCTTCTCCCTGACAGCTTACAGCTGCTCAACCTGAACAGAAAAAAATGTAAATTAAAACCTCTCAATTTACACGTTGAACTGATAACATAATGAAACATAATGGTCATAAAACCACATATAGGAGAAACAACGCGTGACCTTTGGTCTGTTGTATTAATAACGTAATCCCCTGAAAGCATTTATTTGATCTGATCAGATAATGTTTGCATAACACTTTGATTTAAAGCAAATGTAGACAGAAATTACAAAAATGTAAAGTGAATAAGGAGTGCATATGATGTGTCTTTCTAGGCTAAATAGAACTACTGTAAAGTATGCTTAATAATGTTACACAGCGTTTAAAAATTGGACAAAACAACTGGGTAAAAAAAATACTATTTGAGTACCATATGTGTAGAAAACTCTTCAAAACAAAAAACACACCAAATGGATGTATGGCCCCTCTTCAGTTCCTCTGGTTTTCTAGTTCCTGGAACTTTTTGGTCAAACATGGGCTAATACAATCTGAAATCCACATCATCCAGTATTCATACATATTATTTCAGCTTATGCTTTTACTAAAGCGACTAACATACACTGCAGTACCATGTCTAGAAGAGCAATTTGCGGTTAAGTATCTTGCCAAGGACATTTCAACATGTTACCTGTAGAGAGTGGGGATCGAATCATTAACCCTCCCATTGGTAATTGCCTATTTCCTCTCTGGGCAACATCAGCCCAATATATTCGTATATATAGATAAATATTTAAAAGTAGCTTAATCATTTGATGAATCCTGACCTGAGAGTCTGCAGAGTACAGTGTGGACTCTTCAGTCCAGCAGACAGCAGCTTCACTCCTGAATCCTGCAGGTCGTTGTTACTCAGGTCCAGCTCTCTCAGACTAGAGGACTGGGAGCTGAGGAATGAGGACAGAGCTTCACAGCTTCTCTCTGACAGGTTACAGCCACTCAGCCTGATAAAGGAAAGAAACGTAATATGTTAAAATGATGAGCAGAATATTGAAATCATGATATATGGATGTTTCTGTATTTACAGAGCTTTTTTGGAAGCTTTGACTACAGGCAGCAGCCTCAGAAGAGCCTCCTCTGAAGCAGAGTATTTCTTCAGGTCAACACGTCCAGATCTTCTTCTGATGACAGTAAGATGAAGACCAGAGCTGACCACTGAGCAGGAGACAGATTATCTGGGAGAGACTTCCTGAACTCAGGGACTGTTGGATCTGCTCCACTAGAGAACGATCATTCAGTTCATTCAGACAGTGGAACAGGTTGATGCTTCTCTCTGGAGACAGATCCTCATCCATCTTCTTCTTGATGTACTGGAATGTTTTCTTGTTGGTCTCTGAGCTACTTCCTGTCTGTGTCAGCAGGCCTTGTAGGAGAGTCTGATTGGTCTTCAGTGAAAGACCCAGGAGGAAGCGGAGGAACAAGTCCAGGTGTCCGTTTGGACTCTGTAAGGCCTGGTCCACAGCACTCTGGTAGAGATGTGTAGTTTAGGTTGGCTGTAGACTTTAGGCCGCCAGGAGGTTGTTGGTTCTTCTGACAGCAGGTTGACTCCAGAGTTGATGAAGGTCAGATGGACATGAAGAGCAGCCAGAAACTCCTGAACGCTCAGATGGACGAAGCAGAACACCTTGTCCTGGTACAGTCCTCTCTCCTCTCTAAAGACCTGTGTGAACACTCCTGAGTACACTGAGGCTGCTCTGATATCGATGCCACACTCTGTCAGGTCGGACTCATAGAAGATCAGGTGCCTTTCTGCAGCAGCTGCTCAAAAGCCAGTTTTCCCAGAGACTCCATCATCTTCCTGCTCTCTGGACTCCAGTGTGGATCTGTCTCAGCTCCTCCATCATACTTGATGTTCTTCACTTTGGACTGAACCACCAGGAAGTGGATGTACATCTCAGTCAGGGTCTTGGGCAGCTCTCCTCCCTCTCTGGTTTTCAACACCTCCTCCAGAACTGTAGCAGAGATCCAGCAGAAGACTGGGATGTGGCACATGATGTGGAGGCTTCGTGAGGTCTTGATGTGGGAGATGATGGTGCGGCCTGCTCCTGATCTCTGAATCTCTTCCTGAAGTACTCCTCCTTCTGTGGGTCAGTGAACCCTCGGACCTCTGTCACCATGTCCACACACTCAGGAGGGATCTGATTGGCTGCTGCAGGTCGTGTGGTTATCCAGAGGCGAGCAGAGGGAAGCAGCTTCCCCCTGATGAGGTTTGTCAGCAGCACATCCACTGAGGTGGACTCTGTGACATCAGTCAGGATCTCATTGTTGTGGAAGTCCAGAGGAAGTCGACACTCATCCAGACCGTCAAAGATGAACACAACCGGGAACTGATCAAACCTGCAGATTCCTGCGTCTCTGGTTTCAGAGAAGAAGTGATGAACAAGTTCCACCAAGCTGTACTTGTTCTCTCTCACCACATTCAGCTCTCTGAAGGTGAATGGAAATATGAACTGGATGTCCTGGTTGGCTTTGCCTTCAGCCCAGTCCAGAGTGAACTTCTGTGTTAAGACTGTTTTCCCAATGCCAGCCACTCCCTTTGTCATCACTGCTCTGATTGGTGCATCTCTTCCAGGTGAGGCTTTAAAGAGGTCTTCTTGTCTGATGGTTGTTTCTGGTCTGTCTGGTTTCCTGGATGCTGTTTCAATCTGTCTGACCTCATGTTCATCATTGACCTCTGCAGCCCCCCCTCTGTGATGTAGAGCTCTGTGTAGATCTGGTTCAGAAGGGTTGGGTTTCCTGCTTTAGCAATGCCCTCAAACACACACTGGAACCTCTTCTGCAGGTTAGACTTAAGTTTACGCTGACACTCTGCAGAACGTTCCTGAATGAACACACAACAAAGCAGATCAATAAGTCAATAAATCCTTAAAGAATCGATCTGAGTATATTTGTTCCATCTCTTGAGACATTAGTCAACATTTATCCAGCTGTTAAATCTTTATAGAAACCCTCTTACTGCTCTGCAGAAGGTCAGCCAGCTCCTCCTGCTTCATGCTCCTCAGGAAGTGCAGTGTGATGTTCAGAAATGCCTCTCTGCTGCTCCTCCTCTGCTCTTCATCTCACCATCCAAACCTCCTCATCCTCCCTCTGACTCTCTAAGCATTCTGGGTAATCTGAACTCAGAGCCTTCTGGATCTTCTTCAGCTCGTTCTTCACAAAAGTGATGATGTCTCCTCCAGCAGCTGGAACAGAAAACATGAACAAAACCTTCAAACTAAAATAACTGAACATCAGATCCATGTTGGACGGACTGACAATCGACGGAGGATGTAACAGAATCTGATTACGTTATTAGGAAAAAAGCCCAAACAATGCATCTGAAACAGAAATGGTTTCTACCCACGGTTTCTCTTTTTAAATGGTGGGGAAGGGGAGCCATGATTTGCAGAAATAGCTCAGTCCGTTGGGACTTGGTTTAGGAATCAAAGTCGCAGTTCAAGCCACCAAGTAAGGAGTTCAGAATGGTACAGAGATAGGTGCCTGACAAGATACCCTTGAGCAAAGCACCACACCCCAACACTTCTAAACCAAATAGAAAGAAGATTGTTCAAAATATTGGATGTCTTGGCCACCGACAGCTCAGTGGTTGCCGGAGGCTCAAGTATGCTGGTTCAACTCCAGAGGCTGCTAAAGATTCAAGATCATCCCCTCTGTCTTGATCTAAAAAGTGCATCATATAAATGATTGGACAGAATAGATGTATAGTAGCTGTAGTACATGTACAGACCATAAATATGGAGTCCAGCTGTGTCTGATGCTGCTGGGCAGACTGACCTCTGGGAGCCTCTGAGATCTGCTGGTCCTCTCTGTGAGGAATCATGAATAAATAACTAAATGTTTGCAACATAAACTTTTCACACAAAGACACACAGAGCAGATAGTAAAATATGTTGTGTTCTGTCATATCAAATCATCATGAAAACCAGATGCTAACAACACTGATTAAAAACCAATTCTGAAATTGACTGAAGATCATAACAACAAGCTCTCCAGTTTCTATTAATAGTTTTAAATACTTACACCAGGTCATAAGAACGGCTTCCATCTTTGAAGTCAATCATACGAGCATTAGACGAGTCGCTCTTCAGGGACACACAGCTGGGTCCTGGAGACTCTTCTCTCTGCTGCTGGGAACTGACAGAAACACAGAAATGTACTGAAGATAGAAGATTTATTATTCTGCCTTCAACTTTCTTTTGGCAGTGAAAGTTATATGTATGTAAGCCCTAAAAAGGCTTGGCTTATTGAAAGCTAGTGTTCCTGCAGGATTATTGCTTTTGTGTTTTCATGGTTGATTGTAAGTCGCTTTGGGAAAAAGTGCCAGCTAAATGAAATGTAATGTAATGTTATTCTCCAGAACTCTGTATCTATCGGACCCCTCCTAGTCCACTCTGTGGAGAAATAAGCTCACATTCTGTTAGCAAAGTAGACAATGGCTTAGACACAAACATACACATACAACCGTTAAAGATAATGTTGTTTGGCATGACTGATCATACAAAAAATCTGATGCATCCAACAGTGTAAAAACTATTTGTATCTGTGTCACAGCGAGCTCATTGGTTTTATTCATTTTAAATACTCACAAGGGTTCACATAAACGAAGTCCATCTTTGAAGTCAATCATACGAGCATTAGACCGATCACTCTTCAGGGACACACAGCTGGGTGCAGGAGATTTTTCTCTCTGCTGCTGGGAACTGACAGAAACCCCAACATTTCAGATCACAGCGTTCTGCAGTAGCCAGCAAAATATAAATCATATTCTGGATTTGGTAACACTTTATATTAAGGTACACAAATTCACCATCAACTAGTTGTTAATTAACATGCATATTAGCAGTATATTGGCTCTTTATTAGTCATTATAAAACACTTATTAATGCCTCATTCTACATGACCATATTCTACAAGTAATAAGCCATTAGTTGAGAGTTTTTCCTCAATAACCCTCTAATTAGTGCTTATTTATTGCAAGTAAGGAAGTTGTTGTACATGAGTTTTGGTCTTAATATGCTCTGCTCAATGTGGCCTAATAAGGCAGCAGTACCACAAGAAATGATTCTCCCATAATAACACTTAACAAATATGATCTATTCTTATGTAACAAGACATGAATCTATAAGTGTTAATTGTGTCTAAATAACTTAAAATTAGGTATTTATATCTAAGAACATGTTCACTATTTTAAAGTGAAGTCTTGTTCATAACCAATAAGCTAGTAGTTTGACTCTAATTGACCTGAACAGGTTCCCTATTCTAAAGTTGCCCCCTCTTCACACTTTGTAAATACATTATGGCACACAACTACTGAAATTAACCTCAACAGTACATGAACAAAGTAGGCACACGTTGAAATATCTATTTTATTAATGAGCCACTATAGAGAGGTACAGACACATACATACATATTTGTGATCATACTGTGTGACCTGCTTGTATGTACTTACACACTAGGTGTACTGTTCTCTCTCTGTGTTGTACTGTCTCAGTGTGAACATAGACAGCCAGCCAAACTCTTTTGAGAGCCAGGGAATGAGCAGCCATGCTCCTTTATTGACTTATTTGCAGTCCACTGACATTCAAACGGAGTGAAACTATAAAAAAAGAAGTTACAAGTTTAATTAAAACTGCGGTCACAGAAGTGTGCGCAGTGATGAGCGGGCCCTCGCGTCCGTGCGCCTGTCGAGGAGGGCGGCCGGTCGTCCCGGCGTCAAGCAGACGCGCGCGAGTCCTCTGAAATGAGCTGTTTGTCATTTCTATGATTTTCGCGTCCCAGACTCCCAGGTCCTCCGGCAGCGACCCGGAAACGGATGTCGGCGCGCCGTCTCGAAGGAAAACAAATTTCTCTAAAGGGTCGTCGAGGATCGATTATCGAGGAGGCTGTCTGGAGGAGCCGTAACCGAGGATGCACTGATTTAGAGGAGAGAGGAGAGAGGAGAGAGGGAGAAGAGAGAGGAGTCTCTCTGGAGGAGCTATAACCGAGGGTACACTGATGTATCCTCCGGAGTCGATTTCAGCCAAAAGTGATGTTTAAAAGAGCGTGACGCATGGCTGGACATATGTCAACGAAGCACAGCTCTGCAAACTGTTCCTGTTGTGATTATAAGTTATTTAAGATGATGATATGTGCATCAGACTTTCTGCCCTTTACCGTTTGTTTACTCACTAATCACATCTCGCCTGGATGTTAGGCTATTTATTTTTTTAATACAACTGCTTTCATTGTGACGCGATGTTTACAGTGAGAACAGCTGCTGAGGTCAGTGCAGAAAGCAGAACAGTGTGTATAATATATATCGCTGAATAATATATGTAGCAGGCCTACATTACACACTTTATTTGTATGCTTTAGGATATATCTACAAATAAACCATATGAAACCATATAGTGCTTCACATAATAAAATATACAAGGGCTGTAGCCTGATTTTTATTAAATGCTTTATATGTGTGTGTTGTACAGTGAGTAGGTGTGTGTTGTGGAGTGTATAGGTGTCTGTTGTAATGAATATGCCGCCAGCAAAGGGCGTTGTTGGACTAACAGTAGCTGAGTGTGTGTGTGTGTGTGTGTGTGTGTGTGTGTGTGTGTGTGTCTGTTTGTGTGTGTGTGTGTGTGTGTGAGAGTTGAGGTCTCAGTAGCTTATCTGACATATAAATCGTCAAAATGGTGTATTCGCTATTAGCTTACGACCTCCACGATTGAGCTATCAAAAATGTGCTCTGCAATTTAGCATCATATTGGATAGGGGCTGAACTTTTTTCTGGATTGGAATTTTTCCGATCATTCCCCTAGGAGTAGTCTGCAAGAATGTGCTTAAAATGCATGAAAAACACACATTCTTCAATATCGCCAACTTCCTGGGGGGCGGGGCTAAGAAAAGCCAATTTGAAATATGTCCGCAATCATAAGAGCTATGTGTATACAGCGTTTCGTGAATATCGGAAAAACTATATCCGAGTAGTTTGGAGTAATTTGCGACATGTAAATCGTCAAAAATGGTGTATTCGCTGTTAGCTTACGACCTCCACGATTGATTTATCCAAAATGTGCTCCACAATTTAGCATCATATTGGATAGGGGCTGAACTTGTCCTGGATTGGAATTTTTCCGATCATTCCCCTAGGAGGAGTTCGCAAAAATGTAGCGACTTCCTTGGGGGCGGGGCTAATGGAAGGCAATTTGAAATATGTCCGCAATTCCATGAGGAATGTCTGTGCCAAAATTCGTGAAGTTCTGAGAAACTATATGTGACTACCACACAATAGGGGGCGCTAGTGAGCAGTTTTTTTAGAAAAATTAAGTTTTTTTTTTACATTCTCGAAAAGGTCGTGGGCTGTGACGTGTGTCCCATGTTTTGCATCACAATCACATTCTGCATTTGTTGCAACACTTTAAATCTCAGTTCGTAGTCACCCCCAAAGCATGTGTAAAAAAAAAAAAAACTATTCGTCCATCCGTTCTTGAGTTATAAATTGGTGGTGTTTTTGGCACCCCCTATAGTCAAAAATGAAAATGCTTTGGTTGGAATATTTAACCCGTTGACTATTGTAGTTTTCACCAGTCCTGGCTTCCGTGCAAAATTATACAAAAACAGGAAACACCAGCAGAAAAATAATAATAATAATTCCTACAATAACAATAGGTTCCTCGCACTTCGTGCTAGGACGCCGTTGGGTCCTAGCGCTCCGTGCTCGGGCCCTAATGATCTCATACATGCAAGTGTAACATACACAGATTAACAAATAGGACCTCTAAGTGTAAACAAGGTAAATATAGCTAATGCTAGCTGTGCGATAAGCATGTATACAGGCTAGTATGGCTAACACTAGCATGTATGCTAACGCTACCGTGTATGCTAACGCTAGCGTGAATTCTAACGCAAATGCTAGCGCGAATGCTAACGCATTTTGTGTGTTTAAACCATAGACTGCATATATAAAGGGTTTAAACATCTCCAAATGTCATCACATAAACACAATACATGTTACTAATCCTTACAGTGTAAGTGTAAGGCTTACACTTACACTTACAGTCATTGCTTTCTGACGGACTTGACCCTTTTACTATTCAGGTTGCATAGGGAAAATTAGTTGCGGGTTCTTATTATACATCCATGGTCTACTGCCATGCTATTCAGTTCACTTTCTCCTACATCCTGTACCCGGTTTCCTGTCTAACCTTCAGTACAAATTTCACAAAAATATAAATGTGCAAATATGAAACACACAGGTCAATATCACCTTGCTTTTGGTAGCTGAACTGTCAATAGGCCTACCCCAAAACATATTCTTAGAATACATACCTAATTTTGAGTTATTTAGACACAATTAACACTTATAGTTTCATGTCTTGTTACATAAGAATAGATCATATTTGTTAAGTGTTATTATGGGAGAATTACTATTCTTGTGGTACTGCTGCCTTATTAGGCCCATATTGAGCAGAGCATATTAAGACCAAAACTCAGGTACAACAATTTCCTTACTTGCAATAAATAAGCACTAATTAGAGGGTTATTGAGGAAAAACTCTCAACTAATTGCCTATTACTTGCAGAATATGGTCATGTAGAATAAGGCATTAATAAGTGTTTTATAATGACTAATAAAGAGCCAATATACTGCTAATATACATGTTAACTAACAAGGGGTAATCCAGGGTAACAAGTGTTACCCTGGATTTTTTTAACACTTTTTTGTTATCTAGATAATTCCATATGTGTTCTTTTATAGTTTTGATGTCTTCAGTATAAATCTACAATATAGAAAAAAATAAAACACTTCGAATGAGAAGGTGTGTCCAAACTTTTGACTGGTAGTGTATTAGATTAGATTAGATTACTTTATTGTCATTACATAATGCAAGCAGAGTGTAACGACATGTAATATATATAGTATACATGTCTTGCTCTGGACATTAATTCAAAGCAGTTTGGTTTTGAAATGCTTCATTGGTCTTCAAAAGTGGATCAGGTTCTTGTGTGAGCAACAGGAGAAAGGAGTGTTGTATATAAACCCTCAGGTTTGTCTGGGCCTCACACGGGGCACCAATTTATCAGCTTAATGGTCATCATTACATTTTATATTTATTTAATACGTTTCAATCAATCATAGTTTATCTATATATCCCAATATCACAAATGTTACATCTGTCTCAGGGGGCTCATAAAGACATATATGGGACGGGGGGGAAGAAGGGAGCTGTGAGTCAACTTTGACCTAAAACCACAGTAGAAGGTATCACAAAGGCAGTTAACATCTTGAAAAGCGTTCTTTAAAAAACTAAATTATTATAAATATTTCTATTATTATAACTTGCTCTGTTTACATTTGAAAACCTCACCTTTCATCAACAGATTGTTGTCCTTCACTAAAGTTATAAAGATCATCCATAGACCGGTCACTCTTCATGGACACACAGCTGGGTTCAGGTTCCTCCAGCCTCCTCCTGAAACATGAGAAAGAAACAGTTAGGAATCTGGACCGTCACAATGGTCCTAAATACTATTCATATTATCATGTGTTTAATAAACAGGGACCATGAATATAAATACATGAATCTCAAAGAGGGGATGAGTTATGCCAGATTAAGATCATTTCTATCTGCAGTCCTTAGACAGGTACGCACATAATGATCATCAAACACTTAACACATCTCCTAGTCTCCATCACACTAACACTTATGCAGTCAGATCAGAGCACAGAGCACCATAACAACATGATAATACTTTATTATCAGATCAAGTCTGACATGCTTCTGGCATCACAGCAGCTCCATTAGCAACGTCAACGAGGACAAATATCAAGACAAGAAACAAGGAAACAGATATTTACCATAACAACACAGTCACTGAAGACAACATGTTCATCTGACCTGGGATTTCACTGGTTACATAATCATGGTTGGGGTCAGAGATAATGTGGTTGGCCCGCCTCTAAAGGTTGTGATGGTAGGCTGATTCAGAGAGGCTCTCAAATGTTGACCTACGACCTTTGAGCAGATTCTCTGAAAGACTGGTGGAGCAGTTTGGATTTTAAAGAGGTGGACAAACACCTGTACCGTGTAGTATTACAGTACTGTAAAAACGAGAACGTATCTACTCTCTACTCTCTATTATTTGTTTTGTCCTTTTTCAGATATATTCTATGAGGTCTTTCTAGAACAGAAGAGGGTCTGTCAGGACACCCACGTATTTATAAGAAAGTACCTGCGTGATTTTCTCAGTAAGTGTTACAATAGGGACATATTTACCCTGTTTCATCAGAATACTCAAGAATATATTGATTTGGTGAGCCTGTCCGACCTCTAGTACGGAGCTGTTTGATTGGATGTCAGCAGGTTTGGTTATCTCCTGCCACCTTTTTCTTTTTCAGTATTCACTATTTTTCTGATCTGCAGTAGAACACCAATATAAGACCCATAAAGACAGAGAAGAAGGCACATACAAGAGGGTACTGTGGTGAATGAAATCATATATTTATTTGACTACCCAATGCTCTCTCATTGCCTCCCATTTATTCCTAATGTGATAGCTGCTCATTCTACAGCATTTAGGTCTGAACCTGTACCATAATGATGGAAAATCACTTTAGTTTGTGGACAAATTGAACTGTATTTATTGTTTAAACAATGCTTTAAATATGCTACCTGCAATGGTACAGAAGGCTTCTTTCATTGAGCCTGTCTGACACGTTAAACTCTGGCTTCAGGCTGAACACACCTTGGTAATCCCTCCCTCAGCTTCAATAAGAAGTCTCTGTTGTTCAGTAACAACATGTTTTCTACTGCAGCTGATATAATGAAGTCACATGACGTCCACTTACTCTGAGGGTCGGCCTTTAAAATATAAAGGTTCATCTATAGACCGGTTACTCTTCATGGACACACAGCTGGGTCCAGGTCCAGGTCCAGGTCCAGGTCCAGGTCCAGGTCCAGGTCCAGGTCCAGGTCCAGGTCCAGGTCCAGGTCCAGGTCCAGGTCCAGGTCCAGGTCCAGGTCCAGGTCCAGGTCCAAGTCCAGGTCCAGGTCCATGCTGCTGCTCTGGTCTTGAACACACACACACACACACACACACACACACACACACACACACACACACACACACACACAGAGCTTTGAGTGTGAATAATGCCTGCTGAGCTCTGGAGAAGAGGGCAGTCAGAGGTCTTCATCTCACCTCTGAGCTTTGGTGAGGCGTTCAGGGTCCCCACTCAGAGCGGGTTCAGTGTCCTCACAGGGATTCATAGCAGAGTTCATACTTTCACACACACACACACACACACAATCACCTGCTGGAGAATCACACATTATCTCATCAGGACACAGAGCTCACACACCTCAAAACTAAACACAATCATGAGACAGTTTCCATGTTGTTGGCACTTTGAGCTGCAGCGTCTTAAAGACACTCACAATGCTCTGTGTCAGGGTTCGAGTTATAAACTGAACTCTATAGGGTCTTTAAAACTAACGCGTGGCCACGCACGCATGCACACACACACACTCAAACACACACACACACACACACACACACACACACACACTCTACTTAAACAAACTTAAATATGAAAAGTACGCACACCACATAACACATCATCTCGGCTCGCGCAGCACACTCACAGGCATAGATTGCGCAATAATGTATTGCGCACCTTGGAGGTGCAGCGCAGGCATATTCAAGAGATGTGTAGTTCTTTTGGAAAACAGGTTTTTCTTTAGCCTATTTACCTCGTTAACGTAAATAATACTCATTACATTGACACATGCATTATTTGTGATTCAAATAATGGTTGTTGGTAATGTATTAGCGACCCCCACAGAAGTATGATTTCACTGCGTCCGTGGGAGCTCAGACCCTCCTTGTGGGAGCTCCCATTGGCTCCCACATAACTCGAACCCTGCTTAATACTGCTTTACTTTTTAATTATATTAAATTGTTCAAAATGTACACTACATTGCTGGAGTTGGACCTCTTTAGATTTATTTACCTTCTTCATGCACCTTGGAAGTAGGTTAAGTTGTGCCAGAAAGGTCCATTGTTCTTGTTGACCAGCAACCATTCCTTATGACAGGGTGTTGTTCAAATAGCGCATTTGCATTTGTGTAGTCACAGACAGGCCTGTACATGTTTACTGTCACACCCTCTGTTCTGTCGTGTTCCCCTCTGCGACATTTCACTGACTGATACATTCAGTAACTTCCAAAAGCGTTTGACAGAGAATTCATATTCAAGCAGGCATTGCTGATATTATAATAAATGCTTACAACATTAGCTGAAACATCTAATTATAATACAACATTGTTGATTCAGAAGAACTTATCGTGCACATTTTACAAACAAAAAGCCCTCTCGCAAAACTTTCATTTGTGCAGCCAGTGATTTTTCTCACCTTTTGAGGTCCTTGTAACGGCTCATCTGACCAGATTTTGGCTGCTGGCCTTCTTTCCTGGAACATAAGAGGTTTCATGTAATTCTGAACAGAAATGTAACAGCACTTATTTTTCCTGGCAGTACCAGTGAAATGAATACTGCACTGCACACTAAAGGTCCTACCTCTTGCGCTGTCTTCACCTGAGTCATCAACAACTCCTTTGCCTGAATGCTCAGCCCTTCCATGTCACATCACTTCCTGTGAAAGCAGGTTTCAAGTTCAGACAAGAACAAACTTGCCTACGCCTTCTTTTAATGTCCTTATAGAACAGAAAGATTCATCAGGCATAAAAAGCATTACTCGATTACAACTGAAAACATGACTGCCACAAATACTGATGAAATCAAACTCATAAAATAAATCAAACAATACAAGCTGAAGTGTCTGGTGAGCATCAGGAATGACTTCAAAGCAGTTCTTTGTAGTCAAGTAGAAAGTCATGGCTCTCACTGAAACTTGGCTGAGACCCAAAGAACATGTCAGCATACATGAAGCCACTCCTCCCAGTTCTTATCAAGTTTAGTCCTTAAAACTGATAAGTAATAAGGCATTATTGAAGGTGACTTTAATATTCATGTTGACGATGATATCAATGCTCTGTGGTCTTCAGGACTGTTTGAAGACTTCAGGAATATCCTTCCTGTGGATTACTCTTGGCCTTTCTATGCAGATCACTTCTATTGGACGGACTGAAGAGCTCAGCAAGCCTTCAAATCTTCCTCTGTTTTAGAGGTTCATACATTTTAAACAGGAAACTGTGTTTGGATATCGGAGCAGAAGATTCGGAGGGTAAAAAATAAAGATGAAGAAAATAAAGATATTGATTATTTAAAAAAAGAAACAACACATATATGTTCTGTATTATTGTATTTCCTTTAATAAAGGAACTACAATAGTGGTTTGTGATTGGACAGAGAAGAGTCTGCTTATTGTCCCGAGTCAGTGGTGAGGACCAATCAGAGCAGAGGAAGCTCCACCAGATGGAGCTGATGGAGGATTTCACTGCTGCACCATGACTCAGGTGTTGTACTTCAGTACAGCTTTTAGGTACTTTAGTTCACTTCATTACCTGCTACTTTATTCCTCTACCATTCTACATCTTAGAAGCAAGTATTGTACTTTGTCTGCAGTACATTTATGAGATAACTTAAGTTCATGAAAATGTCAGCTCTAGATTAATAACACTTTATATCATCACCAAAATATCATGCAATAACTATATGTAGTAGTAGTAGAACCTTTATTTAGCCAGGAAAATCAATTAAGAACAAATTCTTATTTTCAATGATGACCTGACAGGAGGCAAAAGGCTTCCTGAGGGGATGGGGGTTGGGAGGAAGAAAATAAAAAGACAGACTCCGGGCACTACAGAACCCAGGAGACAACACAATGACACAGAGCAGAGATGACAGGCATAGCAGTTAAACATATAACATTTCTAAATCAATACTGCTGTGGTTCAATCAGTCATTAAAATAATATAGAACATTCATCCATTCAATCATTCATTCATTCATTCATTCATTCATTCATCCATTCATTCCTTCATGGCAATGCATACTATAGGAGAGGTCAAGACATTGGTGGTGAGCATCAGGCAAAGCAGCTGCATGTGTGTACCAGGGTGTTTGTAATAGTGTCCCTGAAGGTGCGGGGGGAGATAACGGTCTCCATCTTCAAGGTTTTTTGTATGATATTCCAGCTATCAGCTGCTGCAAACTGAAAGGCGGAGCGGCCAAAGGATGTATGGGCTTTGGGGATCTTTAGCAGGATGTTTGTAGCTGACCGGGTGTTGTGCGTTTAATATATATTAAAATATGATTCCTTGGTGAAATTCACAAGGCACAATATATAACATTTATTTAAAAAAGAAAAAGCTCCTCCTTTACCAGCTGTAACATTAAAGTGAACTTGTGCAGAATGAGTACTTTTACTTTTGTACTTTAAGTATATTTTCAATGCTCATACTTGTACTTTAGTGAAGTGTTGAAAAGAGGACCTGTAACAGATTATTATCACACTGTGTTTTCACTAATGTTTCTGAAACTAAAGATCTGAGTCCTTCGTCCTCCTCTGTGAGAAACCAGAAACCAGCTGCAGTTCCTCAGAGTGACCACTGGAGGTCCTCTCTTTACCTGTTTTCCACGCGTTATAGTACGGTAGTTTAAACACACTTTACATAGGAATTGAACACTGTTCTTCAGATTGGTAGAAATCCATTCACCCCTTTAGATAAAATAAATAATTTCTCATTTTTCGGTGTATGAGGTATTAGGAGTAAAAGTACTGCTACGTTTTTCTTGTGTACTTTTATTTCTGATCTACAAAGTCTATTTTGTCACTTATTCTGTTAGTACAATCTGTTTTTCTGTGTTGTATTTGTTTATTCCTGAACACAATTGATCAGTTGCACTAAGTCTCTTTTCTTATTATTTCTGTATCATAGTTTAAATTATGTTTGTATTTGCTTTGTCGTAACTTCCCGTAGGATTTTTGCGTTTGTCTTTTATTCTTGTTCACGGAATCTTTCTGAAACCTTAAAGTTCAAATGTTTTCTTTTCTATTTCTTATAGTCTTTTATCAATGCATTTGTTTTTGTTCCATTCTGTTTTAGTGGTGCTTATGTGCAATATAATACTATAAAATAAGTATTTGTTTGTGTACATGGAATGTAATGAAATATTTTGGATAATGAGATATATATAAAATATAAGTAAAAACAAATAATAAGTACACCACGGTTAAAACAAACTAAATAGCAGTATATTTTTTTAAACAAGGTGACGATACAAAATGTAGAAGAAGCTGGTACTGTTTACAGATCCTAAATTAATTGACAGAAAAATAAAGCTTTAATTGCACAACATTTTTAAACCTATTGGTGACTTTAACGATTAATTTGAACATGAACTGGAAGCACTTTACTGAATAGCAGAGGGGTTATTGATAATTTAAAAAAAACCTCCAATATAAACGTAGTAGTATAAACAGTAGAAGTGTGGGAAGGGAATTATTGAATACTTTTGTATTATAATTTTTCGGTGTTGCACTTTGTAGACGGTCCCTGCATTCAGATAGACGTTTTGCAGCTCGGAGGAAGAAGTGGGTTTATAGCTTGTTGTCTACCTAGCATTAGAGGTCTTACCAATAATGGACGTCCACTCTCGGGAGATGTCAATGAGTGGTGCGGTTACCCAAAGTGACAGAGCTAATTGTACCCTTATCTCTGCCCCAGAGTGCGCTCACAGACCCCCAAAGGACGGACTAATGCTCTCCAGCATGTCTCGCTAATGTGTGCACTTAGCAGGATGGAGCAGCTGATATTACAACCCAGCAATAAGTGCTTGAAACGGGGGAAAAGTCTTGTAAATAGAGGCAGAGTTTATCCAGAGAGCAGGGTGCAGCACCTGACATTACAACCCAGGCATAAGTGTTTGAAAGGTCGGGAAAAGTCTTGTAAATAGAGGCAGATTGAACCAGGAGAGCTAGATGGAGCAGCTGACATTACAACCCAGCAATAAGTGTTTGAAACCTGGGGAAAGGTGTTGTAAATAGAGGCAGAGTTTATCCAGAGCGCAGGATGGAGCAGCTGACATTAATACCCCGGAATAAGTGTTTGAAACCTGGGGAAAGGTGTTGTAAATAGAGGCAGAGTTTCCAGAGCGCAGGATGGAGCAGCTGACATTACAACCCAGGCATAAGTGTTTGAAAGGCGGGGAAAAGTCTTGTAAATACCTGGAAGTCCCATACCCTGTACACACTGTTTACCCAGGATCCAAGCTCTTTTCCTGGCTTGGCAATAGCTGTCATGTCCCCTGGAAGTCCCATACCCTGTACACACTGTTTACCCAGGATCCAAGCTCTTTTCCTGGCTTGGCAATAGCTGTCATGTCCCCTGGAAGTCCCATACCCTGTACACACTGTTTACCCAGGATCCAAGCTCTTTTCCTGGCTTGGCAATAGCTGTCATGTCCCCCTCTGCGTCCGCTCACAGACCCCCAAAGGACGGCCTGGTGACCTCCAGCATGTCTCGCTAATGTGTGCACTTAACATCCAGGAGAGCGACCGGTAAAGGCACCTCTCTTTGCCCGCTCACAGGCCCCCAAAGGACGGCCTGGAGACCTCCAGCATGTCTCGCTAATGTGTGCACTTAGAGTATTTCACACATCCAGGAGAGAGACCGGTAAAGGCACCTCTCTTTGCCCGCTCACAGACCCCCAAAGGACGGACTAAACACCTCCAGCATGTCTCGCTAACAGTGGCACTTCCATAACCTTGCGCACCGTGGGTCCCCGGGCCCCCACTTAAGCACTTCCCCACGGACTAAACCCAGACATTCACACCCTCCAGAACTTCGTGCCCCTGGTGACCATAAAAGGGGGGTGGATTTTGTGGTGCTTTACTGTCCGCCCATCAGCATCCATATTCGGCCTTCTTCACGGCACCACCACCCCTTCTGTGGAGGATGTTTTCATGCCCCTGGTAACCATAATGCTGCCCGCCCCTCAGCATCCAAATTTGGCCTTCTTCACGGGACCACCACCCCTTCTGTGGAGGATGTTTTCATGCCCCTGGTAACCATAATGCTGCCCGCCCCTCAGCATCCAAATTCGGCCTTCTTCACGGCACCACCACCCCTTCTGTGGAGGATGTTTTCATGCCCCTGGTAGCCATAATGCTGCCCGCCCCTCAGCATCCAAATTCGGCCTTCTTCACGGCACCACCACCCCTTCTGTGGAGGATGTTTTCATGCCCCTGGTAACCATAATGCTGCCCGCCCCTCAGCATCCAAATTCGGCCTTCTTCACGGCACCACCACCCCTTCTGTGGAGGATGTTTTCATGCCCCTGGTAGCCATAATGCTGCCCGCCCTCAGCATCCAGTTTTCATTTGAACAAAAACAGCTTACACAGTATGGATGACAAAAACAGTAGACACGGTACAAATACTCCCAATGTTTAGCGGGGGCCCGGGGACCAATTTAGGGGTCTAATTCGTACGGTGCACAAGGGCAAACAGGTTGAGTCAACCGGCCCCGGTCCCGACTTCATTGGCCTCTTTCCCTCCCGCTTCCGCTTCCGCTGCTGCTCCCGCTCCAATGACCCTTCAGGTTGCTCATGCCCTGAAGAAGAGGTATCGTTGGGGTCTTGTCTGCTGCTCTCAGCCCCGGAGCCCTCTTCGGAGGTATCCTCATCTGATGGCGGTAGACATCCTTCTGATGCTGCTGCAGCTGCTGCCGCAACCGATGACGCCCTGAACATTGAGCAGATTTTCAATGCCTCCTTTATTCCAGGTGCATTCACGTAGAACCGGTCAGCCGTGGTTATGTCGTGACACATAAACCTGGCGAGAATCGACCGGCTTGCTGGATCTTGGTGATGCTTGATATTGTCAGCCAGGGCAGTGCGCAGGATTGTGAAGGTGACGGCTGTTTCTAGCCCAGCATCAGCCCATGCCCTCTTCAAGTGAGCGTTCAGGTTCTTGGAGGCCAACTTCCCCGTTGTGAAAAGGAAGAATTCATTCTGAGGACCCAGCAATGCCTCTTTTATCCCCATCCACCGCATGACCCAGCTAAACTCCTTTACTGTAAGCGCCAGCTGTGCTTCGCCAAATGTCTTGGTCGTCTTGAGGTCCTGCACATGGATGATGTAGCCATCAGCAGTTCCCCTTTTGTCCGCCTCTAATACCTCGATGTTAGTCATGTTTGCGTACACGCCCGGACGGTGGCCATAGAGGAGGCTCCAATGGAGGGTTAGAAAGCCATATAGCAGGTATTGGGTGCTTGAGGTCGGCGTGCTGGTCATCAGGTCGAGGAGCTGGGGGATGCGCTTCTCTGCGGCCGCCATGGCGGCGAAAAGTTCAGCCTGGCTCGGCAGATGATCCAGTTTATTCCTTTTCACCTTAAACTGGTGCACAGTGACTGCCTTCTTCATGTTGGCTCTCTCCTCTCTAATTATGTGGGAAATATCAGACCTGGTGAGCCTGCACCCCCGGGGCTTTGACTCAGACATGTACCTCATGAAATGATTCACATTCTTCAGGAAGAACTCCGATGTGGTGACTGCCTGGCACCACTTCGAAATATACTTGATCCAGCCACGGATCTTCTTCAAGTCTTTCAGGAACAGCCAGTCTGACAGCCGGTTCACACCATTGGACGAGAATGTGAGGAAGTGTTTTATCCGGCTAACCTTCGACAGAGCATTTTCTTTCTGTTTTACTGTCGGAGCGACACCCTCACAATGATCCCTGTATGTCTGAAGGTACGCCTCCATGCTTTTAGGCAACTTGATTTCACGCATGGTATTCCCCCGTCCCTTCCCAGTGGACCAGAGATTTGGGGGGAGGGCGAGTCCTTAACCAGCTTAGCTTTCAGCTTATTATAGACAGACGCACGGGTCTTCTGACATACAGGGGTCTCACTACCGGAGGCTGCTGGGGACTGCATGACAGTCTGGGCAGGGGTCTTGACAGGGCTCACTACCGGAGGCTGCTGGGGACTGCATGACAGTTTGGGCAGGGGTCTTGACACGGGGCTCACTACGGAGGCTGTTGGGGACTGCATGACAGTCTGGGCAGGGTCTTGACACGGGGCTCACTACCGGAGGCTGCTGGGGACTGCATGACAGTCTGGGCAGGGGTCTTGACACGGGGCTCACTACGGAGGCTGCTGGGGACTGCATGACAGTCTGGGCAGGGGTCTTGACACGGGGCTCACTACCGGAGGCTGCTGGGGACTGCATGACAGTCTGGGCAGGGGTCTTGACACGGGGCTCACTACCGGAGGCTGCTGTGTTCATGCCGGAGGTACTTGTGATCGGAAGGCCCTTAAATCATATACATTCTTCCTCTTCCTCAAGCACAGCAGCAGTGGCACTCTGCCCTGGGTTTTAACTCCTTTTTCAGCCTGGAGCGCAGGGTCTTCACCTCATCATTGAGGGATCCTTCTGAGCCCTCAATGCCACATTTTCAGCATCACCTGCCTGCAGTCCTCGTTGTCACACTCGTATGTGGGGACAAGGGTGGAGGGTGCCCGGGGTATTCCTCCTCATTGTCTATATCCAATGATGTAGCCATTCCAATGATGGGGTTAGTCTCACGGAGGTCATGGAGCAACTGCAGGGCCACACTATGCTTCAGCCTTGCCATGACCTGATGTGCCTCATGTTGGGAGAACTCAGGGTGGTCATGAGTTACATGACGGTCCAGTCTCTTCCCAGCATACGAACACCCTGTGATGGGACAGGGTTTGGTGCGAACATTTATCCTGCCACTCGCCATTTTCAGAATGATGCCTCTCTCTTCCAAGTTACGCACTGCATGTTTGTGCTTAAGGTGCTTGTTCAACGCCAGATAGAAGACTCTGCACACCGGGCATTCGGACGACATCCTTACTAGAACAGACACAATGAATTTGATCAAAATGATGTTCTATTTCTCTGTTTATATGCTTAGCGTGACCGGTGATTCAACACTGGGTCCGATGCTTCAATTCATGGTGCACGGACCAAGGGAGGTATTGGGTTACCACCGGGTTGGATGGTCCCACCTCCGCGGGGCTGGTGATGGCAACATTGGGTCTGATGCATCAATTCATGGTGCCCCGACCATGAGAGGGTTTGGGGTGCCCGGAACCAGGCAGCACCCCAGCAGGAAACGGGTTGTATGGTCAAAGGAGGAAAGAGTAATAGAACCGGGGTAAAGCAAAGAAAGGGTCCGACAATAGACACTTGTGAGGCGGCCAGAGAGTCTGTCATCTCTCGGTCCTATCCTCCAGGCAACACGGTGGCCAGAATGGGTCAAACTGAGCAAAAAGTAACAAAATAAGTTCAAATTCATCCATCAAAAAAGGGGTGAAAATGAAAAAAAGTATCCGAAAATAGTGCCTCATAACACGGTAGAGTCCCCTGTCAACTCCCCTCACATTCCTCCACACTCACATTTGGAGAGATAAAGTGTTTTGAGAACCAGGCAAAAGGGGTGAAAATGGAAAAATGTATCCGAAAATAGTGCTCATAACGCGGGTAGAGTCCCTGTCAACTCCCCTCACATTCCTCCACACTCACATTTGGAGAGATAAAGTGTTTTGAGAACCAGGCAAAAGGGGTGAAAATGATAAATGTATCCGAAAATAGTGCTCATTAGCGGGTAGAGTCCCTGTCAACTCCCCTCACATTCCTCCACACTCACATTTGGAGAGATAAAGTGTTTTGAGAACCAGGCAAAAGGGGTGAAAATGGAAAATGTATCCGAAAATAGTGCCTCATAACGCGGGTAGAGTCCCCTGTCAACTCCCCTCACATTCCTCCCCACTCACATTTGGAGAGATAAAGTGTTTTGAGAACCAGGCAAAAGGGGTGAAAATGGAAAATGTATCGAAAATAGTGCCTCATATCGCGGGTAGAGTCCCTGTCAATCCCCTCACATTCCTCCACACTCACATTTGGAGAGATAAAGTGTTTTGAGAACCAGGCAAAAGGGGTGAAAATGGAAAAATGTATCCGAAAATAGTGCCTCATATCGCGGGTAGAGTCCCCTGTCAACTCCCCTCACATTCCTCCACACTCACATTTGGAGAGATAAGTGTTTTGAGAACCAGGCAAAAGGGGTGAAAATGAAAAATGTATCCGAAAATAGTGCCTCATAACGGGGTAGAGTCCCCTGTCAACTCCCCTCACATTCCTCCACACTCACATTTGGAGAGATAAAGTGTTTTGAGAACCAGGCAAAAGGGGTGAAAATGGAAAATGTATCCGAAAATAGTGCCTCATTTCGCGGGTAGAGTCCCCTGTCAACTCCCCTCACATTCCTCCACACTCACATTTGGAGAGATAAAGTGTTTTGAGAACCAGGCAAAAGGGGTGAAAATGGATAAATGTATCCGAAAATAGTGCCTCATATCGCGGGTAGAGTCCCCTGTCAACTCCCCTCACTTTCCTCCACACTCACATTTGGAGAGATAAAGTGTTTTGAGAACCAGGCAAAGGGGTGAAAATGGATAAATGTATCCGAAAATAGTGCCTCATATCGCGGGTAGAGTCCCCTGTCAACTCCCCTCACTTCCTCCACACTCACATTTGGAGAGAAAAGTGTTTTGAGAACCAGGCAAAAGGGGTCAAAATGGAAAAATGTATCCGAAAATAGTGTCTCATAACGCGGTAGAGTCCCCTGTCGACTCCCCTTACATTCCTCCAGATGCACATTTGTCCGAGTCAACTTTTGTGAGAACCAGGCTGGGGGGTCTTCATGCACAAAACGAGGCTGACCCAGAGTGCATGGTGAGCGGATACATTCCTCCAGGATATCAGTCCCCCGTCTTTTTTCAGAGTATGACCAAAAACTGGGTTTCCGATGTCGTGCGGACAGTAGTCCGAAATGGATGGATGAATATTTTTGATGCAGAAGGGGAAATTAAGCCCCGGACACTTTTCCGCTTCTCCGTTGCAACTTGTAACGGAGAAGGGGAAAAAACGGCCCGAAGCGCCAAAGGGTTGAGCTTTTCATTTCGCCTTCCCGTTGGCACTTAGTCATTTTTTCGACAATTTTTCAAAACTTCATTTTTGATTATTTTAAGATATAATTAACCGTTTTCTTCACTTTTTTCTTCTTGCCACGGGTGGGTGCGCATGGCAGGCCGCCTATGAGCACCCAAATTCGGCCTGGAACCTCCAGGATTTGTGGGCTAAGCTCCAAATCACAAAATCACCCAGAAATGTCACTTTTCTAGGCCAAAAATATATAATACAAATACATTTAAATAGTACCCAGTACTGGGAGAGAACCAGCTGCAGCACCTCACTTTACTACCCAGGGAAAGTGTTTGAAAGGTGGGGAAATGTTGTTTGAAATAGTCTGATACTACCAGAACTCATCGCTGCACTTTACAAGCAGAAATAATATGTAAATGGTCGGGAAAAGTGTTTTTAAACGTCTGGAAGAGAGTTTTAGCCTGTCATTTTGCACGATATCATTTAACATGGAACCACTCCTGGAAATGCACATATTATGTACATTTCCAGGAGTGGTTCCATGTTAAATGATATCGCGCAAAATGACAGGCTAAAACTGTCTTCCAGACCCAGGAATAAGTGTTTGAAAGGCGGGGTAAAGTTTTTTAAATAGACCCCTGGGTATACATTGTTGAAATAGTCTGATACCTCCAGGGTGTATCACTGCACTATACAAGCCAGGGAAGGTGCCTGAATCCTGGGTAAACATTTTTTAATTGTTTAAGTGTTTTTAAATGTATGGAACAGTGTTTTGTCACTTTCAAAACTCTCCCGTCACTGGCCGGATAAATGGGGTCGATTTTATATTCCATCTGACCGTTAATATTCCAGTGAGACGAAGTACGTCTGATGGCCGGAGAGATCCCATGTTGATTTCGTCCAGAAACGAGAGTATTCCCTTGCTTGAAGAGGGCATGGGCTGATGCTGGGCTAGAAACAGCCGTCACCTTCACAATCCTGCGCACTGCCCTGGCTGATAATATCAAGCATCACCAAGATCCAGCAAGCCGGTCGATTCTCGCCAGGTTTATGTGTCACGACATAACCACGGCTGACCGGTTCTACGCGAATGCACCTGGAATAAAGGAGGCATTGAAAATCCGCTCAATTTTCAGGGCGTCATCGGTTGCGGCAGAAGCTGCAGCAGCATCAGAAGGATGTCTACTGCCGTCAGATGAGGATGCCTCCGAAGAGGGCTCCGGGGCTGAGAGCAGCAGACAAGACCCCAACGATACCTCTTCTTCAGAGCATGAGAAACCTGAAGGTCATTGGAGCGGGACCAGCAGCGGAAGTCGGGACCGGTTGACTCAACCTGTTTGCCCTTGTGCACCGTACGAATTAGACCCTAAATTGGTCCCCGGGCCCCCGCTAAACATTGGGAGTATTTGTACCATGTATACTGTTTTTGTCATGCATACTGTGTAAGCTGTTTTTTGTTCAAATAAAAACTGGATGCTGAGAGCGGGCAGCATTATGGTTACCAGGGGCATGAAATCATCCTCCACAGAAGGGTGGTGTTGCCGTGAAGAAGGCCGAATTTGGATGCTGAGGGGCGGGCAGCATTATGGTTACCAGGGGCATGAAAACATCAACCACAGAAGGGGTGGTGGTGCCGTGAAGAAGGCCGAATTTGGATGCTCAGGGGCGGGCAGCATTATGGCTACCAGGGGCATGAAAACATCCTCCACAGAAGGGTGGTGGTGCCGTGAAGAAGGCCGAATTTGGATGCTGAGGGGCGGGCAGCATTATGGTTACCAGGGGCATGAAAACATCAACCACAGAAGGGTGGTGGTGCCGTGAAGAAGTCCGAATTTGGATGCTCAGGGACGGGCAGCATTATGGTTACCAGGGGCATGAAAACATCCTCCACAGAAGGGGTGGTGCCGTGAAGAAGGCCGAATATGGATGCTGATGGGCGGACAGTAAAGCACCACAAAATCCACGCCCCTTTTAGGGTCACCAGGGGCACGAAGTTCTGGAGGGTGTGAATGTCTGGGTTTAGTCCGTGGGGGAGTGCTTAAGTGTGGGGGCCCGGGGACCCACGGTGCGCAAGGTTATGGAAGTGCCACTGTTAGGGAGACATGCTGGAGGTGTTTAGTCCGTCCTTTGGGCGTCTGTGAGCGGGCAAAGAGAGGTGCCTTTACCGGTCTCTCTCCTGGATGTGTGAAATACTCTAAGTGCACACATTAGCGAGACATGCTGGAGGTCTCCAGGCCGTCCTTTGGGGGTCTGTGAGCGGACGCAGAGGGGGACATGACAGCTATTGCCAAGCCAGGAAAAGAGCTTGGATCCTGGGTAAACAGTGTGTACAGGGTATGGGACTTCCAGGGGACATGACAGCTATTGCCAAGCCAGGAAAAGAGCTTGGATCCTGGGTAAACAGTGTGTACAGGGTATGGGACTTCCAGGGGACATGACAGCTATTGCCAAGCCAGGAAAGAGCTTGGATAATGGGTAAACAGTGTGTACAGGGTATGGAACTTCCAGGTATTTACAAAACTTTTCCCCGCCTTTCAAACACTTATGCCTGGGTTGTAATGTCAGCTGCTCCTTCCTGCGCTCTGGATAAACTCTGCCTCTATTTACAACACCTTTCCCCAGGTTTCAAACACTTATTCCGGGGTATTAATGTCAGCTGCTCCATCCTGCGCTCTGGATAAACTCTGCCTCTATTTACAACACCTTTCCCCAGGTTTCAAACACTTATTGCTGGGTTGTAATGTCAGCTGCTCCATCCAGCTCTCCTGGTTCAATCTGCCTCTATTTACAAGACTTTTCCCGACCTTTCAAACACTTATGCCTGGGTTGTAATGTCAGGTGCTGCACCCTGCTCTCTGGATAAACTATGCCTCTATTTACAAGACTTTCCCCCCGTTTCAAGCACTTATTGCTGGGTTGTAATGTCAGCTGCTCCATCCTGCTAAGTGCACACATTAGCGAGACATGCTGGAGAGCATTAGTCCGTCCTTGGGGGTCTGTGAGCGCACTCTGGGGCAGAGATAAGGGTACAATTAGGTCTGTCACTTTGGGTAACCGCACCACTCATTGACATCTCCCGAGAGCGGACGTCCATTATCGGTAAGGCCTCTAATGCGAGTGAGCGTTCAGGTTCTTGGAGGCCAACTTCCCCGTTGTGAAAAGGAAGAATTCATTCTGAGGACCCAGCAATGCTTCTTTTATCCCCATCCACTGCATGACCCAGCTAAACTCATTTACTGTAAGCGCCAGCTGTGCTTCGCCAAATGTCTTGGCTGTCTTGTGGTCCTGCACATGGATGATGTAGCCATCAGCAGTTCCCCTTTTGTCCGCCTCTAATACCTCGATGTTGGTCATGTTTGCGTACACGCCCGGACGGTGGCCATAGAGGAGGCTCCAATGGAGGGTTAGATAGCCATATAGCAGGTTTGGGTGCTTGAGGTCGGCGTGATGGTCATCAGGTCGAGGAGCTGGGGGATGCGCTTCTCTGCGGCCGCCATGGCGGCGAAAAGTTCAGCCTGGCTCGGCAGATGATCCAGTTTATTCCTTTTCACCTTAAACTGGTGCACAGTGACTGCCTTCTTCATGTTTTTCATGTTGGCTCTCAACTCTCTGATTATGTGGGAAATATCAGACATGGTGAGCCTGCACCCCCGGGGCTTTGATTCAGACATGTACCTCATGAAATGATTCACATTCTTCAGGAAGAACTCCGATGTGGTGACTGCCTGGCACCACTTCGAAATATAATTGATCCAGCCACGGATCTTATTTAAGTCTTTCAGGAACAGCCAGTCTGACAGCCGCTTCACACCATGGGACGAGAATGTGAGGAAGTGTTTTATCCTGCTGACCTTCGACAGAGCATTTTCTTTATGTTTTACTGTCGGAGCTACACCCTCACAATGCTCCCTGTATGTCTGAAGGTACGCCTCCATGCTTTTAGGCAACTTGATTTCACGCATGGTATTACCCCGTCCCTTACCAGTGGACCAGAGATTTGGGGGGGAGGGCGAGTTCTTAGACAGCTTAGCTTTCAGCTTATTGTAGACAGACGCACGGGTCTTCTGACATACAGGGGCCCTACTACCGGAGGCTGCTGGGGACTGCATCACAGGGTGGTCAGGGGTCTTCACACACGGGGCTGCACCGGAGGCTGCTGGGGACTGCATCACAGGGTGGTCAGGGGTCTTCACACACGGGTCTGCACCGGAGGCTGCTGGGGACTCCATCACAGGGTGGTCAGGGGTCTTCACACCCGGGTCTCCACCGGAGGCTGCTGTGTTCGTGTCGGAGGTACTTGTGATTGGAAGGCCCTTAAATCGTATACATTCTTCATCTTCCTCAGGCACAGCAGCGGTGGCCTTCTGCTTCCTGGGTTTTAGCTCCTTTTTCAGCCTGGAGCGCAGGGTCTTCACCTCATCATTTAGGGCATCCTTCTGAGCCCGCAATGCCACATTTTCCAGCACCACCTGCCTGCAGTCATCATTGTCACACTCAATATGTGGGGACAAGGGTGGAGGGTGCTCGGGGTATTCCTCCTCATTGTCTATATCCAATGATGTAGCCATTCCAATGATGGGGTTAGTCTCACGGAGGTCATGGAGCAACTGCAGGGCCACACTATGCTTCAGCCTTGCCATGACCTGATGTGCCACACATCGGGATAACTCAGGGTGGTCATGAGTTACATGACGGTCCAGTCTCTTCCCAGCATACGAACACCCTGTGATGGGACAGGGTTTGGTGCGAACATTTATCCTGCCACTCGCCATTTTCAGAATGATGCCTCTCTCTTCCAAGTTACGCACTGCATGTTTGTGCTTAAGGTGCTTGTTCAATGCCAGATAGAGGAGTCTGCACACCGGGCATTCGGACGACATCCTCACTAGAACAGACACAATGAATTTGATCAAAATGATGTTCTATTTATATGCGTTAGTGACCGGTGATTGCGACACTGGGTCCGATGCTTCAATACATGGTGCACGGACCAAGGGAGGTATTGGGTTACCACCGGGTTGGATGGTCCCACCTCCGTGGGGCTGGTGATGGCAACATTGGGTCTGATGCATCAATTCATGGTGCCCCGACCATGAGAGGGTTTGGGTGCCCCGGAACCAGGCAGCACCCCAGCAGGAAACGGGTTGTATGGTCAAAGGCGGAAAGAGTAATAGAACCGGGGTAAAGCAAAGAAAGGGTCCGACAATAGACACTTGTGAAGCAGCCAGAGAGTCTGTCATCTCTCGGTCCTATCCTCCAGGCAACACAGTGGCCAGAACTGGGTCAAACTGAGCAAAAAGTAACAAAATAAGTTAAAATTCATCCATTAAAAAAGGGGTGAAAATGAAGAAAAGTGTCCGAAAATAGTGCCTCATAACACGGTAGAGTCCCCTGTCAACTCCCCTCACATTCCTCCAGAGGCACATTTGTCAGTCAATTTGTGAGAACCAGGCAAAAGGGGTGAAAATGAAAAAAGTATCCGAAAATAGTGCCTGATAATGCGGGTAGAGTCCCTGTCAACTCCCCTCACATTCCTCCAGAGGCACATTTCTCAGTCAACTTTTTGAGAACCAGGCAAAAGGGGTGAAAATGTAAAAAAGTATCCAAAAATAGTGCCTCATAATGCAGGTAGAGTCCCCTGTCAATTCCCCTCACATTCCTCCAGAGGCACATTTCTCAGAGTCAACTTTTGTGAGAACCAGGCAAAAGGGGTGAAAATGTAAAAAAGTATCCGAAAATAGTGCCTCATAATGCGGGTAGAGTCCCCTGTCAACTCCCCTCACATTCCTCCAGAGGCACATTTCTCAGAGTCAACTTTTGTGAGAACCAGGCAAAAGGGTGAAAATGTAAAAAAGGTACCGAAAATAGTGCCTCATAATGCGGGTAGAGTCCCCTGTCAACTCCCCTCACATTCCTCCAGAGGCACATTTCTCAGAGAAAAGTTTTTCGAGAACCAGGCAAAAGGGGTGAAAATGAAGAAAGTGTCCGCAAATAGTGCCTCATAACACGGGTAGAGTCCCCTAGCAACTCCCCTTACATTCCTCCAGAGGCACATTTGTCCGAGTCAACTTTTGTGAGAACCAGGCTGGGGGGTCTTCAGGCACAAAACGAGGCTGACCCAGAGTGCATGGTGAGCATATACATTCCTCCAGGATATCAGACCCCCGTTTTTTTTCAGAGTATGACCAAAAACCGGGTTTCCGATTTCGTGCGGACAGTAGTCCGAAATGGATGGATGAATATTTTCGACGGAGAAGGGGAAATGAAGCCCCGGACACTTTTCCGCTTCTCCGTTGCAACTTGTAACGGAGAAGGGGGAAAAAAGGCCCGAAGCCCCAAAGGGTTGAGCTTTTCATTTCCCCTTCTCCGTTGGCACTTTTTCAAAACTTCATTTTTGATTATTTTAAGATATAATTAACCGTTTCTTCACTTTTTTCTTCTTTCCACGGGTGGGTGCGCATGGCAGGCCGCCTATGAGCACCCAAATTCGGCCTGGAACCTCCAGGATTTGTGGGCTAAGCTCCATAAACTCACAAAATCACCCAGAAATGTCACTTTTCTAGCCCAAAATATATAATACAAATACATTTAAATAGTACCCAGTACTGGGAGAGAACCAGCCTGCAGCACCTCACTTTACTACCCAGGGAAAGTGTTTGAAAGGTGGGGAAATGTTGTTTGAAATAGTCTGATACTACCAGAACTCATCACTGCACTTTACAAGCAGAAATAATATGTAAATGGTCGGGAAAAGTGTTTTTAAACGTCTGGAAGAGAGTTTTAGCCTGTCATTTTGCACGATATCATTTAACATGGAACCACTCCTGGAAAATTACATAATATGTGCATTTCCAGGAGTGGTTCCATGTTAAATGATATCGTGCAAAATGACAGGCTAAAACTCTCTTCCAGACCCAGGAATAAGTGTTTGAAAGGCGGGCTAAAGTTGTTTAAAACCTCCAGGGTGTATCATTGCACTATACAAGCCAGGGAAGGTGCCTGAAACCTGGGTAAACATTTTTGAATTGTTTAATTGTTTTTAAATGTATGGAACAGTGTTTTGTCACTTTCAAAACTCTCCCGTCACTGGCCGGATAAATGGGGTCGATTTTATATTCCATCTGACCGTTAATATTCCAGTGAGATGAAATACGTCTGATGGCCGGAGAGATCCCATGTTAATTTCGTCCAGAAACGAGAGTATTCCCTTGCTTTTTATCGTATTTAGTTGGATTGTAAATATTGGGACACTGATTTCAACTTGTACTATCGGTAGGATTTTTATCTTCAATTGTATTCTTCTCTAATCTGTATGAATCTGTGCTGTCCTGTTTTTCATTCTTACACTGTTGCTGTTAAACTACTGAATTTCCCCACGGGGATTAATAAAGGTCCATCTTATCTTAAACCTTCCAGCCAATTGGTTCGCAAAAGGTTTCATCTCATGAGGCTTCATTTTAACACAAACCACCCCTGTTGGTCAAAGAGTGTAAAACAGGCAGATATGACATCTCAACAGTGTGATCTTTCTTATACCGAGTTCCCAATGAGTGAAGCCTTAGCATAATTCTATCATATTTTCATGTAATCAATTCGTATCAATATTGTATGTATTCCTGTTGATTGATTATGATTGAAAAGGAGTGATACAAACAATCTTCAAGGGTGGTATAAGTGAGGGTCTGAGCTCTCTTAATCCCATCGTGGCACCGGGCCCGGGTACAGGAGGGGTAACATGAGTGTTGTAAAACTGTTAAGTGTCAGTCCGATCTGAAGCATCAGTTTATCAGTTAAACAAACATGTTTTTATTATTACAGAAAGATTAAGACTTTTTTTAAATATGAAATAATATGATTAAATTATATCAGCTATATATACATAATTTACTTGTTAACAACCTAATGTAACATTACCAGTGGCTAAAGGAACAGCTTAATCTTATTTAATTGGCCATGGTCCTCTTTATTTCATCGCCAGTGGTGATCTCAAATAAATGGTTAAAAAAAGTAAAGTAAAAGTAAAGTTTCTGGATCCTTCAATTTGCTAGCAGGCTATGGTGTCACAAGCGCAACAGAACATCGTGTTTCACGTAACGGCTGAATTGAGTCTCAGTCTGTGCTGCGTTCACAGGATCAAATGTGTTTGTGAAAGGATTCTTGGGAAGGGGATTGTTGAGATGATACCATTGTTGACAGTGACAGGTTATCAGTACGTAAACAGGAGGGATCCTGCTACTCTAACAGAGTTATCCAGTGTGTTGGACTCTTTGCAGCCTCTGCTGTTTAGAGTTCTGCTTCCTGGACACAGCTTGAATAAATATGTGCATTAAGACAACAGAGACCGACCTCATCACTGCTCTTTGGTGATCTGGTTGTACCTGTTACTTATCATCCTTAGTACAGATAGTTTGGTACCATCACTATATTCCCTGCACTCACTAATCAGCCAGAGAGATCAGAAACAGCTGTGCAGAGACTCTCATCTGTACAGTAACCACAGCTGTCTGATAAGTGCAGTGCAGTAAAAAGTACAACATGTACCTCTGAGATGAGTACAAGTATCAGGTAGCAAACATGGAAGTACTCTTAGTTGAGTAAATGTATGAAGTGTTGGACACGTTGCAGACAGAGACGTTGATGCTGTCAGTGATGAGGATCTGTTCTCAGCTGTCAGAGTGCAGCAGGGAGCGGCTGGGGGTTCATCTTTAACCTCTGCAATATAAAGTCATATACAGTTTGAACTGAGAGCTGCAGCGTCACACTGCTTTATCAGAGTGCTGGACACAGAGGACTGATGAAGAAGCAGAGGATTTACTCCTGATGGAGCACATGGTCAGATCAGCAGGAAACTCTCTTCTACACAGACCTGGTCCTCACAGCTGATAGAGTTCAAGAGAAGAAACTGAGTAAGTGGGACTTTGATTCATTCAGTCTCTAATGTTTCAAACAGCTGCTCGTTGTGGGTTCACGTGTTCACCTCCTGTCTTTAGAATGACAGCACACAGTTTATCTGACAGCTGATATTTGAAACTACAGCTCACTGTCTTTGAAGTCTACATGTAGAAACTGATGTTATTTCCTGATCACTAACAAATATAAATGACATTAAAGTAATAATGAAGCTGTGTGTCTGTCTCCATCAGGTGGCTGCAGGTTATCACCAACATGGAAAGGTATCACACTCAACACTTCACATTATGTTTGAAACTGTTTCACCCTTCAACATGTTCTCTCTGACTGACTGGCTGTTTACTGTCTCTGCTCTTTCTCCTGAACATTGACTCATAATAAACCTGTAAATCTATAAAACACATTCAGGTCGAATCCTGATACTGGACTGCAGTTTGGACTTTGATACTTCTCTTATCTTATGAAGGCTCATATATCATATTGAGGCCACTGCGGGTCAAAGTGCTCTTATGGAAAGAATGTATACTCTGTTAATTAATAACTCAGAAACAATAAGGGATCTGAGGAGTAGTTAAGATGTCTTAAGGAATAGTTTCAGAAATCTGGGGACTAGTTAAAAAGTGATCTAGGGATAACTTGCAAAATGTCTTTGGACTTGTGGCAGAGATCTAGGGGCTCGGTGCAGAATTATTTGGGTCTAGTTGCAAAGATCAGGGGACTATTTGAAGAGATTTAGGGACTGGTTACAGAGGTCCGGGACTTATGGTGGATCTCTAGGGATTCTTCGCTGATACCTGAGGACTAATTGCAGATGTCAAGGCCATAGTCACAGAGCTCTGGGACTAGATCCAGATATTTATGGACCAGTTGCAATAAGGACAAGTTGCAGAGATCTAGGGACTAGTTGAAGGAGTCGTTGGGACTTGTTGCATAGATCTTGGGACTAGTTAAAGGAATTTAGGGACTAGTTGCAGAGGTCGGGGGACTTGTGGTCAAGATCTGGGAGCATCTTGCAGATATCTTATGACCAGTTGCAGAAGTCAAGGTAATAGTTACAAACATGTAGGGACTATTTGCAGAGATAGGAACTAGCAGTTGAAATCTATAGGCGATACTTGAAGAGAACAAGTGACTAGTAGCAGAAATATAGGGAGTAGTCGCAGAGACCTAGGGACTACTTGAAGGGATCTAGAGACTAGTTGCTGAGATTTAAGGATTAGTTGCTGAGATTTGTTTCCCTGATTTTTCAGCAGCATGAATCATAGCAAACCTGTAAATCTATAAAATAGATTCAGATTGAATCCTGATTCTGGACTGCAGTTTGGACTTTGATGCTCTCTTATCTTATGAAGACTCATATTTCATATTTATTGAGGCCTCTGTGGGTCAAAGTGTTCTATATAATGATAATTTCTACTCTGTTCATTGCTAACTCAGAAACAATGTATTAATATGTTGGAATGACCTTAAAGTAAGAACCAATGCAGAGAGATCTGAGGACTAGTTAAGATGTCTAAGGACTAGATGCCGAACTCTTAGGGACTAGTTGCAGTGACCACAGATCGAAGGAATAGGAGAAATGGTGTTGGAAAACTTATATTAGGGTTTACACAGACAGGAAGTATCATTCTGGACATAACCCTGAGTCTGCCCCTCTCCAGAAGTGCTGAGGCCTAATAGTCTAGCAGGAAGGGCCCTCAGATTTTGAGATACCCCTACCCGAGGTAGAACAAATGACAACAAAGATTTTTCTTATCTTTAGGGTCTCCCATTAATGAAATTGATTGTTGTCAAATTTGATTTTGGGGGAAAAAATGTTTTTTTGGTTGTTCTTTAGAACTACCCCAATCCCTGAAAAGAGCCAAATTAGACCAGGCCGAATATGGGAAAGGTGACAAAAAAGCCCATAACTTGAGAATGACCACTCTTTTCCTCTTCAGATTTGCTGACAGCCCGAACCCAAACCCTTGTTATGGAGTCCTATTGGCAAGGGGTGGATTGTCAGAGATGGGGCCATTCAACCAGTGCTATTTACAAAACCCCAGCACCTAGAGAAGTGAGAGACATTACTCACTTGTATTGCAAAGATTCAAAGTGTGGAGAGAGTGGAAAGTGCCAGTGCCTCTCTGTTGGCCTTCCCTGTACAGAGTTCTGCACCTGCTGTGCAGAATGTCAAAATGTGTCCCCTAACGTTTCTGAGGAACCTGACATTTAACATTATATTCTAGTATCTATATACTTGACCTCTCACAGAATTATTTGATGATTTGTATACTCTACTTTGAATTAAGGTTCCAGTTTCAATAAAACCTGTACTATTTACACCTATGTTTTAGAGGCTTGCAATTTAGAACTAATACACTTATTGTATTGGGTTACTCTTATTCTGACTATTTGGTGATATAGTTCATCCACCTGGTATTTCCCTCTCCAAATATGATGACCATCAGAGTGAGCATTCTTAACTTATAGGCTATTGTGCCACTTATCCCCCATTAGGAATGTGACTGTATCAGAGAAGAGGTAGGCCTATGTCTAAAGAAATCTAATTTGCAATAGAACTGTACCAGATATTTCCATACAACTACTGGTTAGTGTTCAATAGCACCCTAGACAATTCAGTAATGGTATATTTTTTAGGGATTTCTGTTTTTCTGATAAATGAGAGAAAAGTGATTGAGTCCTATGTTCCTATCACCAAAAAGTACAATTTCCGTCTAAACTAAAGCTAAGTCTACAGGACTATAATTCCGTATTTTTTTAGTTAAATAATTGTCTGACTATTTGGTGATGTAGGACAGCCACCTGGTTCATACCTCAGCAAATCTGAAGAGGAAAAGAGTGGTCATTCTCAAGTTATGGGCTTTTTTGTCACCTTTCCCATATTCGGCCTGGTCTAATTTGGCCCTTTTTCAGGGATTGGGGTAGTTCTAAAGAACAACCCAAAAAAATTTTTTTCCCCCAAAATAAAATTTCACAACAATCAATTTCATTAATGGGAGACCCTAAAGATAAGAAAAATCATTGTTGTCATTTGTTCTACCTCGGGTAGGGGTATCTCGAAAACTAAAGCCTTTTTTGAGGACTTGCTGCTGGACTATAAACCATCGTCAACAGTTTTAAACCATAGCACATCCAACTATTAACCAGATACAAGAAAACAAACAGGCTTAATTACTTACATTCATACAAACATGTAAAAGGTTGAATACAAATGATGAACATGATATGTAAAAGACACGCATTGATGGCAGTTAAAGGATCATTACTGTCCAAAACTACTGAAAGCTGAGGTATATATCTTGTATCTTCAGTACATTTCAGTTTTTTCTCTCAGATCCCAGCAACAGAAAGAAAAGTCGCCTGCACCCAGCTGTGTGTCCATGAAGAGTGATCGGTCTATGGGTCATGTGACTGACTTCAAAGATGGACGCCCTACTAATGACCCAGAGTAAGTATATAAAGCCATATTTAAGAGATAGGCTTGTTGTTCTCATCCTCAGTCAGATTGGTGCTCCATCGCTGGGGTTTCTATCTCGTTTTTTAATATGATCAAACATGGCGGAACACTTCATCAGTGTGATCAGCACTCACACTCCTGGTAAATCCTGATTATTCAAAAGTTTAACATATTAGAATTTACTTGTATTTTGGGGGGAAACAACAAATACATGGGTGGTGTTTTAATAGGTAAGCACATGTCCAAATGGCAAGAGAAATCAGAGGGTTTTTACTTTATTATAACAGGATTTCTGGCATAAAATCGGACCATTTTCAAACACTAAGCTAACGCATCGACAAAGCTGCTGTGATTCCCCTCTGTTTATTGTACGATACACGGGACATGTGTCTTCGTCTCTGCTGCTTTCCTTGCCTTTTAACTGCCATGCAATTCATGGTAAACATCCACGCTGGAATTATGGGAGGAAGTTTGGGTCGAACTCGTAAATGTGATTAATTTGAGTTAATTTGTACGTTGTTTTCGACGTTAAGGTTTGCAGAATAATCACAAGCGTCAATGCATTAACAATAACAGCCCTTATTTTAATATTGTGTGTTGTTTTACGGACATGAAGATCTCTTAACTGTCCACGACAAAGCTCAGCGCACATTATTCAAACTCAAAGCTCTGTGTGTTGTGTTACAGCCCAAAGCAGCAGCCTGGACCTGGACCTGGACCTGGACCTGGACCTGGACCTGGACCTGGACCTGGACCTGGACCTGGACCTGGACCTGGACCTGGACCTGGACCTGGACCTGGACCTGGACCTGGACCTGACCTGGACCTGGACCCAGCTGTTTGTCCATGAAGAGTAACCAGTCTATAGCTGCACCTTTATATTTTAAAGGCCGCCCTTCAGAGACAGAGTAAGTGGACGTCATGTGACTTCATTATATCAGCAGCAGTAGAACACATGTTGTTACTGAAGGACAGAGACTTCTTATTGAAGCTGAGGGAGGGACTACGATTACGTGAGAAGCCATTCGGCCATTCACTGAAACACCGATCGTGTAAGGTACGCTGTTTATTGAGCATTTTACAATATATGGCATATCTTGACAGAGTGTGAAGAGTGACCGGTCCATGGGTTATCCTTATAACTTTAAAAAAGAACAACAATCTGTTGATGAAGGGTGAGGTTTTCAAATGTAAACAGAACAAGTTATTATAATACAAATATTAATAATAATAATAATTAATTTTATTTAAATAGCGCTTTTCAGGTTGTTTACCGCCTTCGTGATACCTTCTACTGTGGTTTTAGGTCAATCTTGTCAAAATGTATTGATAAATATTTAAGCTGATAAATTGGTGCCCTGTGTAAGGCCCAGACAGACCTGAGGGTTTATGTACAACAATCCTTTCTCCTGTTGCTCACACAAGAACCTGATCCACTTTTGAGGAACTCTGAAGCATTTCAAAACCAACCTGTGTTGTTTTAATGTGCAAAGCTAAACACTTACATTTACATACAGTAGTTGTGATAGGAACACAGGTTGAAATCTTGTTTCATTTAATCTTTAATTTCTATTCAACTGATCAATGTGTTATCATTGGTTAAGCCCGGCAGTCCCCGCCCGCGGGGCTACGGGCTTGTCATACCCACTTAACAGGAAGAAACTCAGCTAACTGACCATATGAACCATTTTTACCGAAACAAAATACAACTCTAACACCAAGCCTCTGAATTAGCACTAAGCGGAAAAATGCTAACGCACTTAACACATAACTCACGGTAGAGATATGTTATACTTCATCGGATCTGCACAAACAAGATTCCAATGGTATCCAATAAGTATCATCACTCCATGACCAAAACTCAGGGCAGCAAAGGCGAAACCAGACAACAAACAACTTAGCTTTACGTAGCCAAAACAGCTAATACGTCTTACCTTTGCTGTTTTCTGATCAAAAGTTGTGTTCAATGGCATTAAAATGCATAAAACGCTGCTGAAGGTTAATCCAATGTCTCTGTGTCATTTTGAAATGATTACTGATAATCCATCTTCATATTTATGGCAATAAGCCCAGATTTTTCAGTTTTCAGTTTTCAGAGCGTAACATAGCTTTCGGTTTCGGCAAGCTGCGTGCGCATCACTCTCACTCCTCAATGGTAATGTGTAGGTGTATTTAGGAACTCTGCCTCGATTCTATTGGCGCTATCGGTTAAAAAGAGGTGTCAATCACCAAAATCGACCAATGGGTTCCAGAGCAAACGGCAAACGGCAAACGGCAAATCCACCCAAATGACCCCAGAAATGGGTTTTTTTCTTCTAAATCTCTCTAAAAAGGTCAATTTTCACTTGTTTTGAATCAATCTTGATACAGGGTACTTATTATATGTTATAGTTTGGATTCCTAAAGCTTTTAGTCTACTATCCCATCATTCAAGGGTGGTTTTCACTATAAGTAATGGGTTTTTTTGGACGGAAACTATAATTGACCTTTTTTACTATGTTCAATCTGAATTTACTGTAAAATAAAAACATCTATATTGATTATGACTTTTATCTACATCCAACTCACAGGTGGATCATTGCTTTGAGAAAAAAGATTATTAATTTACCCATTTTAGAAGTGAAGTTATAGTAATTTGTTCTGGGAATGTCATTTTCGAGCCTGAGACCTGAAAAACAGGCTCAGGGCTTAACAGGTTTAAAGGTTTGGTATCTTTCTACACCTTAAATATCCCAACTTTTAAATATATAAGAGATAAGCATTTGATTTGAATGGGTATTAATTCTGTAGCATTAATTCAGTTTATATAAATGAATGAACAGAGGAAGTAAACATTTGAGTTGTCAGCGCTTCCAATCAGGTGACAATCAACCCTGAGAAGACGTCTCTAACATTACATAAAACCCCAGAGCAACCTCTTCTGCTGATTCCCACATCGTCTGATGATGACCCTTTAAGGTCATGATGAAGGCCAGTGGGTAGAGTTTGGGTGTTTCTCAATGTCGAGGAAGGATCCTTCAGAGCCACTATTTCAAGGATGCTACGTCATCGAATCCCGCCGAAGGACTGTTCCAATGGCCAGGATCCTTGGAATTCTACCGAGGACTGAGTCCTTTGTTGCGGGAAATTTAGAGGATGCACATGTGTATCTTCTGCGGTCTTAAAAGCCCCACAATGCTTTGCGCGAGGACCGATTTCCAAAATCTTTGGCGGAAAATGGCTGAATCCAGGCAGTACACATTTAAATGTAAGTATGTTCAGTGGCGTAGTAAATGTGCACATGACTTGTGTTTAAAGTTTATAGTCCATTTGAGTTTTGCCCGTGTGAACGCAAACCGAACCTTCTGAAAAATGAAACAAACTGTCGTCTGGTGCGCACCAGAGAAGTGGACTATTAGGTTTGAATGAGACCTTAGAGCGTTTTGCACCTAAATTAATAATTAAAATGAACCTTGTTTTGACTTTGCCTCTTTGTTGATATTTGTGGTTTATGCTACAATGTGCACCAATATGTGTAAAAAAGGTTTGCAGACATCAAGTATGATATATGAATGGAAAGGATGTACAGAAACACTTTTTTGGAAAACTATGAGAATGAGGAAAGGTGATTGAAGATGAGAAATTATTGTAAATGTATGTATAAATGTAAATATGTAAGTAGGAATAACTTGCAGAAATGATTTAAAGTATAATCATTGATCAGCAGTAAGTAAGGGGTGGGAATGATAAACATTTGCTTCCTCCTGCTCCCTTTCGGACACAAACAGTTTAGGTGAAAATGTGGATGAAGCAACTTAACATTTGTATGCGAATGATACCGTGATGTATTGTGCAGGTCCCTCCATTAAAGGGGACCTATCATGCAAAATGCACTTTGTGATGTCTTTTATACATACATATGTGTCCCCGGTGTTCCAGGGAACTCACAAAGTGTCAGAAAACACAACCCTCTCTCTTTTCCTCCATACCCAAATCTCTAAAAACGGGCTGCAACGGATTTGATACGGGTGGATTTTTTATTTGCACCTTTTTGACGTAATGTAGGCGCACTCCGCCTGATTGGTCAACTCTCCACCAATCAGGGGAATGAGAGGTTGGGCCATGTTGACTCTCCACTCGTAATCACAGCAAGCATGATAACATGACGCTCGCGCAGGGGCCGTGTCACGCCCCCCTCTTCCGCATGGGGGCGTGGTCAGCTGAATCAGACCTTGCAAAGATAGAGCTGGAGTGAGGCAAAATGAGGCATGGCTAAAATGCATGATCTGTTTCGTATTTTGAAAATTAAAACGTATTAATATACCTTATATATATATATACCTTATATATTATTTAAATATAGCATGATAGGTCCCCTTTAAGGAGGCTGTTGTTAAATGACAGGCTGTTTTTAATATTATCCAGACTCAGCTCTCGGAGCTTAAGCTTCTTTTAAATGTGGATAAAACTAAGGTAATTCTATTTTCAAAAGACAAAAAGACACCAGAGACAACTTTGGATATTGTTACTACGCAAGGAAAAGTACTTGAAGTGGTTGCCTGTTATAAATACCTAGGTATCTGGCTTGATGATTGTCTCTCTTTTAAACTTCAGGTCAATAATCTGCTTAGAAAGCTGAGGGTGAAGCTAGGTTTCTTTTTCAGAAACAAGTCCTGTTTCTCGCTTGAGGCCAGGAAAAGGCTAGTCTCTGTGACCTTTTGACCTGTGCTGGACTATGGGGATCTGATCTATATGAATGCACCTGCCCATTACCTGATCAAGTTAGATGCCGCCTATCACAGTGCACTGAGATTTGTTACAAACTGTAAAGCACTTACTGTTCGGAGACTCAGTCATTGGTACATGTTTATCTATAAAGCCATGCTGGGTAAACTACCAACTTACATCTGCTCACTGATCTCACAGAGAGTCGCAATTAGCTAATGCCTGAGATCCCAGGATGTGTTTTTATTACATGTGCCAAGTGATAGGACTGTTTTAGGCACTCACACTTTTATGTGCATTTTGGTTCACCTGCATCATTTTAAAGCACAGATTGATGAAATTATATTTGATACTCCTGTACCTGTCTTTGTGAATAAGTTTGTAAATTGTACCCCTGTCATTATGTTGTATGTGTCCTTTTGTTTTCTGTTGTATTTTCTGTTACATGTGTAACCAATGTGCGGCAGGTCTCCCTTGTAAAAGAGATCGTTGATCACAATGGGATTTTTTACCTGGATAAATAAAGGCTACATACAAACAAACAAACATGATTTATTATTATTATGAATTTTCTTTTTTTATATATAAATATTATTATGAATCTTGATAAATACTATATTCTAACAATACGGTATTCTGTTTTTCACATTTCTTTTTTTTATTAGTTGTTTTAATCTGTTCGAAAAAAGATGGAAATGAAAAATGAAATGAAATACACATTTTATTATTGATTGGTGATGGTGATTTTATGATTTTCTTATGGCTGCTTATCCTCCAGGACTTTTTCAAGGCTGCAAACAGAAGGAGAAAGTTTTATGTTAGTTTAGTGGTTCTGTCCTGGAGAGATGATAATTTTACCAATTACAGTTACTCAAGTACATCTTCGATCTTCGCGAATCAGTTACGAGTCTTCAAACTAATCGCGTTCAATTTAAGGCGGGGCCTTGCATATGACGCACATCTGCACACTTGCTAGCCTGTTCCATTCTTCGTTCTCCGATGCTAGGAAGGATTCTTGCCAAGCCTCTGAAGGACCTGACTCGGAAGGACATGTCCTACCAAGGAATCGTCCTCGACATTGAGAAACACCCAGCGTCTCCTGCCATGATGCCTTCTGCAAACTGACTGGTAAAGCAGAACTGTGAGCCGAAAGTTGCATTAAGCCAGTGGTTTTCAAACTGTGGGGCGTGACCCCTGGTGGTTCGTGGAGGTACTGCAGGGGGGCGCAGGAAAAATTGTAAACAAACACTACTAGAAAATACAAAATTGAGACCTTTCTAACACGGCCGTCAGTTAAAAGAAAAGTGGATGAGCCTACGACAAGCCTTACAGCAACTAAGCCCAAATCAAGAAAGTATGATGAGTCATACATCTCCCTTGGCTTCACATCTAACGTGGTAGGTGGGGAGGAACGACCAGTGTGTGTCCTATGTTTCAAAACCTTAGCAGCAGCGAGCATGAAACCAAACAAGCTGAAACGTCACTTGGAGACCACACACCCCAATGATGTGAACAAGCCCCTCGATTTCTTTCAGAGAAAACTACAAGAATATCGTGGTCAGCAGATCTGCTTTGTTAAAACAGCATCTGTCACATCTAATGCTCAACTTGCCTCGTATAAAGTGGCCTATCGTATCGCCCAGTCTAAAAAACCACAAACCATCGCTGAGAAGCTCATACTCCCTTGCGCTATAGAAATGGTTTCAACTTTAATTGACGGGGCAACTGCCCAAAACCTCAAAACATCTCCTTGTCCGACAACACTATTGCTAGACGCATTGATGAAATCTCAGAAGACATGAAAGAGCAGCTTGTTGAGAAAGTAAAAGACAAACACTTTGCGCTCCAGGTAGACGAGGCTACAGACAGTAACAAGGACTGTCTGTTAATTGCGTATGTCAGATACGTGGATACAGATGAGCAATGTCCGAAAGAGAGCAACAGCAGATGAACTGTCTGAGTGTCTGAGTGAAGCCGAAATGAAATGGGAGGACTGTGTGGGGATCTGCACAGACGGTGCCCGGGCTATGGCAGGAACACGGGGAGGGCAACAGGCGCTCATCAAGTGCGTTGCACCGAGAGCAGTGTGGACCCACTGTATAATACACAGAGAGGCACTCGCGTCAAAGCAGCTGAGTCCGGAGCTTAATGCCGTTTTGTCCGATGTTATAACCATCGTCAATTACATCAAAACAAGACCACTGAAAGCTCGCCTTTTTTCCGCATTGTGCGAGGGGATGGGCTCCGAGTAAACAACTGTTCTTTTTCACAGCGAGTCCCGATGGCTCTCTCGCGGAAAAGTGCTGTCCAGGATGCTGGTGCTTAAAGATGAGATCAGAATCTTCTTGGAGGAGGAGGGGAACGATCTTGCCAGCAAGTTTAATGATGAACACTTCCTCATGAAACTGGCCTACCTAAGCGACATGTTTGTGAAGCTAAATGAATTGAATCTGCCGTTGCAGGGCAACAATACACACCTTCCACACCTGGCAGACAAGATACAATCCTTCACACGGAAACTGGACATGTGGGGCAGGAGACTAGAACGCGGGGATATCGACTCATTTGAGAATCTCAAGGCATTCATCGAGACCAATGAGATGCAGAACATAGCGTTCCCATGTATGAGAGATCACATCTCAGCCCTGAAAGACAGCTTCCAGAAATACTTCTCTGTGGATGACAGTGCCACATACGACTGGATTAGAGATCCATGTATTGCAACACCACCTACCACGTTCAGCACTGCAGAAGAGGAACAGTACATTGAAATGACTTCAGATTCAACCATGAGGCTGCTGTTCAAATCCAAGACCATGGCTGGGTTTTGGGTTGGAGTGGAGAAGGAGTACCCTCTCATTGGTCAGAGAGCTGTGGGCATACTGCTGCCTTTTGCAACATCCTACTTGTGTGAGATAGGCTTTTCTGCTGTTGCTGCCATCAAAACCAAATACAGATCAAAGCTGAACATTAAGAATGAACTGAGAGTTCAGTCTCAAAACAACAGCCCCGGTTTGAGAAGATCTGTAAGGGAAAGCAAGCACACACAAGTCATTGATAGGCTATGTCATCATCATCGGCCCGCCATCCCGTACCAAAGCCATCCAGAATCTGGTGCCACTAAATGTTTTTAAAGTTCGGTTGGATGCTACTCAATCGGATGCTGTTGGAACCTGTTCATGTGGATAGTTATGTAAATTGTAATCTCTGTAATGATGCTGTATGATGTCCTTTTTGTTGTTCTGTTGTTTTATGTTTTTATGTTTCTTGTGGAACCTACTTGAGCAGGTCTCCCTTGAAAAAGAGATCAATGATCTCAATGGGAGACAGCTGGATAAATAAAGGTTTGAAATGAAATGAAAATATATAGCCATAACAAAAGTATTTTTTGGTAAAATTACAGAAAATGCAGCTAATTTTGCCAACAGAAAATCATTTATTTTTACGGTTAGTTTTGTTAAATTCACATTTAAAAACTGCTAAAAAACAGATAAATAATGTATTCCATTTCTACAGTTTGTTTTTGTTAAAATACATCACACATTTCAATAAACCGTTTATTCTTTTAATTTTAATATGATTTCCTGTAATTATGAAATATAATAAAAAACAGTGTACCAATATAGATGGGAACCGGGTTGGGGGGGCCCGAAAATATTTCCAATTACACAAAGGGGGCCCGACTGAAAAGTTTGGGAACCACTGCATTAAGCTCATTGGGATGAGAAGGCGTAGTAAAATGTAATGCTACAGGAAGTCACTTAAAGCAGTGGTTCTCAACTGGTGGGTCGCGACCCAAAAGTGGATCGCTGACCCGTTTCGAGTGGGTCGCAGATGTGTGAGTGAAGAAAGAAAACTGGAAAAAAGTCAAACTTGTATTTTGAAGGCCCGATGTTCTAACGCTGTGCGTGCAGTGGGCGTTGGACTGGAAGTACTGGAGACCATAAACGGTTTTGAAAACTTCTGTCACGTAGTGATCATCTTCTCAATAAAACATCTTTGCTGATGTTTTCTCGAGTCTTCTGGCCAATCAGAATCAAGATGGTTGCCGGAAGTCCCCACGGAGAATAACTTTGCGGTAGAACTATTCTTTATACATCCATGGGTACAACTTCAGATAGAAATGAACACATAATGAAATATGACCCCCGGTCTGATGATTGACAGGTCACAGAACAATGGGGGCTATCTCCCCTTACCCACAAAGTAATTCACACAGACTCTCCTCTTTGCTCTTCTCTCTGTGAGGAGCAGCAAGCTGTCAGAACTAAGTGACAAACAAACAATGGCATCAAATATTATGAATATGTCGGGTAGTAATAGATTTATTTATGTTCTTCTCAGAGTGTACCAGAATGCGTAGTTTATATGTTAGTATTTCTAAAATCTCCTGGGGTAGAATCCCCCCAGACCCCCCTTCTGGGGTTGGGCTTTCAGCATGTGTGCCTTTTTATGTTAGTTCAGCTTTGATTCCATCATCTCATTAAACCTTTTTTAAAAGCATACTTTAGTTCTGTGAAGGGATATAAGGGATGCACTGTACTATTAATAATGTATGCTGAAAAGCGTATATATTACAGCTCGATTTGTTGTTGAATAGATTTGAGTGGTTCAAAATTTCGGGGTCGCGATTTATTGACAAAGGAAAAAGTGGGTCCTGAGGCCGGACCAGTTGAGAACCACTGACTTAAAGGACCTTTGCCTTGTATTTGTCTCTGTATGGACGGAGATAATGTGAGTTATTTCTTCATGATTCCTCACAGAGAGGACCATCAGAGCTCAGAGGTTCCCAGAGGTCAGTCTGCCCAGCAGCATCAGACACAGCTGGACTCCACATTTATGGTCTGTACATGTACTACAGCTACTTTACATCTGTTCTGCTCACAGTCAACTCCATGATGCACTTTTTAGATCAGTGGATTGACAGTCTGTCCAACATGGATCTGATGTTCGGTGCTTTCAGTTTGATTGTGTTGTTCATGTATTCTGTTCCAGCTGCTGGAGGAGAACATCATCAGTTTTGTGAAGAACGAGCTGAAGAAGATCCAGAATGCTCTGAGATCAGATTACCCAGAATGCTTAGAGAGTCAGAGGGAGGATGAGGAGGTGTTGGACGGTGAGGATGAAGAGCAGAGGAGGAGCAGCAGAGAGGCATTTCTGAACATCACACTGCACTTCCTGAGGAGCATGAAGCAGGAGGAGCTGGCTGACCGTCTGCAGAGCAGTAAGAGGATTTCTATAAAGATTTAACAAGCTGGATAAATGTTGACTAATGTCTCAAGAGATGGAACAAAGTATATTCAGATCTATTCTTTAAGTATTTATTCGTTATTGATCTGCTTTGTTGTGTGTTCATTCAGGAACTCCTGCTGCAGAGTGTCAGCGTAAACTTAAGTCTAACCTGCAGAAGAGGTTCCAGTGTGTGTTTGAGGGCATTGCTAAAGCAGGAAACCCAACCCTTCTGAACCAGATCTACACAGAGCTCTACATCACAGAGGGGGGGCTGCAGAGGTCAATGATGAACATGAGGTCAGACAGATTGAAACAGCATCCAGGAAACCAGACAGACCAGAAACAACCATCAGACAAGAAGACTCTTTAAAGCCTCACCTGGAAGAGATGCACCAATCAGAGCAGTGATGACAAAGGGAGTGGCTGGCATTGGGAAAACAGTCTTAACACAGAAGTTCACTCTGGACTGGGCTGAAGGCAAAGCCAACCAGGACATCCAGTTCATATTTCCATTCACCTTCAGAGAGCTGAATGTGGTGAGAGAGAACAAGTACAGCTTGGTGGAACTTGTTCATCACTTCTTCTCTGAAACCAGAGACGCAGGAATCTGCAGGTTTGATCAGTTCCCGGTTGTGTTCATCTTTGACGGTCTGGATGAGTGTCGACTTCCTCTGGACACAATGAGATCCTGACTGATGTCACAGAGTCCACCTCAGTGGATGTGCTGCTGACAAACCTCATCAGGGGGAAGCTGCTTCCCTCTGCTCGCCTCTGGATAACCACACGACCTGCAGCAGCCAATCAGATCCCTCCTGAGTGTGTGGACATGGTGACAGAGGTCCGAGGGTTCACTGACCCACAGAAGGAGGATTACTTCAGGAAGAGATTCAGAGATCAGGAGCAGGCCGCACCATCATCTCCCACATCAAGACCTCACGAAGCCTCCACATCATGTGCCACATCCCAGTCTTCTGCTGGATCTCTGCTACAGTTCTGGAGGAGGTGTTGAAAACCAGAGAGGGAGGAGAGCTGCCCAAGACCCTGACTGAGATGTACATCCACTTCCTGGTGGTTCAGTCCAAAGTGAAGAACATCAAGTATGATGGAGGAGCTGAGACAGATCCACACTGGAGTCCAGAGAGCAGGAAGATGATGGAGTCTCTGGGAAAACTGGCTTTTGAGCAGCTGCAGAAAGGCAACCTGATCTTCTATGAGTCCGACCTGACAGAGTGTGGCATCGATATCAGAGCAGCCTCAGTGTACTCAGGAGTGTTCACAGAGGTCTTTAGAGAGGAGAGAGGACTGTACCAGGACAAGGTGTTCTGCTTCGTCCATCTGAGCGTTCAGGAGTTTCTGGCTGCTCTTCATGTCCATCTGACCTTCATCAACTCTGGAGTCAACCTGCTGTCAGAAGAACCAACAACCTCCTGGCGGCCTAAAGTCTTCAGACCCAAACCTAAACTAACACATCTCTACCAGAGTGCTGTGGACAGGCCTTAAGAGTCAAACGGACACCTGGACTTGTTCCTCCGCTTCCTCCTGGGTCTTTCACTGCAGACCAATCAGACTCCTACCAGCCTGCTGACACAGACAGGAAGTAGCTCAGAGACCAATCAGGAAACAGTCCAGTACATCAAGAAGAAGATGGATGGAGGATCTGTCTCCAGAGAGAAGCATCAACCTGTTCCACTGTCTGAATGAACTGAATGATCGTTCTCTAGTGGAGCAGATCCAACAGTCCCTGAGTTCAGGAAGTCTCTCCACAGATAAACTGTCTCCTGCTCAGTGGTCAGCTCTGGTCTTCCTCTTACTGTCATCAGAAGAAGATCTGGACGTGTTTGACCTGAAGAAATACTCTGCTTCAGAGGAGGCTCTTCTGAGGCTGCTGCCAGTGGTCAAAGCCTCCAGGAAGGCTTTGTAAGTACAGAAACATTCAGATTCATACATCATGACTTAAATATTCTGCTCATCATTTTAACATATTGTTTTTTTCCTTTATCAGACTGAGTGCTGTGTAAGCTGTCAGAGAGAAGCTGTGAAGCTCTGTCCTCAGTCCTCAGCTCCCAGTCCTCTAGTCTGAGAGAGCTGGACCTGAGTAACAACGACCTGCAGGATTCAGGAGTGAAGCTGCTGTCTGCTGGACTGGAGAGTCCACACTGCACTCTGGAGACTCTCAGGTCAGGATTCTTCAACATGTTAAACTTATAGCCAGTTAAATTGCGATTTACATTAATGATGGGAACTCATAACCTTTTGTTGCATCTGCTTCAATAACATTTGTTATTGTTTTTTTACTCACTCTTGTTTGCACTTGTGTGTGTTCAGGCTGTCAGGCTGTCTGGTCTCAGAGGAAGGCTGTGTTTCTCTGGCTTCAGCTCTGAGCTCCAACCCCTCCCATTTGAGAGAGCTGGACCTGAGATACAATCATCCAGGAGACTCAGGAGAGAAGCTGCTGTCTGCTGGACTGGAGGATCCACTCTGGAGACTGGACACCCTCAGGTATTATAAACATATACAGTGGAGGAAATAAGTATTTGATCCCCTGCAGATTTTTTAAGGTTGCCCAAATACAAATACATTAACAGTCTATCATTTGAATGGTAGGTTTATATAAACATTGAGGCTAAGAATATCAAAAAGTAAACCCAGAAATTTACATTATATAAAAGATAAACATTTATTTGCCTTTGATTGTGGGAAATAAGTATTTGATCAACAAACAAGGATTCTGGCTCCCACAGACCGGTTAAATAATTCATCTTCCTTTAAAAAAGTACAATATCAACTTGTTAGCTGTATAAAAGACACCTGTCCACAGAATCAATCAATCAGATTCCAACCTCTCCACCATGGGCGAGACTAAAGAGCTGTCTAAGGACCTCAGGGACCCGATTGTAGACCTGCACAGGGCTGGGATTGGCTTCAAGACCACCAGAAAGCAGCTTGGTGAGAAGGAGACAAGTGTTGGTGTGATTATTCAGAAGAATAATGTGTGTGTTTCTAAATGAAAGTAAAACAAAATGAGCATCAATGGCCCTCAGTCGGGGGCTCCACACAAGATCTGGCCCCGTGGGGTGTTGATGATCATGAGAAAGGTGAGGGATCAGCCAAGAACTACACAGGAGGAACTTGTTAATTATCTCAAGGCAGCTGGGACCACAGTCACCAAGACAACTATTGGTAACACACTACACCATAATGGATCAAATCCTGCAGCGCCTGAAGGCCCCCGCTCAAGAAGAACATGAACGAACTCTCTGACGTTTGACAATAAACATCTGAATGATTCAGAGAAGGCTTGGGAGAAGAGGATGTGGTCAGATTAGACCAAAATGTTGATCTTTGGCTTCAACTCGGCACGCTGTGTTTGGAGGAAGAGAAATGCTGACTATATCCCCAGAACACCATCCATCAGCATGGAGGTGGAAACATTCTGCTTTGGGGTGTTTCTCTGCTAAGGGGACAGGAGGACTTCCCTGCTTCGAGGAGAGGATGGACGGGGCCATGTCCCGTGACATCTTGGCCGATAGCCCCCTTCCCTCAGCCAGGACACTGAAAATGGGTCACTTTATGGGTCTTCCAGCAGGACAATGAACCTGAGCATACGGCCAAGGCAACACAGGAGAGGCTAAAGAAGAAGCAGATTTAGGTGATGGAGGTGCCTAGCTAGTCTCCGGACCTTAATCCCATAAAAAATCTTTGGAGGGAGCTGAAGCTTCGAGCTGCCAAGCATCAGCCTCAAAACCTGAACGATTTGGAGAGGATCTTCAGAGAGGAGTGGACCACAATCCTTCCTGAGATGTGCACAAACCTGGAGACCAACTACAAGAAGTGTCTGACCTCTGTGTCCAACAAGGGTTTCTCCACCAAGGTTCAAGGTTTTTATTTTGTCATACGAACATATACAGTGTAGTTATGATGATGAAAATCTTAGGTCACAGGCTCCTCCAACAGTGCAACACAATAAAACAGATAAACAGAAAAATATACTGCAAGTAAATAGTAAATACAAAAAGAAAAATAGTTTAAAAAAGTGAAATAGTGCAATAATAATAATAATAATAATAATGCATTTTATTTTTGGGCGCCTTTCAAAGCTCTCAAGGACACCTTACAGAGCATAATTAAAAACAAGCAACAAAGAAGATCACACAGTAATACAAGACTTCAAAGACTTAAAATCAAAGACTTAAAAACATCAATCAGTTTAGCAGAATTAAGGTATTGAATACGCCAGTTTAAAAAGGTGTGTTTTCAGGCAGGATTTGAAGGTTGAGAGTGAGTCCATATTGCGGATGTCTTGTGGGAGAGAGTTCCAGAGACGGGGGGCAGAGTGGCTGAAGGCTCTTGACCCCATGGTGGTCAGGCGGGCTGAAAGTACAGTGAGTTGGAAGGCAGCGGAGGATCGGAGAGCACGAGAGGGAGTGCAGATGTGAAGGAGCTCAGAGAGATATGGAGGTGCAAGAGTGTGAAGGGCCTTGAAGGTGAGGAGCCACTTTAAAATCTATGCGGTATTTAACGGGGAGCCAATGGAGTTGTTGAAGAACCGGAGTGATACGATCAATGGAAGGAGTTCTGGTAATGATACGGGCGGCTGAGTTTTGGACCAGTTGGAGCTTACGCAGGGATTTGTGAGGAAGACCAGAGAGGATGGAGTTGCAATAATCAATACGGGATGTAACGAGGGAATAAGAGAACTAAGACATGTTTTGCAAGGGGATCAAATACTTATTTCCCACAGTTAAATGCAAATCAACTTTTATCTTTTATATAATGTTAATTTCTGGATTTTCTTATTGATATTCTTACTCTCACTGTTTACATAAACCTCCCATTAAAGTGACAGACTGGTCATTTCTTTGTAAGTGGGCAAACTTACAAAATCTGCAGGGAATCAAATCCTTATTTCCTCCACTGTGTGTATGCCAAGACAAAAACATTGAAGGGAACTAAAGACACTGGATAAGACTCAGGCAGCAGCTCTGTGTTTGCAGAAACACAACAACAAGAAATACATCTTTATAATTTTAGATTCTGATCTCGATTTTAATGCTCATTTTAATTTGCTGACCAAAACTGCTTTTATCATTTTGGCAACATAGTCAGGGGAGACATTGACTTAGTCGGCAAGTTTCACAAAATCTACCTACAACAACGTAAACATACAGCAGAGATCATCCCACTCCTGTTGGACACGATCTACGCTGGCTCCTGTATCTGAATTGATTCTGAAGTGCTTCTCTATTTTTAAAGCACTAAATGTTAAAAACAACTGCTGTGCATGAAAGATAGGTTCAACTCTCAAGGTTTGGTAATGTCCATGTTTCCATGCTGCTCTGACCCCCCCCCCCCCCCCCCCCCTTCTTTCAGGATGGAGCCTGGTGGAGTCCGATGGTTGAGACCCGGTCTGAGGAAGTGTGAGTGTGATTTAATTTGATCATGAAAACAAAGCAGCCGCCATCTTCAAATGTAACCTTCATCATCAAAGTGTCAATAAATGAACAGCTGATAGATCAATAACTGCTGCTGTTTCTCTCATCAGATTCCTGTGAACTCTCACTCGACACAAACACAGCAAACAGAAAACTCAAACTGTCTGACGAACAACAGGAAGGTGACATCTGTGGAAAAGAAGCAGCGATATCCTGATCATCTAGACAGATTTGATGTCTGGCCTCAGCTGATGTGTAGAGAAGCTCTGACTGGTCGCTGTTACTGGGAGGTCGAGTGGAGAGGAGGGTTCTATATCAGTGACTTACAGAGGAATCAGCAGGAGAGGAGGCAGTGATGACTGTATGTTTGGATGGAATGATCAGTCCTGGAGTCTGATGCTCTGATGGTGTTACTCTGTCTGGCACAATAACAAGAGAACAGACATCTCCTCCTCCTCCTCCTCCTCCTCCTCTGGTAGAGTAGCAGTGTATCTGGATCATCCTGCTGGCTCTCTGCACAGTCTCCTCTGACACACTGATCCTCCTCCACACCTTCAGAACCACATTCACTGAACCTCTCTATGCTGGGTTTGGGTTTGGTTCAGGCCTGGTTCCTCAGTGTCTCTGTGTCCTCTGTAGGAGGAAGAGTCTCCTCCTGTTCCAGAAACATCCTCCCTGCCCAGATAGTTCAGTCTGTACAGGATCACAGCTGATGTTAGTACCAACCTTCTTTAAAAAATATATTTCCATCATTGTTTTAAACCGTGGTGTACTTATTATGTGTTTTTACTTATTGTGATGTTTTATTATTAATAATTTCTTCCTACTTTGTTATATTTGAATATACAGTATACTCTTTTCACTTTATCTGCACTTTACTTCTTCTGTTGTAATAATGTAGATTTCCACTTTTCGGGACAAATAAAGGAATTCTGATTCTGAAAATATGCTTTTGCTTCAGATTCAGGAAAGTGCAACAAACATCACTTCACACACAAATACAGATAGAAATCAAACAATCCAATGTATACTATAGGACAGTAACCCAAACATATCGTTTAAAACTGGAGATTAAAAAATATGCATGAATAAATAAATGTTAACTAGGTAAAATAAGATATGAATGAACAACAAAAATAAAAGACGTTACATTTCTTTGATTGTTGGCTATGTTCACATACTTATTTGATTTTTGTTTTTTGTTTTTTTTCTAAGGTGTCTCCCATTGAGATCATTGATCTCTTTTTCAAGGGAGACCTGCTCAAGTAGGTTCCACATGAAACAAAAACATAAAACAACAGAACAACAAAAAGGACATCATACAGCATCATTACAGGGATTACAATTTACAGAACTATCCACATGAACAGGTTCCAACCGCATCCGATTGAGTAGCATCCAACCGAGCTTTAAAAACATTTAGTGGCACCAGATTGCTCAGTTTCCATCAGACTGTTCCAAGACAGAGGAGCTGCGCATCTAAAAGCTATCTTCCCTAAGACAGTCCTAGCAGTTGGCACATTTAATAAAACCACAGCATGCGATCTCAGGCAGTAGCCACTTACAATTCGCCGTGAGATCAGGGAGCAGATGTAGGATGGAAGTTCCCTAACATGGCTTTGTATATAAAATGTACCAGTGACTGAGCCTCCGTACAGTTAGCGAAGGCAAACCAGCCCTTGCATACAGGGTGCAGTGATGGGTTAATACTTTACAGTTTGTCACAAATCTCAGTGCACTGTGATACGCGGCATCTAACTTGATCAGGTAATGGGCAGGTGCATTCATATAGATCAGATCACCAGAGTCCAGCACAGGTCAAAAGGTCACAGAGCCTTTTCCTGGCCTCAAGCGAGAAGCAGGACTTGTTCCTGTAAAAGAAACCTAGCCTAACTCAGCTTTCTGAGCAGGTTATTGACATGAAGTTTAAAAGAGAGACAATCATCAAGCCAGATACCAAGGTATTTGTAACAGGTAACCACTTCAAGTTTTATTCCTTGCGTAGTTACAATATCTAAAAAAGGCTCTGGTGTCTTTTTAGCTTTTGAAAAGAGCATTACTTTGGTTTTATCAACATTTCAAAGAAGCTTTAGTTCAGAGAGCTGAGTCTGAATAATGTTAAAAACAGCTTGCAATTCAACAACAGCCTCCTTAATGGATGGACCTGCACAGTACATCACGGTATCATCCGCATAAAAATGTAAGGTTGCTCCATCGACATTTTCACCTAAACATTGATGTAGATGGAAAATAAAAGCGGACCTAAAACAGAACCTTGTGGTACACCATTAGTAATGTTTAACCCTCAGAAGACAGCCCATCAAAGTGAACACATTGGGACCTTTCAGAGAGGTAGTTCACAAACCACCCACTGCATGACTGGATATGCCAATACTGAGTAGCCTCTGCTTCAAGATGCGATGATCGACGGTATCAAACGCTTTGGAAAGGTCAACAAATAGAGCTGCACAACTCTGCTTATTATCTCAAATACTCACCATATCATTCACCACTTTCATTGTCGCAGTGATGGTGCTATGTTGCTTTCTGTATTAAAATGTAAATCGATCTTTTTCATATGGGTGTTTAAAGTTGTACCCCTGGATCTACTGTCTAGTAATTGGGCGCTCAAAGTGCACCAGATTGAAGCATTTTACTTTAAAATGTTACAACATTTCTTTCCGGGGGATGTGACGTCCACCCCCCAATTAAAACATGTTCATGCAATACTAAATACATTTGAAGCCTTTTTATACAAGCTGTCCACCATGTCAATAAGTTTCTCAGTTTGTAGTTTATTGGTCTTTTGTAGAGGTTTTTCATTGCCAGCTAAAATCCTGCCTAGGGCAGAAAATTGGTCAGAACCGGCCCTGAAGTGTTAGAAGATGTGCGAAGAGATTTTGGTAAAACTTTAGGACAGGGAAGTTATTTATTATTTTAGTTTTATCATGTTTGGGTGTTGCACTTTGTAGACGGTCCCTACGTCCCTGCAGAGAGGAGTCGCGCAGCTTAATTATTATTATAACTGACATCGTGATCATATGACAGATGAGCAGCAGCAGAGCTCATAACATGTCCTATAAAGTAGACATTCTGTACAGATCTTAAACTCTGTTGGCAGTAAAATAATAAACTTCTAATATACTGAAGACGGTTGGTGTTTACGGAAGACAGGAAAGCTTGGCTGTGATTGGTTGTTCCTCGTCACATGACAAGCGGCCCCGTTCAAAAAGTTAAATGTGGTTTAGATGAAGAAACTGTAAAACGTGTCCTCTGTCATTAAATATTGATTAAAGACAATATATTATATATATAAATATATTAAAGACACACAGAGAAACACACCGAAGAGACAATGTGGGGTGGGTCTGTTTAATCTCAGGAACCTGTTAGTGTTGAGGAGGATGAATATAAAGCCTGATCTGAGTATTGTAATGTTTCCACAGGGTCGCTACAGTATTTAAGAAAACTGGATTGATGAAGAGGATGTCCTTTTTATTGTTCTACTGTTTATAATACCTCTAGAATGTGAACTACGTATATTTCTGATCCACTCCGGAACAGAAAGGTGGCGGTAATGCACCGTGAACTTCGTGAAGCTGGATACTAACCGCTGTAAAACCCGAAGAAGACGAAGTCGTCGGACCGTTGATTGTGCGACACCAGTTTCCGGTGTGGTGCAGCTCGTTGCTCCCTCGCATTGGATGTAGTTTGATTGAAACTACAAAATAAAAACATTGTGCAGCTCCACTTTCCTCCATAACTGACTGAGAATCAGTTATAACCCTTTCACCGAAGGAGGAGAGACAACCAGGCCGCCAAGATGCCGAGAATCATGATTAAAGGAGGCGTGTGGCGCAACACGGAGGTTTGTGTTTACATGAAGCTAACATGGAGCTAACATGATGCTAATGATGCTAACAACTCATAGTAAACCAATGGGACTGAGTTAGCACGATGCTAACTGCTGCGTTAGCACGACGCTAACAACTCATCGTAAACCAATGTGACTGAATTAGCATGAAGCTAACTGCTCACTCAGAGGGAAATTAGCCCGCGTAGCTAATATAAAGATATATATATATAAATCAGATGTGGGAGAAGTACTGAGATACTTAAGGTACTGAGGTACTTGAGTAAAAGTAGAAGTACTCAGATATTGTACTTTAGTAAAGTAGAAGTACTCAGATCTTGACTAAAAGTAGAAGTAATGTAAAAGTACTCAGAACTTGTATATATATAAAGGTATTAAATACATGTAGTGGAGTAAAAGTACACAGTAGCAGAACATGGAAATACTCAAGTAAAGTACAAGTACCTAACAATTGTACTTAAGTACAGTACTTGATTACATGTACTTAGTTACTTCCCACCTCTGCAAAGCTGTTGATCAGATACTTAATGGCAGAGTATTATATTCAGAGGGAGCTTTAAACATCAAGGCTGTGTTTGGTGAATAAAGTACTTCTGAATGGGTTGTATTTAAACATATTCTTTAAAGATGAAACGATGTAGGAGTCCAGGTAAAGAGTGTTAGACTTCGTCTCCTGAACTCTTCTTGTGTTTGTTTTTGCTGTTGATCCTTAGTTGTTAATCCCTGTTCAGTCAGATTGAAGGGATTAATAGAATCAGGAATGTGGCCAGGTTCCATGTTTAAGCTTTAATTTCTCTCTGTGTTTTCCTTTCCTCCCAGGATGAGATCCTCAAGGCGGCCGTGATGAAATATGGGAAAAACCAGTGGTCTCGAATCGCCTCCCTGCTGCATCGCAAGTCTGCCAAACAGTGTAAAGCTCGATGGTGAGTCTTCCTGTTACTAAGACATGTGATGGTGTCACGTCCCAGCTCGTCCCAGGGAAAGGGAAGTGTTGGGAAATCCTGAATGTCCTCTTCCAATATGAGAGTAGCATGCTAACAAAGGTATCCCAACTGTAGCTGTGAACATGACAGGATGTATGATTACCTAGAAGAGCATCAGGACTGTTTTAGGCATATGATAGCTATGTGATTAACATGATGATTCAGCCTCTATTTTGAAGTATTCAGAAAAAGTCAGAATTTAGAAAAAAAGTCAGAATTTTGAGATTTTTCAGAAAAAGTCTGGATTTTGAGAAAAAGTCAGAATTTTGTTTCTGTTTTCTCTGCTGTACTGAAGTCTTGGTGAGGTTTCATATATGTTCAGGCGTTCA
>JAAKFY010000150.1:125000-140000 GCA_011823955.1 Dissostichus mawsoni
CACAAATTATTTTTATGTTCACACAAATATTATTGAGACAAATCTAACGCCATACACCCGGGTCATTTATTTACACCTAGAGTTTTCCAAAGGGGGGTTAGTTTAGCATGAAACACTTGAAATAACTAAAGGAGAAGTTAAACTAGTAAGTAGAAAGAAAGTGAAACTATTTCTGCTAAAAAGTGAGCGATGATTGAGAGTCAGAGCTCAACATTTCAGGTGGTGTATCTCACACTGCATTCATGTACCTTTTATTATCTTTGCTTTTAAATGAGTGTTTTTAAATGTAATTTCCTAATATGTTTCTTAATGTCTTTCATGTTTGTAAAGCACTTTGAATTGCCTTGTGTTGAAAGGTGCTGTATAAATGAACTTGCCTGGCACCTGAGGTTCTTCGTTGTAGGGATGTGAATGCGTACATAGTTGATATATATTATGTTACCGAGTGTCGTCCTGTTCGTTCTGCAGGCGTCTGGCGGCTCTGCAGAAACGCCGAGAGCTGAGAGCGGCTGGGATCGACGCTCAGAAGAAGAGGAAGAAGAAGAGAGGAGTGGACTACAACGCTGAGATCCCCTTCGAGAAGAAGCCTGCATCGGTAAGCCTCCATCAGCTGCTTCCATGCGTTATGAAACAAACACCTGCACGGCTCTCTCACTGAAATGCTGCTCCAAAAACAAGCTAAACAAGAATGAAAAGAAGTCGGTTTCACGTGAAATAAGTCCAAAAATCTGCCAATAGAACAAGTGAACATTAGCTTGGTAAGATCTCTAGAAATAAGACGGGATATTTAGATAAATCACATCTTGTAATTATCTGGAGAACTCATTTTGAACTATATTTGACCAGAATCAGGAGATGTGTTACAAAATAAGCCGCAAATGCTCCAAAGTGTTCTGTTTTTGTGGGGGGGGGGGGGGGGGGGAAGAAGAGAGAGAGAGAGAGAGAGAAGAGAGAGAGAGAGAGAAGAGAGAGAGAGAGAGAGAGAGAGGAGAGAGAGAGAGAGAGAGAGAGAGAGGAGAGAGAGAGAGAGAGAGAGAGGAGAGAGAGAGAAGAGAGAGAGAGAAGAGAGAGAGAGAGAGGAGAGAGAGAAGGAGAGAGAGAGAGAGAGAGAGGAGAGAGAGAGAGAGAGAGGAGAAAATGGAGAGAGGGAGAAAAGATATGAGAAGATATAGGAGAGAGGAGAGAAGATATAGGAGAGAGGAGAGAAGATATAGGAGAGAGGAGAGAAGATATAGGAGAGAGAAGATAGAGAGGGGAGAGAGATATAGAGAGGGGAGAGAGAAGATAGAGAGGGGAGAGAGAGGGAGAGAGAGATTTAGATAAATCAGATCTTGTAATTACTGGAGAACTCATTTTGAACCCTATTTGAACAGAATCAGGACATATTGTGTTACAAAATAAGCCGCAAATGCTCCAAAGTGTTCTGTTTTATTATGTTAGTTGGTGATTTTCTTATAAATATGTTTCATCTGAGATAAGACTCAAAATAAGATGTTTTGACTTAACAAGATGATGCATTGTCTAAAAACAAGACCTGATATCTCACTGCAGTGATACTTCTGAAGTTATTGTCTCTTATATCAGGTTTAAAGACTAGATATTAGACCATATACTGGGCAGACTTTGAGCTCATTTCAAAGTATTAAATGTATTTCTTTGCTCCACTTTTCAGGGTTTCTATGACACCAGCATGGAGGAGTAAACGCCCAGGAGCCCAACTTCAACGGCTCCGACGCAGCATCTGGACGGAGATCTGCGCAAGTCAGTAACACAACAACACCTTAATTTTTATACAAGTGTTAATTCGTTCAGTACAACAATGACTAAATGTATAAATGTGTTCATCACGACTTAGAGAAGATGAAGACAGAGCGACAACATTATTAAACACCTCCCGCGGCTATATTAATATGCACTAATACGCCATGTTTTTTACGAAAGAAGACGAGAACATTTTTTTTTTTTAAACACGGACCACAGTCAGAAACATTTCTTTCTTTAACGAAAATACATGTTAAAGCTAAAACAGAAAAATGTATTGTTATATGATTGTGTGGTGTGTGTGTGTGTGTGTGTGTGTGTGTGTGTGTGTGTGTGTGTGTGGTGTGTGTGTGTGTGTTGTGTGTGTGTGTGTGTGTGTGTGTGTGGTGTGTGTGGGTGTTGTGTGTGTGTGTGTGTGTGGTGTGTGTGTGTGTGTGTGTGTGGTGTGTGTGTGTGTGTGTGTGTGTGTGTGTGTGTGTGTGTGGTGGTGTTGTGTGGTGTGTGTGGTGTGTGTGTGTGTGGTGTGTGTGTGTGTGGTGTGTGTGGTGTGTGGTGTGTGTGTGTGTGTGTGTGTGGTGTGTGTGTGTGTGTGTGTGTGTGTGTGTGTGTGTGTGTGTGTGTGTGTTGTGTGTGTGTAGTGAGCAGGAGGAGAAAGACAGGAAGAAAGACAAACAGAAGATCAAGAAGAAGAAGGAGAGCGACCTCCCGTCGGCCATCTTGCAGACCAGCGGGGTCGCAGAGTTCACCAAGAAACGCTCCAAGCTGGTGCTGCCCATTCCTCAGGTAACAACTAACACCTGTAACACTTTAAGGGACACATGTCATGCTTTTCCGGTTATTACCCGTCCCCTTGTGTGTTATGAAGCTTTTTCTGCATGTAAACGGTCTGCAGAAAACCCTCAAAGTGCACCCTGTAGCGAGTAAAACTCTAACACAGAGAAGACCTGTCTGTGCTGCCCCAGAACGCCTCGTTGGAGATACGTCATTGTCCATTGTTTACTTCCTGGGTATCGTGACGTAGGAATGGCCAGTAGCTACTCCGGTTCATACATATACGGCTGTACTGACGCCATTTTTTTTTTAAACTGACGCTCCGCTCAGAGCCGAAAAAACACTGTGTTAGACATGGGCGGAGCTCTCTGGTGGTTGACTAATCAGAACAGAGTGCCCGAGCTGACCAATCGGAGCACACTGGGCTCACAGGGAGGGGGGGCAAGAGCTGCAACGAGCCGTTTAGTGGAGAGAGTGAATACTGCTGAATACACACACTTTACAGAGATGCTGTATGCGAAACCAACGTGAGTTTGGAACAATGCACAGTATAAATCTATTCTAGTAAACCTCAACAATGGAATTATGATCAGTGGAAATGGCCATGACACCTCTCCTTTAAATATCATCTCAGGTAAATCAGTGCTGGTGTTATACTCACTCTCAAACACCTGTAACACTTTAAAGATCTCCTATCATGCCATATATTATGGGTCTCAATATTAAAAAATATATAAAAAACATGTCTATGATGTGTTTTGCTCAAAGATGAGTTATAGCATTTAACAAAATCAATCTATTTCCAGCTGGAAGGACAGATAACCTGCACCACTGACGTAAACAGAATCTGAGCCTGTTACAACAGAAAACAAGCACTTTATACGGGACAAAGGAAAGGGGGATTTACATTACAGGCCATTGAAATGTTGGCGTGCTGATTACAAACCTAAGATCATATGATAATCGCCTGACAATGGTCAACCCTTCTGTCTGACAACATTTAGGAGCTAGCCGTGAATTTAAACTGTTAGAAAATAAAGTTACAGTGACATTATATATAATTAAATGAGACTTATGAGACATTTCTACAATAAATATAATCTCAGTGTTGGTGTTATATTTAATCTGCCGCTGTTCCAGATCAGTGACGCTGAGCTGGAGGAAGTGGGCTATTTACGTATAAAAGACATCCAAAAGTGCATTTTGCGTGATAGGAGGCCTTTAATATAATCTCAGGTAAATCAGTGTTGGTGTTTAATCTGTTCCCAGATCAGTGACGCTGAGCTGGAGGAGGTGGTGAAGCTGGGCGTGGCGAGCGAAGTGGCCCGTCAGGCGGTGGAGGAGAGCGCGAGCGGGAACTCTGCCTCCTCCGCCCTCCTATCAGAGTACAGCGTCACCAACGCCATGGCAACGGGGCAGAGAACCCCCCGCACCCCCCTAATACAGGACAGGATACTGCAGGTAACACACACACACACACACACACACACACACACACACACATTGTTACTGCAGAAAAGAGCCAAAGACAGCTTAATGTTACCCAAGAAGCATGCATAAAAAAAATATTAAAAACTGTGTGTGTGTGTGTGTGTGTTTTTCAGGAAGCCCAGAACCTGATGGCTCTGACGAACATCGACACCCCTCTGAAGGGAGGTTTGAACACCCCGCTGCACGAGAGCGACTTCAGCGGAGTGACGCCTCAGAAAACACAATCTCAGACTCCCAACACCGTCCTCACCACACCCTTCAGGTAACAACACTACACCTTTGCTCTGGTTGTTATATAAGACATTTATTTATTAGGATAAACCCCTTGAGATGCACCATCTGGTTTTCAAGGGGGTCCCGACAAAAGCAACGTCTTACAGACAGACATGAACAAAATAACAGAAAGCTCAATTATTCCCGTTTCGCCCCTTTCCCGTTTCGCCCCTTTCCCAAATCGCCCCATTCCCAAATCGCCCCTCTCCCATTTTGCCCTTTTTTACATTAGGCCACATAAGAAATGATACTTGTTTTGCTTGGTCGTGGGTTTTAGGGTCTTAGGGTTAGAGTTTATAGATCTAATGATGCATCCCATGAAGCATTGCATGAAGTCTGTTGACGAATCAGAGGCTGTTGTTGGGGCTGCATGGGACAGGGGGCGAAACGGGAAAGGGGCGAATGGGAAGGGAAGGGGCTGCATGGGACGGGGCGAATGGGAAGGGGCTGCATGGGACGGGGCGAATGGGAAGGGGCTGCATGGGACGGGGCGAATGGGAAGGGGCTGCATGGGAATAAACCCAAGAGCAGAGAAAGTGAGATGATGATGCTTAATCATACCCAATGAAGACAGGGATCTGATAGCAGCAGGTCAAGTATTCCAGTCAGTTTAGGCTTTAAGCATCAACGCTCTTCTGACAAGACTTTCTCCTGAAATCAGGTCTGAACTCGAGCCGGAGAGATTTTGGTTCTGCGACATAAAATACGTCGGTGGCTAACAAGTGTCTAAATGCCACAAACTGTTCTGTAGTTCGTTTGTTTGACACTGAGATTATTTTCTGACATAATCCAAAAGCACATGGAGGAATCCCATTGGCTACCGTTCATTTAAACGACCAATCAGCTGATGTTAACCCTCTCCTCTCTCCATCAGAACCCCCACTCAGAGTCAGGGTGACGGGATGACCCCTCAGTCTGCAGTGATGACCCCTCGGGGGCCGTGACCCCGGGTCGACCCCCGCCAGAACCCCTCTGAGAGACAAGCTGAACATCAACAGTGAGGAGCAGCTGGCTGACCCCGCCTTCTCCAAACACCTGGTGAACACACACACACACACACTCCACACACACACACACTCCTCACACACACACACTCCTCACACACACACCTCACACACACACTCCTCACACACACACATCTTCACACACACACACACACACACACTCCTCACACACACTCCTCACACACACACTCCTCATACACACACTCCTCACACACACACACTCTCACACACACACCTCACACACACTCCTCACACACACTCCTCACACACACACCTCACACCACTCCTCACAACATCTCACACACACACACTCTTCACACACACTCCTCACACACACTCCACACACACACACACTCCTCACACACTCCTCACAGACACTCCTCACACACACACTCCTCACACACACACACTCCTCACAGACACTCCTCACAGACACTCCTCACACAGACACTCCTCACAGACACTCCTCACACACTCCTCACAGACACTCCTCACACTCAGACACACTCTTCACACACACTCTGCACACACACTCCTCACAGACACTCTTCACACACACTCCTCACACACACTCCTCACAGACACTCCTCACACTCAGACACACTCTTCACACACACTCTGCACACACACTCCTCACAGACACTCTTCACACACACTCCTCACACACACTCCTCACACTCACACACACTCTTCACACACACTCCTCACACACACACACACCTCACACACACTCCTCACACACATACGTTGTACTGAAAATACACAACTTACAAGAAATAAGCATAAGATTAATGTAAGTTTTGTGTTACTAAATAGTTTTACATCAAATGTATTAAATAACAAGTTTAATGGAAGTTTTGTGACACCACAGTGTCTCTCTGACGAAAGTTATTATAATTACAGATTAAATATAGGTTTTGTGTTCTTAAATAATAGGTTTTTCCAAATTAATTATGAAATTACAACTTAAATGTAAGTTTTTTTTTTGATGTCATATAGCAGTTTATATTAAAGAATATATATAAATACAAGTGTTGTGATAATACAGAGTGCTATTTCCATCAAAAGGTAAATAATTACACCTTAAAAGGTTTTGTGGCTCTAAACAGTGGGTTTAATGTCGGTTTCTCTCCCCTCACAGCAAAGGGAGAGCCTGCAGCAGCTGAGGCAGGGTCTGTTGTCACTTCCTGTTCCCAAAAACGACTTCGAGATCGTTCTCCCGGAAAACGCAGAGAAGGATCTGGAAGAAACGGAGTCGGAGACGGGATTCACGGAGGACTCCTCAGACGTGGAGGATCGCAAACAGGTAGAGAAAACTCTGAGGCACAAAGAGGAGGGAAGGATCCGTGAATTCACTCGTATGTGATATTATACTGTTTTTAGGCATATAGCCTATATAGCTCTCAGGTATATAAAAAAACATGTCTATGAAGTGTTTTGCTCAAAGACCTTTAACGTGTGTTACAGGCTGTTCGTGATGCAGAGAGAGAGAAGGAGCTGAAGCTAAGACACACTTCTGTTCAGAGGAACCTCCCCAGACCCACTGAGGTAACACACACACACACACACACACACACACACTTTCTGAGGGATTGATGTTAGTGGTTGTTAGAAAACTCCCTGGTCCCCGGCTTGAGCTTCAATCTCAGGATCCATGTATTGTGATCCTCTCCAGAATGGAAGGAGTCATCACATACAGAGCATCAACTAGTTCCTGAACAGTGTCCTTCACATGCTGATATCCAAGAGAGGGAGTTACACAGTCACAAGATGGAGGAATAGAAAGCAGTATTCAATGTTTACTTCAGATCAGCTCCACGTCAGAAATGATCATGCTTGTCATATGTCTCTCTCCATAGAGGCTGAATCATCATGTTAATCACATAGCTATCATATGCCTCAAACAGTCCTGATGCTCTTCTAGGTAATCATACATCCTGTCATGAACACAGCTACAGTTGGGATACCTTTGTTATCATGTTACTCTCATATTGGAGAGGATTCGTATTTCCAAACAGTGGTTAAAATAACCATCGGTATCGGCTGAGAAGTTACCTTAGCATTAGCCCAGGGTGTGTCCAAACTTTTTTCACAGAGTGCCACATATAGAAAAATATACGAAGGGCCGTGCCGCTCACTACAGATGAGCTATCGTGCCTCATAATTTAAGTTATAATTCGTCAAAATCAATCCAATGTAAGTAAATGATGCTTAATCACTAATCAACTCTCCTTAGGGTTTCAATTATTTTGTTAGCAGCTCATTCCTTACAACAGAAGCTTCAGATTGATTATAATAAGAGGAAATATGAAGGTGTATTTCAAGCTTGTTATGTAAATAGGTGATTGGGCTTTTTTCTTATCAACTTAGATTTGTTAGAAAATGTTTTCAGCTTCAATTGACTGAATTTATTTGAAAAGTGAGCTCATTAACACATGAATTCTGTCATCTGAGGGCCATACTGCATTGTTTTTTTATTTGCTGAGGGCCGATTCAAAATGGTCCGCGGGCCGTAGTTTGGACACCCCTGCATTAGCAGCATGATGATGATGTCATCTCCCTGCAGGTGAACGAGTCGGTGCTCCGCCCCTCCTCCATGGAGACGCTGCAGGACCTCCAGCTGGCCGAGGAGCTGATCAAACAGGAGATGATCACCATGCTGCACTTCGACTGCCTGCACCACCCGTCAATCAACAGGGACAGCCAATCACAGCGCGGGAAAACCAGAGGTCCCGCCTCCACCTCCAACAACGCCTCGCACATCGGACACCTGGAGACAAACCCTACAAACCTGTCCCCACAGAGGACATGGAGCTGGTGAATATACTGCATTATACTTTTAAATCAGAATCAGAATACATTTATTCATTTAAAAACGGGAACATGGCGTTATGCGCATGCGCGATATTCACATCGCAGGACGTGCGATGTGAATATCGCGCATGCCGCGATTATCGTCACGAAACGATATATCGTGCAGCCCTAAGGTACGGTTATTTATAAAGCACATTTTCAGACAGAGAGCATGCGCATAACGCGATATTCACATCGCAGGACGTGCGATTATTTTATTTTTTTTAGGACGTGCGATATTAAGTAGGCAAATTAACTCAAACACGTCATGTTACAATTTTGCTGCTTGCTACAAAAGGAAAACTTGCGCGGCTCTCATGGGGTATGAGTGAGTGACATGCAGGCTCTGCATGCACAGCAGACCACCAATCACAATCATTCTTGATCAGATCACAGCAGGATAACCGAGCTAGCTCAGCTTGTTGCTCTGATAACTTAAGATCCAGAAGTGCGTGACTAAAATCCTTCATCCGGTTAAATATTGTTAAAAAAATACCAATTGTATAGCATAATAGTTTAAGAAAGGATGGTTTACGGACAAAAAAAAGTATTTTCTTCAATTCCTGTATTTTTTCATATCACAGGGGAAGAAATATCGCAATATCAGTTTTTTCCAATATCGTGCAGCCGTACCGTACCGTACTCTAAAAGAGCTGATGAAGACCTGTTATTAATGATGTGTTGTCCATGTGTTTTGTTCCCAGGCGAAGGCGGTGCTGGCAGCAGAGATGGAGGTGGTGAAGGGGGGGATGGGTCACGGAGATCTGAGCATGGAGGCATACAGCCAGGTGTGGGAGGAGTGCTACGGACAGGTAAACATCCCTCTGTTATCAGCACTAAACATTCATGAAGGTTTGGTAAATAACTGATGATTAATATTGATGTTTTTGTCTCTTCCTGCAGGTTTTATATCTCCCCGCTCAGAACAGATACACCCGAGCCAACCTGGCGTCAAAGAAAGATCGGATTGAAAGCCTGGAGAAAAAACTGGAGGTGAGGAAGAAACGGAGAAAAGATGGAGACTGAACTGTTTAAACGTTTTAGAAACCCGCGGTGTTAACCCTGTTCTCTGTGTGTCTCTGTGTGTGTCTCTCTGTGTGTCTCTCTGTGTGTGTCTCTGTGTGTGTCTCTGTGTGTGTCTCTGTGTGTGTCTCTGTGTGTGTCTCTGTGTGCGTCTCTGTGTGTGTCTCTCTGTGTGTGTCTCTGTGTGTGTGTCTCTGTGTGTGTCTCTGTGTTTCTCTCGTGTGTTCTCTGTGTGTCTCTCTGTGTCTCTGTGTCTCTCTCTGTGTCTCTCTGTGTGTGTGTCTGTGTCTCTCTGTGTCTCTCTCTGTGTGTCTTATGTGTGTCTCTCTTTGTGTCTCTCTGTGTGTCTCTCTATGTGTCTCTGTCTCTCTCTGTGTGTCTCTCGTGTTTCTCTGTCTCTCTGTGTGTCTCTGTGTCTCTCTGTGTGTCTCTGTGTGTCTCTCTTGTGTCTCTCTGTGTGTCTCTGTGTGTCTCTCTGTGTCTCTTTGTGTGTCTCTGTGTGTTCTCTGTGTGTTTCTCTGTGTCTCTCTGTGTGTCTCTCTGTGTTTCTCTGTGTCTCTCTGTGTGTCTCTCTGTGTCTCTCTGTGTGTCTCTCTGTGTCTCTCTGTGTCTCTCTGTGTGTGTCCCTGCAGGTGAATCGAGGTCACATGACAGCAGAGGCTCGGCGAGCGGCTAAACTGGAGAAGAAGCTGAAGATCCTGCTGGGAGGGTTTCAGTCCCGAGCTCTGGGTCTCCTGAAGCAACACAACGAAATCTGGGAACAGGTACTGAGCCGAGTTTAAAAACATCCTTATTTACTCTTTATTCTGAGCTTAATGAAGTACAAAGCACGCTTTAATTGACATTGATGTGATGTTTCTTTTCTTTATTTTAGGTCACATTGTATTAAAAGTACAGTTTTGCAAATCTTATCTCTTTAGTGACCCGAAAATGGCAAATTAAATACACAACAAAATTAGTAAAATATAAATGAAAAAGTACAAAGGGGTTGGTTTGAAAAGGACAAATATCTACACACGTGGACCTACTTCAACACACAGGGTTCTTTTTTGTCGTTAAAGAGCTTATACGTTAAATAATTATCTGGAAAATACATCTGTGAATTGTTAACTAGCTTTGCTGTCAGTTCTCCTGCAGATTATCTATTAAAGTGACCTCTGAAACGGAGTTATTCTTCGATATGATATAACTGAGTGTTGTTGTAGTAATGTAATTCTGCTGTTGTCCACCAGGTGGAGCAGTCTGCCACGGAGCTGAAGACCTTCGATCAGCTGAAGAAACAAGAGGACACGGCGATCCCCAGAAGAAAAGAGGTACACACCTTTCACTCTGAGGTCTGTTCAGATGTGATTATGTTCTGACGCTGAAGCCACTGGTCGATCTCTTGGTTGATTGATGAACATTAAAGTCATTTACCAGGTGAACAGTATTAGATAAACACCGTCAAAAGTGATATCAACAAGTTAAAGTATGTCGTAGAAAGTCAGGGATTCTTATAGCATGAAGTCAAATATCTACAGTAGTATGACCAAAGAAAGATCAAAGTTTAGTATGTCGTAGAAAGATTGATAGTCTGGTATGTCGTAGAAAATGTCAATGATTTCTCGCGAGAAAACGTTCACTATGGTATGTTGGTAAAAGTTTGGTTACGTGTGTCGAAGAAATGATGAGAAATAGTCATAGCACGTCACAAAGTCGTAAAGTTTGTTCAAGTCAAAGTTTTGTATGTTGTAGAAAAGTCGTTTAAAAGTCAGTTCAGTAGAAAAAGTTGCAAAAAGTCAAAAATAGTCGTCATGGTATAAGATAGGATAAGAGGTTTTATTGATCTTAAATTGAGAAATGTTTGCGTTGCAGCAACATAAAAAACAAAACAAGGACTGGCACGGAAGTAGAAATGAAAGAGTAGAAAGAAAAATCACAATTGAGAAAATAAAGTAGTTAAAAAAGACAAATCTATAAAAACGATGTATCAGCAGCTCAGTGGGATAGTGCGCTGATTAGGGGAGTACTGGTTCAATCCCCACTGCAGTCAGCATGTCGTTGGGTAAGACCCTAGAACGGCTCCTGGGTATCACAGTACTGAGTGAGTGTAAGTCGCTTTGGATAAAAGTGTCTAACAAGTGACATGAAATCTAATGTTTGTCGTCAAATAAATTACATAGTATGTCAAAGTCTTATAAAAGTCATTTTATTTAAAAAGTCGTAGAATAGTATGTACAACAAAAGTCGTATTATAATTTGTTTAAAGTCATAGTTGAGTTTGTCCGAAAAAAAACTTTCTAAATCATGAAAGGAATATCTTGTGGAAACTAATTCTTTGAAAACAGTCCTAGTTCGTCAGAATGAAAGATGATCTGCTTGTATTTTCTGTTGAGCAGCTGGTCGTCGTCTTGTCTCTGTTTCAGGCTCTGCGGGAGGACGTGGAGCGGCAGATGGAGCGAGAGAGAGAGCTGCAGCACAGATATGGAGAGCTGATGATGGAGAGAGAGGAGTTCATCAACTCTGAGCAGAAATACTGACACTCTCTCATACACTCACTCTCTCACACACTCACTCTCTCACTCTCACACACTCATACACTCACTCTCTCACTCACTCATACACTCACTCTCACACACTCACTCTCTCACACACTCTCTCACACACACTCTCTCACCTCTCTCTCACTCACTCTCACACACTATCAAGCTGCGATAAATGATAAACGTGTCTCGATCTAAAGTCGTCGTTTTTTTTTCAATGTTAGCAGCAGTTCCAGAGATAAGCCCCGCCCCCAATGTGCTTATGTTGCTATGATGTCATACGCTGAGTTGTGAGCATGCTCAGTTGTTGTTGTTGTTTCTGTACTAGTGACCAATAAAGTTTCTTTTCAACAATTACAGAACGTGTTGTTTTTCTCGAGTGTAGAAACAAGTGATATTTTTTAAACAGAAACAACTACAGGTTTACTGAGAAGTTTATTACAACAAGGGAACAAAAATACAAATGATGAAGCAGGTTTCTGTGAGTGATGTTCAGCAGGCGAGGAAGGCCATCCCGCTCCTCCAGTACGGACTCTGAGAGAAATGAGACGCAGATTTGATATAAAATACAGCTCTGACTCAGATGAGGGTTTTAAACGGACATGACTTCCCCCAAAGTCTCTGTTCAATTAAAGAGACTTAACGAGAACATTCTGGGGGGAAAGGAACCATTTCTGATAATTAAATTATCCAAAGGTAAATGTCATGCTCAGCAGCTACTGTGTAGAAGGCAATGAACATCTTCTGACCTCCAACAATGCAACATATATAATAAAATACAAATAAAAAATAGTGCAAGAAGGAATTTAAAATGCATTTTTAATGAGAAATGTAAGGTTTTTGTTCCCCATCTAATTAAGTATGACACATACTCAGAAAAGGCAAAAGTACACACATCCTTTCCTCAAGTAGAAGTACAGATACTCGTGTTTAAAAATACTCTGGTGAAAGTAGAAGTACTGACTAAACGTCTTTACTCAAGTAAAAGTAAAGAGGCTTTGAAATGTACTTCAGTAAAAAGTACCCATAACTAGCAGCTGTTTTAAAGAGTACCTGACCTCCCTTTATATTAATAGAACAATAATGTCATTGTTAGCTAATGAATGTTTCCATGCTGAACAACGGCAACATGACAACGTTTTCATTGGTCCCTCTTCTTTAGAGAAGACCAGGAAATGATGGATACACGGATCGTGTTCAAATCAATAGGCACGCAATGACTCTAAATAATAATGATCACGCCACCAAACACACATTCAGACTAAAGGAACCAGCCTGTTTGGAACATGGAAGAAGTAGAAAGTACAGGTATTTGGGTTCAACATGTAAGAAGTAGAAAGTACAGGTATTTGGGTTCAACATGTAAGAAGTAGAAAGTACAGGTATTTGGGTTCAACATGTAAGAAGTAGAAAGTACAGGTATTTGGGTTCAACATGAAGAAGTAGAAAGTACAGGTATTTGGTTCAACATGGAAGAAGTAGAAAGTACAGGTATTTGGGTTCAACATGTAAGAAGTAGAAAGTACAGGTATTTGGGTTCAACATGTAAGAAGTAGAAAGTACAGGTATTTGGGTTCAACATGGAAGAAGTAGAAAGTACAGGTATTTGGGTTCAACATGTAAGAAGTAGAAAGTACAGGTATTTGGGTTCAACATGTAAGAAGTAGAAAGTACAGGTATTTGGGTTCAACATGTGAGAAGTAGAAAGTACAGGTATTTGGGTTCAACATGGAAGAAGTAGAAAGTACAGGTATTTGTGTTCAACATGTAAGAAGTAGAAAGTACAGGTATTTGGGTTCAACATGTAAGAAGTAGAAAGTACAGGTATTTGGGTTCAACATGTGAGAAGTAGAAAGTACAGGTATTGTGTTCAACATGTAAGAAGTAGAAAGTACAGGTATTTGGGTTCAACATGGAAGAAGTAGAAAGTACAGGTATTAGTGTTCAACATGGAAGAAGTAGAAAGTACAGGTATTTGGGTTCAACATGGAAGAAGTAGAAAGTAAAAGTGGTCAGAAAAATAAGTAGTGGAGTAAAGTACTGATACCAGAAACATGTACTAAGTACAGTAACAAAGTATTTGTACTCCACTACTTCCCACCTCTGGGTCTACAATATAACTGTGTGTGTGTGTGCGTATGTGTATGTGTATTTGTATGTGTGTTTTGTGTGTGTGTGTGTGTGTGTGTGTGTGTGTGTGTGTGTGTGTGTGTGTGTGTGTACATACAGTGTGTCTGTAGCGTATCTCCTGATAGCCTCTCTGATGTGTCCCGGCTGGATCCCTCCACTCGGAGGCTCCACTGCAGCCGGACAACTCTGAAACAATAAAGGTTATTCATAAATTATAAAACACCAAGGACTGACTCAGGATACCTAAAGGATTATAACCGTTGTTAAAGAAAAAGACGATTCAGATATTTGACTGATGGGATAAGTTCATATTCGATTAAGATTTCATTCAAAGTTATTTTAGTAAGTCGTGAAAAAGACTTACATTTTGTTGAAAGAAAGGTTTAAAAAAGTCATAAAAAAACCTTAGTATAGTTTCTCGGAAAAAGTCGTAAGTAACTGGATGAGAAAAAGTCAAAAATGTTCATAGTAAAGTATGTCGTAAAAAAAGGGCATCGTATAGTATTTTGAAAAAAAGTATTTGTATAGAATGAGGAAAAAAAGTCGTTAAAATAGTCAAAGAATGTCGAAAAAAAGTAGAAAATAGACAAAATATAGTTTGTCGTTAGAAACTCAAAAAAAGTAGTCAAAAAAACGTAGCAAAACAATGCATAGTATAGTTTGTTGAAGAATTCCTACAAAAGTCATATTATGGTATGTCAATAAAAGGGTAAAATGTAGAGTATGTTGTTCAAATGTGTGTTGTTACATAATGTGCGTCCAAACGTTTGACTGATACTAAACATGGATATTTCAATACTAAACACACCTTTTGCGTTTCCTTTGCCTCCCCGGCCGTCCATACTGCCGTTACCCTGGGGGAGGGGCTTAGCGGAGTGGGAGGAGCCTGGCGTGGAAGGGGGCGTGGCCTCAGGGGAGTCTGGATCCTTCTTCACCTGGAGAGAGAAAGATGGAGTGTTTTTTGTGTGTGTGCATGCGTGTGTGTACCTCAGGTGTGTGTGTGTGTGTGTGTGTGTGTGTGTGTGTGTGTGTGTGTGTGTGTGTACGTGTGTGCGTACGTGTACCTCAGGGTCTGTGTGTCTGTGTGTGTGTGTGTGTGTGTGTGTGTGTGGTGTGGTGTGTGTGTGTGTGTGGTGTGTACCTCAGGGGTGTGTGTGCATGCGTGTGTGTGT
>JAAKFY010000150.1:147500-157500 GCA_011823955.1 Dissostichus mawsoni
CGCATTGTTGTTGCCAGTCTATGACCGAGCACAAGCCGCCATGAGGTAGTTTACTGTTCAGGGACGTAGGTTCCCTGGCGCACATTCTTATATGGACGAGAGCTCTAGTTAGATTCAGGCTCCATATTTGTTAGTCTTGCTGATAAAGAATGTTGATTATTACACTCCGAACTAGTTAAAACCTCGAGCTGCAGAAAGAGTTCTTCAGAATTGGTTTGGCAACCGCTGTGTCAACTCGTGACACACCACCTGTCTTGTCAACTCTCCGGCCGTAACTCCAAATAAACCGTCAGTGTTTGCCATATTTCAATTCTAAAACGTCTTCAGCATCTTCAACAATTTCCTCCTTGATGCATTTTGATTTTAAACAACAACAAAACACATTGAAGGAAAACCTGTGCAGTAATTAATCAGAGGAATTTGACTTGGTGTCGTGGTGCATACATAAAAGTAAACAAATATTAAAACACAGAGAGACTATTTTAAGATAAAATTATAGTAAAATATAGGAGTATTTACAAAGAAATTGATTAAAATATGGAATAAAATTTGGCAGTAATAAAAAGAAACAAAAAGAAACAGATATTTTATTGTAAAAATATAAAGACAAAAGTAGAAAATGATTTCTGTTTCTCTCAGATCCTGCTGTGAAGAGGAGGCCATCACCACCAGAGGACCACAATGTGATATCCCTCCGCGCACAGCGCCCCTAGCGGCCTGCAGGAGGACCATGAAGTGATATCCCTCCGCGGCACAGCGCCCCCTAGAGGCCTGCAGGAGGACCATGATGTGATATCCCTCCGCGGCACAGCGCCCCCTAGAGGCCTGGTTCAGACCGACAGCCCTAACTTCCTGTGCAGCAGCCTGCCGCAGCACTGGAGGAGCAACAAGAGCCTGCCCAGGGTCTCAGCGTGAGGAACACTCTTATATAATATAGAGTTTAATTCAGGGGTTTAATCATGCCAAGACACAGATTACAGGTTTATTATGAGTCACGGTTCAAGTGAAAAAGCACAGAAACAAATCTCTGCAACTAGTCCCCAGTCCTCTGCAACTAGTCACTAGTTATCTACAACTAGTACCTGGATTTAAGCAACTAGTCCCAAAGACTTTTGCAACTAGTCCTCTTCAACTAGTCCATAGTCCTCTTCAACTAGTCCTAAAGGCTTCTGCAACTAGTCCTAAAGACTTCTGCAACTAGTCCTCTTCAACTAGTCCCAAAGATTTCTGCAACTAGTCCTCTTCAACTGGTCCTAAATACTTCGCAACTAGTCCTAAAGGCTTCTGCAACTAGTCCTCTTCAACTAGTCCTAAAGGCTTCTGCAACTAGTCCTAAAGACTTCTGCAACTAGTCCTCTTCAACTAGTCCTCTTCAACTAGTTCCAAAGGCTTCTGCAACTAGTCCTAAAGACTTCTGCAACTAGTCCTCTTCAACTAGTCCTCTTCGACTAGTCCTAAAGGCTTCTGCAACTAGTCCTCTTCAACTAGTTCCAAAGGCTTCTGCAACTAGTCCTCTTCAACTAGTTCCAAAGGCTTCTGCAACTAGTCCTAAAGACTTCTGCAACTAGTCCTCTTCAACTAGTCCTCTTCGACTAGTCCTAAGGCTTCTGCAACTAGTCCTCTTCAACTAGTCCTCTTCAACTAGTCCCAAAGGCTTCTGCAACTAGTCCTAAAGACTTCTGCAACTAGTCCTCTTCAACTAGTCCTAACGGCTTCTGCAACTAGTCCTCTTCAACTAGTCCTCTTCAACTAGTCCTAAAGACTTCTGCAACTATCCTCTTCAACTATTCCTCTTCAACTAGTCCTTTGCAACAGTCTCTTCAACTGGCTCCTAGCTCTGCAACTAGACATAGACGTCTGGATCTAGTCCGCATAGTTTAAAACAAACAAAAATGAGTGAATAACATAAAAAACATCATAAAAGGACAAAATGATGTATATATTATTTATAGTCATTAAAGTCATTTCGACAAAAACAATGCAAGTGTTACTTAAATAGATGAGTTAGGAGGGATGATGCTAAATATAAATTGTTATATTGCCCTAGAAAGCTTAGAGAGGGGTACAATTAAATACAAATATGTTAACAGAAGGACTTATTTCCTCCTTTTCTGGCATACCTTGAATTTCGCTGCAGTTTTATTCAAGCTTTAGCTAAAGAACCCCCCCCCCCCTAAATACATAATATAATTTGTACTGTTTCTGTAGTTTTTTAACCTTTTGTCAGAAAGTAATCCTGTGTGTCTCCGGACTACAGGTGGTTGCCCTGGGAAACGACGTTCCTGACGGTGTTGTTGTTGTGGTGATGGCCGGGAATGATGACAACAGCAGGGCGGAGCTACGTAACGCCACGGCAACCATGAAGCAGGGACACGCCCACTTCACTGACCTGCGCTTCATAGGGCGCAGCGGCAGAGGTGAAAACACATTGATAACAATAAGCAGAGGTGGGAAGTAGTGGAGTATAAATATTTTGTTACTGTACTTAAGTACATTTTTCTGGTATCAGTACTTTACTCCACTACTTATTTTTCTGATGACTTTTTACTTTGACTTCTTACATTTTGAACACAAATACCTGTACTTTCTTTCTTACTTCTTAGTTTGAACTCAAATACCTGTACTTTCTACTTCTTACATGTTGAACTCAAATACCTGTACTTTCTACTTCTTACATGTTGAACCCTAATACCTGTACTTTCTACTTCTTCGATGTTGAACACAAATACCTGTACTTTCTACTTCTTCGATGTTGAACCCAAATACCTGTACTTTCTACTTCTTCGATGTTGAACACAAATACCTGTACTTTCTACTTCTTACATGTTGAACTCAAATACCTGTACTTTCTACTTCTCACATGTTGAACACAAATACCTGTACTTTCTACTTCTTCCATGTTGAACACAAATACCTGTACTTTCTACTTCTCACATGTTGAACACAAATACCTGTACTTTCTACTTCTTCCATGTTGAACACAAATACCTGTACTTTCTACTTCTCACATGTTGAACACAAATACCTGTACTTTCTACTTCTTACATGTTGAACTCAAATACCTGTACTTTCTACTTCTCACATGTTGAACACAAATACCTGTACTTTCTACTTCTTCCATGTTGAACTCAAATACCTGTACTTTCTACTTCTCACATGTTGAACACAAATACCTGTACTTTCTACTTCTTCCATGTTCCAAACAGGCTGGTTCCTTTAGTTTGAATGCGTGTTTGGTTGCGTGATCATTATTATTTAGAGTCATTGCGTGCCTATTGATTTGAACACGATCCGTGTATCCATCATTTCCTGGTCTTCTCTAAAGAAGAGGGACCAATGAAAACGTGTCATGTTGCCGTTGTTCAGCATGGAAACATTCATTAGCTAACAATGACATTATTGTTCTATTAATATAAAGGGAGGTCAGGTACTCTTTAAAACAGCTGCTAGTTATGGGTACTTTTTACTGAAGTACATTTCAAAGCCTCTTTACTTTTACTTGAGTAAAGAAGTTTAGTCCGTACTTCTACTTTCACCAGAGTATTTTTAAACACGAGTATCTGTACTTCTACTTGAGGAAAGGAAGTGTTACTTTTGCCCTCTCTGGTAAACAGGTAGCTTTGTAAATATGTGAATGTGTGTGTTGTTGTTTTTTTCAGGTAAGACCTTCACCCTCTCCATCAACGTGAGACCTCTCTCCTCAGGTCGCCACCGTACACAAAGCCATCAAAGTAACTGTGGCGGACAGCGGCTGCCGAGACGTCAGTAAACACCAGAGGATGAAATACATAAATTAAAATCATGTTTTTATCAAAGCTAACTGTTCTTTCCTGTGTTTGAACAGGACAGAGGCAAAAGGAGGTGAAATTAGGAGCGTTCAGGGCCGCCTGCAGCAGCACTGCATCAACAGGTAGGTGTACTTTAAACCGATTAACATAGCCCAACATTAGCCACCTTTAGCTTAGCGAAGGTGACGTGAAGTCATGTGACCATGCTATAGTTCCTTTAGCCAACATTAGCCGCCTTTAGCTTAGCGGTGGTGACATGAAGTCATGTGACCGTGCTGTAGTTCTTTATAGCCCACAAAAGCCACCTTTAGCTTAGCGGTGGTGACGTGAAGTCATGTGACCGCGCTGTAGTTCCTTATAGCCCAACAAAAGCCACCTTTAGCTTAGCGGTGGTGACGTGAAGTCATGTGACCGCGCTGTAGTTCCTTTATAGCCCAACATTAGTCACCTTTAGCTTAGCGGTGGTGACGTGAAGTCATGTGACCGCGCTGTAGTTCCTTTATAGCCCAACATTAGCCACCTTTAGCTTAGCGGTGTGACGTGAAGTCATGTGACCGTGCTGTAGTTCCTTTATAGCCCAACAAAAGCCTCCTTTAGCTTAGCGGTGCCGACGTGAAGTCATGTGACCGTGCTGAAGTTCCTTATAGCCCAACAAAAGCCTCCTTTAGCTTAGCGGTGCCGACGTGAAGTCATGTGACCGTGCTGTAGTTCCTTTATAGCCCAACATTAGCCGCCTTTAGCTTAGCGGTGGTGACGTAAAGTCAAGTGACCGTGCTGTAGTTCCTTTATAGCCCAACAATAGCCTCCTTTCTCTCATAAGAATCAACATGTTCTTCAGTATTATTTGTTATAATCAGTAATAATTCTCTCTCCCAGATTGTAGATCCTTCCCCTCTCTCTGTGGACCAATGAGGCGTCGTTCCTGGGTCAGATGTCTTCTCCCAGAATGCACCACCTCTCCTACTCCACCCAGCCCCCCTTTACAATTACCTGTCCCCCCCCCCTCGAGCCACAGTGGTCCGTTCCAACCCAGCAGCTTCTACTACGGACCGAACCAAATGATCCAAAGCACGGGGGACGACCGAAATGTTGTCTCGGCTCTGTCCAATTACATCGAAGGGGCGTGTCTTTCTTTGCGGGGGAGGAGCCTGTCTGGAGGCCATATTAATATTTTATTCAATATGCTCCTTAGATAACTGATTGTAATTTCTCCTCATAGCATTGTGAAGCACTTTGAGATGACGTTTTTTTTAAGTGTGCTATATAAATGAAATGTATTATTATCAAAACATTGGAAATGTTGCATTACATATCTCCCATTAAACTGTAAAAATAATATTTAAATTGGACTTTTGTTGCAGTGATTGTGTAGTTTGCCTTTGTTATTAATAAGATCTCTGAAGAACCAGCACCTTACCGTGGTGGAGAGGTTTGTGTGCCCTGATGAACCTGGGGCTGTGTTGTCTGGAACCTTGTGTTCCTGGTAGGGTCTCCCATGGCAAATTGGTCTCAGGCAAGGGGCCAGACTAAGATTGGTTCAAAGACTTCATGAAAGACGACACAGGAAGTGAGGATACCCGGCCCGGAGGAAGCCCGGGGTCCCCTTCTGGAGCCAGGCCCAGAAGGAGGACTCGTCGGCGAGCGTCTGGTGGCCGGGCTTGCCATGGAGCCCGGCCGGGCACAGCCCGAAAAGGCAACATGGGCAACACCTCCGCTTCTCCGTCCCGCGGGCCCACCACCTACAGGAAACAGCGATGGGGTCGGGTGCACTGCCAGAAGGGTGGCAGTGAAAGCAGAGGGTCTCGACGGACCAGACCCGGGCGACAGAAGCTGGCTTTGGGGACGTGGAACGTCACCTCTCTGGGGGGGAAGGAGCCGGAGCTTGTGCGGGAGGTGGAGCGTTACCAGTTGGATCTGGTTGGGCTCACCTCTACGCACAGCGTCGGCTCTGGAACCTTACTTCTGGATAGGGGTTGGACTCTATTCTTCTCCGGAGTTGCTCAAGGTGTGAGGCGCCGGGCGGGTGTGGGGATACTCACAAGCCCCCGGTTGGGTGCTTCGTTGTTGGAGTTTACCCCAGTGGACGAGAGGGTCGCCTCCCTACGCCTGCGGGTTATGGGGGGGAAAACTCTGACTGTTGTGTGTGCTTATGCACCAAACAGCAGTTCAGAGTATACGGCCTTCTTGGAGACCCTGGAAAGAGTCCTGTATGGGGCTCCTGAAGGGGACTCTTTAATCTTGCTGGGAGACTTCAACGCACATGTGGGCAATGATGGAGACACTTGGAGGGGCGTGATTGGGAGGAACGGCCCCCCTGATCTGAACCGGAGTGGTGGTTTGTTACTGGACTTCTGTGCTAGTCATGGATTGGCCATAACAAACACCATGTTCAAACATAAGGATGCTCATAAGTGTACGTGGTACCAGAGCACCCTAGGCAGAAGGTCCATGATCGATTTCGTTATCGTATCATCGGACCTGAGGCCGTATGTTTTGGACACTCGGGTAAAGAGAGGGGCGGAGTTGTCAACTGATCACCATCTGGTGGTGAGTTGGGTCGAGTGGCGGGGGAAGCCTTTGGACAGACCTGGTAAGCCCAAACGTGTAGTTCGGGTGAACTGGGAACGTCTGGAGGAGGCCCAAGTTCAGGAGGCCTTCAACGCACACCTCCGGCGGAGCTTTTCTGGCATTCCTGTGGAGGTTGGGGACATTGAACCAGAGTGGGCGGTGTTCAAAGCCTCTATTGCCGAAGCCGCGGCGGGGAGCTGTGGTCTCAAGGTCTTAGGTGCCTCAAGGGGCGGTAACCCTCGAACCTCCTGGTGGACACCGGTGGTCAGGGAAGCCGTCCGACTGAAGAAGGAGGCCTTCAGGGATTTGTTATCCCGGGGGACTCCCGAGGCAGTTGCAAGGTACCGACGGGCCCGAAGGGCAGCAGCCTCAGCCGTGGCCGAGGCAAAGCAGCGGGTGTGGGAGAAGTTCGGAGAAGCCATGGAAAAGGACTTTCGGGCGGCACCAAAGTTGTTCTGGAAAACTGTCCGACACCTCAGGAGGGGGAAGCAGGGAACCATCCAAGCTGTGTACAGTAAGGATGGGACGTTGTTGACCTCAACTGATGGAGTGTTAGGGCGTTGGAAGGAACACTTTGAGGAACTCCTGAACCCGACAACTCCGCCCTCTATGTTAGAGGCAGAGCTGGAGTATGACGGGGGATCAACACCAATCTCCCGGGGGGAGGTCACTGAGGTCGTCAAACGACTCCACAGTGGCAAAGCCCCGGGGGTGGATGAGATCCGCCCAGAAATGCTGAAGGCTCTGGGTGTTGAGGGACTGTCATGGTTGACACGTCTCATCAACGTTGCGTGGAAGTCGGAAACAGTACCGAAGGAGTGGCAGACCGGGGTGGTGGTTCCCCTTTTCAAAAAGGGGGATCAGAGGGTGTGTGCCAATTACAGAGGCATCACACTACTCAGCCTCCCCGGGAAAGTTTACTCTAAGGTACTTGAAAGGAGGGTCAGGCCGATTGTCGAACCTCAGATTGAGGAGGAACAATGCGGATTCCGTCCTGGTCGTGGAACGACGGATCAGCTTTTTACTCTCGCAAGGATCCTGGAGGGGGCCTGGGAGATGCTTATCCGGTCTACATGTGTTTTGTAGACTTGGAGAAGGCGTATGACCGAGTTCCCAGGGAGTTACTGTGGGAGGTGCTGCAGGAGTATGGGGTGAGGGGGTCTCTACTCAGGGCCATCCAATCTCTGTACTCCCAAAGCGAGAGCTGTGTCCGGGTCCTCGGCAGTAAGTCGGACCCATTTCCGGTGAGGGTTGGCCTCCGCCAGGGCTGCGCTTTGTCACCGATCCTGTTTGTAATATACATGGATAGGATTTCGAGGCGTAGTCGTGGGGGGGGGGGTCTGCAGTTCGGTGGACTAAGGATTGCACCACTGCTTTTTGCAGATGATGTGGTTCTAATGGCTTCATCGGTCTGCGACCTCAGCACTCACTGGATCGGTTCGCAACCGAGTGTGAAGCGGCTGGGATGAGGATCAGCACCTCCAAATCTGAGGCCATGGTTCTCAGCAGGAAACCGATGGACTGTCCACTCCAAGTAGGGAATGAGTCCTTACCCCAAGTGAAGGAGTTCAAGTATCTCGGGGTCTTGTTCTCGAGTGAGGGAACAATGGAGCGTGAGATGGGCCGGAGAATCGGAGCAGCGGGAGCGGTACTGCAGTCGCTTTACCGCACCGTTGTGACGAAAAGAGAGCTGAGCCAGAAGGCAAAGCTCTCTGTCTACCGGGCCATTTTCGTTCCTACCCTCACCTATGGTCATGAAGGATGGGTCATGACCGAAAGAACGAGATCGCGGATACAAGCGGCCGAGATGGGTTTTCTCCGCAGGGTGGCTGGCGTCTCCCTTAGGGATAAGGTGAGAAGTTCAGTCATCCGGGAGGGACTCGGAGTTGAACCGCTCCTCCTTCGCGTCGAAAGGAGCCAGTTGAGGTGGTTCGGGCACCTAGTAAGGATGCCACCTGGGCGCCTCCCTAGGGAGGTGTTCCAGGCACGTCCAGCTGGGAGAGACCAAGGGGTAGACCTAGGACCAGGTGGAGGGATTATATCTCTTCGCTGGCCTGGGAGCGCCTTGGGATCCCCCAGTCAGAGCTGGTTGATGTGGCCAGGGAAAAGAAAGTTTGGGGCTCTCTGCTGGAACTGCTACCCCCGCGACCCGACCACGGATAAGCGGGAGAAGATGGATGGATGGATGGATAATAAGATGTATTTATTTAATCTTTCTGACTATTGTTTAATAATGTCCGTTGGTTTCAACAAGATAAATACAAATATCTGATGAAATTGATGTCGCAATTTTCCCTTTTCTATTAAAGAAATTTAAAAGTTGACAATTACAAAGTGTTTATTAAATCAGCATTCATTTCCCAACCCAAATACACATATCATTAGCAATAAAACACTAACGCATTTTGGCTAAATCTGTTTTTGGAAATCTCTTTTTTACGAGAACTCTTAAATAATAAACAAAATAAACGTGAAGCTAAGTTAAAAACGGCCATAATTAAACATATACATAAAAAACAATATATGCATATGAACATTAAAAGATATATTAAATTATATAAAAGGAAATTGTGTTTCGGACCACTTGTGATTTATCTCCACCTCCCCAAAAGAACCACAATCTGACTCGGTGTGAAATGTCTTCTGTCGGCATTTCCTGCGATCTCTTCGTGCAGTCAGTCTAAACAGCATTGAGTTCCTCCAACCTCCGGCTCCACTCCTCCTCCGTCAGCTCTTCTCCTTCTGCTCCTCCTTAAAGTCCTCCTCCACCTGATGCTCCTCTAAAACACAGGAGTACACAAAGATGTAAAAACCAGCTGTAAATGAAACATCTGTAATTTAGAGTCAGCGACTATGAAACACTATCTAAAAAATGTTTAGATACATTTGTGTGTGTGTGGGTGTGTGTGTGTGTGTGTGTGTGTGTGTGTGTGTGTGTGTGTGTGTGTGTTAGGGGTTTCACTAACTACTCGACTAGTCGACTAGTCGACTACCTCTACCACTAGTCGGCGCTGTAGGCCCTAGTCGACTAGTCGTGAACAAAATGGAGGCAAACGTGGGAAATGAGGATGCCGACATTGGCGCTGAGGTGCTGCAAAATGCTCCAGCAAAACACGCCCGACATTCAGGGTCCTCATTTTATGCGCAAATGCGCCGCACCTATGCGCTCTACAGTTTCAGTTTTAGCTCCGGCGCTAAAAGTTCACGAGCGTGCTCCACTAGCACCCCCTCTTTGAACAGCTGTTTGGACCTCATTTCGAGAGCAACAAGAAAACACGGGTCAACAGTGGCGCGGATGAGCTACGGGATTACTGCCAGCAGACACCCCATATCCCCACAATGGATAACCCTCTGAAGTGGTGGGCACAAAACGCGAACCGCTTCCCCCGTTAGCCAAGCTTTCCAGGAGCTACCTGGCTACACCAGCACCCCAAGTGAACGGATGTTTTCCCTGGCAGCACCACTGTCACCCGACAGCGGTCAAGCCTCCTTCCCTCACATGTGATGCTTTGGTCTTCCTTAACGCAAACCAAAAAACCTGGAAGGGTGGACATCCTTATCGAGGAGGACAGTGACAGCGAGTAAAGTGTTGCGCAATGCGCACTGGATTTACGTTGCATTTATGTTCTTAACAGAGTTTTGCA
>JAAKFY010000150.1:160000-237500 GCA_011823955.1 Dissostichus mawsoni
ATAAAAAAGCAAATAATAATAAAAACTCCTCTTTATATTTCTGTAAGGACTCACTGGGGCTGACGTCCGTCTCTGTTGGCGTCTCTGAAAATCAAACAGAACACCGTCACATATCTGCAGGTGTGTGTGTGTGTGTGTGTGTGTGTGTGTGTGTGTGTGTGTGTGTGTGTGTGTGTGTGTGTGTGTGTGTGTGTGTGTGTGTGTGTGTGTACCCAGGCAGTGTCCTCGGTGCTCCAGGTGTATCTTGGTGTGTGTGAGTGTGTGTGTGTGTGAGTTGCAGGCGTCTCTGTGCAGCTCGCAGTGGTTTCTGTACGATCGCCCGTTACTGCACACACCCAGTTCTCTCTCTCTTCACACTGCTGCAGGGAGAGAAGGACACACACACACATACAAACACACACACACACACACACACACACACACAAAACACACTTATATTAAAGGTCCCATGTCATGCTTTTCCGGTTATCACCCGTCCCCTTGTGTTCTGTAGCTTCTGCATGTAAACGGTCTGCAGAGTCACAAACCCTCAAAGTACACCCTGTAGGGAGTAAAACTCTAACACAGAGAAGACCTGTCTATGCTACCCAGAACGCCTCGTTGGGGATTTCTCTTTTTCTTCCTGGGTACAGTGACGTGCCCATACCCAAATGGACCCATTGGTCCAAATGGAGCATTCCGCGGAGCCGTTACGTTACATCACACACACACACTCAATCTTTTCTCAGCTGCAGCTCCGCCGATTTCTCCTCCCTGAGACGGCGGGACGCTGCGAGGCTGGGAGTTTGTGTGTGAGCACACACATAAACTCCCAGCCAGGCTGCGGGTGTGTGTGTGTGTTCGGGCTGGGTTTCGCTGTGTCTCGCTGTCTCACAGACGGCCACTGGGCTCATAGGGAGGGGGCGGCAGGAGCTCCAACAAGCCGTTTAGGACAGAGAGTGAATACACAGACTATACAGAGATGCTGTATGAGAAACCAATGTGAGTTTGGAACATTGAACAATGTGAATCTATTCTAGTAGACCTCACAATGGAACTATGATCAGTAGAAATGGCCATGACACGGGACCTTTAAAACATTTCTTAAATATTCTGCTGACACTGCACAAATCATATTTACCTGTAAACAGCGACACACACAACCATTTTACCTAAACTTCTTATGTTAATGGTTATATTGTTATTTTATTTGTATATATCTGTTTAATAGCAAGTTAAAAAGGTATCAGTGACACTTTTTAGTATTTTAAGTCATGCACAAATCATATTTACCGTTAAACAGCGACACACTGGTTCTCCTCTGTCGGTCGATACACACTCTCGTCCTGCACCACAGAAAGTCCTGGCACACACCGACTGATCCTGACACACACACACACACACACACACACACACACACACACACACACCACACACACACACACCACACACACACACACACACAGAGAGATATAACATTGTCATGGTATTCCTTTTTATAAAGTTCACAATGAAAAGAAGTGAGGAGTGAGTGTGGTTCAGACTCCAGATGGTGACCTTTGACCCCCCCACTGAGAGAGACCCACGCCAATTTGAATTACAATGACACACACACACACACACACAACAAACACACACACACACACACACACACATACACACAACACAACACACTTATTATAATAGAGGCAGCTGGACAATATAAGCTTCATGTAAGGAGGATAGATTGCAGGTTTCTGTATAATTATAATAACACACACTTCAACACGCTTCAAGATTAAAAACAGAGTCTTCTAAACAGATGTTTGAATTCAGGTTCCACAAATTCCTCTGTACTTACAGGTCATCAAATGCCCACACACACACACACACACACACACACACACACACACACACACACACACACACACACACACACACACACACACACACACACACACACATTCATGTTGTAACTTGTGAGCACCGTCAGTGATGTAATGCATTCCCCATCCTTCACGTTAATCATTATAACCACATGTCTGATCCTTTCATCACAGTAACGTAGAGATCACCATTTAATCCTCAAACTAGAAGGGAGAGAACATTCGGAAAACTGTTTAACAATGGCTTTACTACCAGGGTTTAAACACACACACACACACACACACACACACACACACACCACACACACACACACACACACACACACACACACACAATAGATACATCTGCCACCTCCAGTTGACATCTGCTCCACCACAAACAGCTGACTGAAGCAAAACACACACTTTTCTCAATTTTACTTTTCATTCATCCTCATTATTCTGTGTATTTAGGATTTTTCTTTTTCCATACATTTTTTATATCTTTATTTATTTGTTCTGTATTTTTTATTTAATTATTTTCTATTCTCTCCACTTTGTCATGTGTTTCTTCTGTTCTGGTCATTCAATTTGAATCCATTCAAATAATGGATTGCTTTTCTTGCATATCTTGTTTTTGTTCATGATAATATTTTTATTTTGTTTTTATTTCATGTATTTATTGCAATTTTTTAAATAACCTAAATAACTTAAGTTCTTGTACTTTGGGTAGTTATTTGTAATTTTGTTTTTATCTTTTATTGCACATTTTTACTTTAACTTCTTCATTAAAAATAGGCAGTTGAGAAGAATAGTAGATCCTGATCTACAGCTGAACATCAGTCCTCTTTGACTCAAAGGTGATGAAGCATCTGATTACAGCCTCACACACATACCTGAGGAGCTGCTCACCTGTGTGTGTGTGTGTGTGTGTGTGTGTGTGTGGTGTGGTGTGTGTGTGTGTGTGTGTGTGTGTGTGTGTGTGTGTGTGTGTGTGTGTGTGTGTGTGTGGTGTGTGTGTGTGTGGGTGTGTGTGTGTGTGTGCTGCTTCTATGTTCCTCCAAAAAAACAGTTTCCAAAGCAATAACACATTTTTACGTCGACCTCCAAGTGCAAAACAATTGCCTAAATCATGCAACCCATCGACCTGAACACACAACACACACACACACACACCCACACACACAGTCAGAGGTCAACACCCGTCTCGTTCTGAGTGAAGGTTTTACTGTCTTTAACCTTTGGTCTCCACCTGATGTGTTTATTGATTATCAGCATGTAACCTTGTTCAATAAATGCATTCACAGTGTGAGCTTACCTTGGCCAGAGGAGACGAGGAGACGAGAGGAGACGAGGAGAGGAGGAGCAACGGCAGCAGAAACACGCCAACATCTGGAGAGGAGAGGAAACAAGGATTGAAAGTTAGGAAAAAGGAGAGGAAGAAGGAACAAGATGACAAAAACACGAGGCAAGAGAAGGCAAAAAGAAAGAAAGGAGGAGGAAAGAGGAGGTGAGAAGAGGAGACGACAGATGAGTTAGGAAAAGAGAAAGGGCAGAGGACAGGAGAAGAGGAGAGGAGAAAATAGGAAAGGATAGGAAAGGAGGAAAAGAGGAATGAGGAGAAGAGTGGAGAGGAGAGCAGTAAAAAGGAGAGTAAGTGGAGGAAGGATACAAGACAAAAGGAGACAAAATGAGAGGAGACAACAGAGGAGTTGAGGAGGAAGAAAAGAGAAAGAGAGGAGGAGGAAGAAAAGGATGAAAGGGCAGAAGAGGAAAGGAAACAGAGAAGGACAAAGAAAAGGAGACAACGGAGGAAAGAGTCGAGAGAAGATGAAGAAAAAGGAGAGGAAGAAGGTAACGAGACGAGAGGATGTTAATAGAGGAAAGAGGAGACAAGAAAAGAGAGGAAAAAGAAAGGAGAGGAGACGAGGAGGAGGCAAAGGGAAGGAAAAGAGGAGACGAGGAGGAGGAAAACAGGAGACGAGGAGAATGAAAGGAGGCATTAGACATTCATTTATCTCAATATAAGAAGATTTTCTGACTTAAAAAACACAGATTAAAAATTTAAAAACAATAAAACTACTTCTTCTACACATGCTGAAGATGAATGAAGATGAATGAAGCAGTCGTACCGTGGCAGTCTAACTGTTGCTGTGAAATCAAACGGCTTTAAAAACACCTGCAGCGATAAAAAGAAGACTTGAAACAACTAGAAGTTAAAATCCAGAAATCAGGTTAATAATCCAGGAGGAAATCAGCCGAGGTCTGCTTCACTCTGCGGAGGAACACCGACTGAGAGAGGACATCTGTTACTGCCTCACACACCACACACACACACACACACACACACACACACCACACACACACCACACAACACACACACACAGACACACACACACACACACACACAGACACACAGACACACACACACACACACACACACACACAGACACACACACACACACACACACACACACACACACACACAGACACACACACACACACACACAGACACAGACACACACACACACACGCACACACACGCACACGCACACACACCACACACACGCGCACACACGCACACGCACACACACACCAGCTGACATGTTCAGACAGTGTTAGACAGCCTTGTAGAGACTGACACACACACACACACACGTGTGCACACACACACACACACACACCACACACACACACGCACACACGCACACAAACAGACACACACGCACACACACGCACACACACACCAGCTGACATGTTCAGACAGTGTTAGACAGATATATATATAGATATAGATATCTATATATAGATATATCTATATATATATATCTATATATAGATATATATATATCTATATATAGATATATATATAGATAGATATATCTATATATATATTATATATCTATATAGATATATCTATATCTATGTATAGATATATATTATATATCTATATCTATATATCTATATATAGATATATATATATCTATATATAGATATATATATAGATATATATAGATATATATATAGATATATATATAGATATATATAGATATAGATATATATATATATATCTATACATAGATATATATATATCTATATATAGATATATATATATATATATATATATATATATCTATATATATATATATAGATATCTATATCTATATATATCAAGTATATTGTGTTACAGAGTTTAGAAAACAGAGAACATATTCACTGTTTAATATGAATCAGATGTATTGTAGGCGTGATGTCTCCGTCTGACCAGCAGAGGGCAGAGTAGCTGTTTATTCAACAGAACTCTCTCTGGAATAAATTATAACAATCTGTGGGAAACTGTTTTCTAATCCCAGTTTAAAATGTCTGGATATTTGGGCGGCAGTGGCTCAGGGACTTGGTCTGAAGGGCCGCTGGTTCGAGTCCCGATCGGACCAGTGTGGACTGGCAGTTGGAGAGGTGCCCTTGAGCAAGCTGCCACTGCTCCCAGGACGGGCTAGATGCAGAGGTCCAAGTTCATTGTGTGCATGTGACAAATGAAGAGGGTCTCATCCTCAGTTCTTCTTCTTCTTCTTCTTCTTCTTCTTCTTCTTCCTGGTGCATGCTGGGAGTTTTTGGAGTGTGAGAGAAAGAGAAGAGCGAGACTTTTGCGTTATATTTTCCGTTTATTTTTGTGTAATGGGTGTTAATTTAATATAGTTTATCGGTGGTAGTTTGATTTGCTTTACTTTTCGTGCTTTTTGGTGGTGTTTGTGGTTTCTCTGCCGGCGTCTGACGCCATGGTAAATGGGGAGTTTGCCAAACTCACGCGGAAGCACGGCATTAAAATCTCAGCCGGCTTCCCATGCACTGTGGAGGAGATCGGGCTGGCTGTGGGTGAGAAGGTCGGGCACAGCAGCATTAAGTCCCTGGCGCGGATGAACAGCGCGGTGGTGATCTTTCTGGATCAGGTGGAGAAGGTGAACCGCGTCATCGAGACAGGCATCACGGTGAGAGAAATGTTTGTACAAGTACAGCCGCTGATGCTGCCCGCAACCAAAGTTGTACTTTCCAATGTCCCTCCCTTCATAACTGATGAGTTCCTCAGTAGAGAACTCTCCAGACACGGGAAACTTGTTTCTCCAGTGAAAAAGATGCTGTCTGGATGTAAGTCTCAGTTACTGAAACACGTAGTGTCTCACCGCAGACAATTTATATGATACTGAACAATCGGAATGCGGAGCTTAACCTCCGTTTTTACGTTAAAGTAGATGATTATGACTATGTGATTTTTGCAACATCATCAGTTATGAAGTGCTTTGGTTGCGGGGAGGAGGGGCACGTGAATGCCTGTCCGAGGCGCGGGGATCCGGCTCCGCCTGGGTGGATGACGCGCAGGCTGGACCGTCCAACGCGCCAGCGGCGGGGCCGCCCGCCGCTGCGCCGGGACCACCCGCCGCGCGGGACACCGCCGCCGCGCCGGGACCACCCGCCGCTGCGCCGGGACCACCCGCGTCTGCGCCAGGGCCGTCCGTTGCGCCGAGCCACGGGCGGACTGCCGCGCCAGCGGCCGATGCGTCGGTTGTAATGGAGCAGCAGGTGGCTGCTGCTGATGGAGGGGTGTCTCCCACGGCGGCGGCCGCTAACGCGGCCGCTGCAGTGGTGGGGGGCCCCCCTCCGGAGGCGGCCGCTGCTGTTGACAGCAACGCTGCTCCCGAGCAGTCGGCGGTGGCGCGCGATGTGGCGTCTCGGACGCGGAGCGGGCGAGGGCGCGCTACACAGCGCTGGCTGCGCGGTTCTGCTGTGTGGGATTATGTTCAGGAAAATGAGGTGGTGGTTTTGTGTGAAGCAGAAGAAAAAGGGGATGGGAGAAAAAAAAACAAATACAAATGGTGAAAAAAACCCTGAAATAATCAATGAACCACAAGGTGATTTGGCAAAGGAAAATGTAGAGACAGGTGAAGTCAGTAAAACACAGGAGGAGGATATGGATAGTGAAACACATATGGAAAAAACAGGAGAGGAGAAGAAAACATGGGGTGAGCGGGTGGAGGTTGCTGAGATGGAGGAAGAGGAGGTGGCAGCAGAAATGATAAATAAAAAAAGACTGCTATTAAACGCAGGAGAAATAAAAAAGATACATCAACCGTTGCAAAAAGCAGTAAAGTAGGGAGTGAGGGAAAGGAAGGAAGAGAGCAAGGACAGGCGGATGATAGTTGGGATGATTGTGTGTCTGACAGCAGCGATGTGCCAGGTTTTTTGAGCAGTAGTCAACAAAAAAAAATGTACTCAGCTGAAATGATAAAAATTACCTGGTGCAGACAAAAAACCAACATAACGTAATAATAGAAGAATATTTCCCAGATTTGGCCGTTTTTTGTGCCTCAGCAAGACTCCACATGAACAGGAAAGAGCAGTCTGTCTTGGATGAGCTGGAAGTTTATAGATTAAAAAGAATTGTAACTAAAGTAAGGAAGCAAATGGGCAGCGGTGATTTTAAAAACCTCAATGTGTGTGTTTAATTTATTTGTTTTTAGTTTTGCTTTTAATATCTCACTCGCAATGGATACTTTTAGAGTGGGAAGTTTAAATGTAAATGGAGCCAGAGAGGAAAGAAAGAGGGCACTTATTTATCAGAGTGCAAAAATCAAACATGTCGATGTCCTCTTTTTACAAGAGACGCACAGCGATGTTTTTAATGAGACGGACTGGAAAAAGGAGTGGGAGGGGGAAGTCATTTTAAGCCACAACACCTCTCTGAGTGGGGGGTGGGCTTCCTCCTCTCCAAGTCTTTTAATCCTGTCTCACTGGAGGTCGAGCATTTTATCAAGGGGAGGTTGCTTTTAATAAAAGCACGGTTTGACCTTTTTACAGTTGTTTTTATAAATGTGTATGCTCCAACAAACGGTACAGAGAGGAAGCTGTTTTTACTCAAAGTTAGTGATGTTTTAAACGGTTGTGCCACGGAGGATTTTTTATTCTTGGGTGGGGATTTTAATTGTACAGAAAATGCATCTTTAGATCGCAACCATGCAGAGCCGCATCCAGCGTCCCAGCATGCTCTGAGGCAGCTGGTCCACTCCCACGGCCTGGTGGATGTATGGAGAAGGATGCACGCAGACAACAGGCAGTACACCTGGTCCCACATCAGAGAGAATAGAATTTCATCAGCTAGATTAGATCGTTTTTATTGTTTTAAGCATCATTTTAACACTTTTAAAATGTGCAGCATATCACCTGCTGGTTTTACGGATCACTCTTTGCTTTTATGTAATGTTTTTATTAGAAATGTTTTACCCAGAAGTGCATATTGGCATTTTAACTCGGTTTTAACATTTGATAAACATTTTAAAGAGGCCCTTGTTTATTTCTGGAGTTTTTTAGGCAGAGGAAGGGAGATTTTAGCAGTCTTAGGCAGTGGTGGGACCATGGTAAGACTGAGATAAGATTGCTCTGCCAACAGCACACCCTCAATGTCACACAAGACATCATTAGATCTATGAAAGACCTGGAGAGTGATATAGTGGAACTAGAAACAATAAGTGAGACCACAGGAGATCGAGGATATATTGAAATCCTCAAAGAGAAAAAAATGGCTTTAGCCAACCTGCTGGACGTTAAAGTTCAGGGTGCACTGGTCAGGTCCCGGTTTCTCAACACCAATGAGATGGATGCTCCCACTAGTTTCTTCTTCGGCCTGGAAAAAAAGAATGGGCAGAGGCGAGTGATCCACTCACTGCTGTCAGACACAGGGCAGGAAATAACAGAGCCAAGCCAGATCAGGAGGCGAGCTGTGAGTTTTTATTCCACCCTCTACACAAGCGAGTATGAGGAGGGGGAAACTCTGTCCGAGGGGTTCTGTGCCGAACTACCTCAGGTCTCCGAGGAGACCAACTCACAGCTCGAAGGGCCGTTAACGATCCAGGAGCTGCAGACCGCCCTGCAAGGCATGCAGGGACGGCGGGCTCCTGGTATCGATGGCCTCTCCGTAGAGTTTTACGAAGCCTACTGGGACGTCTTGTCACATGACCTTTTAGACGTTTTTAATGAAAGTCTGGCCTCTGGCTCTATGCCGATGTCCTGCAGGAGAGCGGTGATCACGCTGTTACCAAAAAAAGGAAACCTGCAGGACATCAAAAACTGGCGCCCTGTGTCTCTGCTGTGTGTGGATTACAAACTTCTGTCCAAGGCTTTGGCCACCAGGCTGGGGAGGGCTGTGGAGCAGGTCATCCACCGGGACCAGACCTACTGTGTGCCCGGCAGGTCCATGGTGGACAATGTCCACCTAATTCGAGATGTTTTGGAGGTCTCCAGCTCATTGGGCATTAATACTGGTCTGATTTCTCTAGATCAGGAAAAGGCTTTCGACCGCGTTGAGCACAGCTTCCTCTGGAAAGTAATGGAGAAGTTTGGGTTCAGCGCTGGTTTCATAGCCAAGATCAAGGTGTTGTACAATAAGATTGAGAGTGTGCTGAAGTTCAACGGTGGGTTGTGTGCTCCTTTTAGAGTGTGTAGAGGGGTCCGGCAGGGCTGTGCTCTGTCTGGCATGCTCTATGCACTCTCCCTGGAACCCCTCCTCAACAAAATACGCTCCAAACTGCAAGGGCTGTTTTTACCTGGTTTTAATGGAAACATGGTTTTATCAGCGTATGCAGATGATATCATTGTTTTTATTAGAGACCAAAAGATATAGACATTTTAGTTGACATCGTGAGGGAGTTTAGTTCAGCATCGGCAGCGAGGGTGAATTGGAGGAAAAGTGAGGCCCTCGCTGTCGGTGAGTGGAGTGGCGGTCTCCCAGTTCTTCCCCAGAACATGGTCTGGAAAAAAGATGGAATAAAGTACCTGGGGGTGTTCTTAGGGAATACAAATATAGTCCTGAAGAACTGGGAGGACGTCATAGGGAAGATAGAGGGAAAGCTCTCCAAGTGGAAGTGGCTGCTCCCTCAGATGTCTTTTAAAGGTAGAGTGTTGGTTTTAAACAACCTTGTGGCATCCCAACTGTGGCACCGCCTTACCTGTGTGGACCCTCCCTCAGGCTTACTAGCCCAGATACAAAAAAGATTGGTGGATTTTTTTTGGGAGGGCCTACACTGGGTGCCACAGGGGTGCTGTTTTTATCTAGAGAGGGGGGGGACAGGGCCTTATCCACCTGGCCAGCCGAACAGCCACTTTTAGGATACAGTTTTTACAGAGGTATCTGACCGGCCCGGCTGATTTGGTGTGGAGAGATGTGAGCAGCTGCATTCTCCGACGCGTGAGTAACCTGGGGCTGGATGCTGCTCTGTTTTTAACTGATTTAAACTTTTTAAAATTAAATGGGTTGCCTCCTTTTTATCAGGGTGTTTTTAAATCTTGGGCCCTTTTTAACCATAAAAGGTGTCCAAAGACTGACTCTCTGTACTGGTTGTTGAAAGAGCCTCTGATTCACAAAGCCAGGTTGGACGTCGGCAGCAGCGAAACACCCGGCCTGACGGTGGCGCTGTGCCGATCAAGACCCTGTGCCTTCAGCAGTTGGTGGATGCAGTGGGGCCGGAGCTGAGCGATGCCCGGGCCCTGGGCTCTCTGCTGGGTCTGCACTCTGTCCGGGTGGCCGAGAGGATCCTACAACTCTGGAGCCAGATCCTCTCCCCTGATGAAAAAGACTGTTAAGGAGCTACGGACAGGGAAGAGCCAAGCCGGACCCAGCAGACCCTTTCCCGGAGATCTACCTGAGCCCAGGGCTCGGAGAGCTGGCCGGCCCCCTGCTCGGGGTCGCAAACAAAGAGGGAATGACTGTCCACAAAGCTGACAAAAAAACATTTACATGAACATTGTAAAGACGACCAACAGAAATGTGCTGAAGGACAGGGCCTCCACTGTGTGGAGCACCAGACGGGTGCAGGAAGCGGACCAGGCCCACAGTGGAGGATTTTATACAAACCTCCCATTAAAAAACGTACTGCCGACCTCCAGTGGAGAATTTTACACGGTGCCATCGCCTGTAATTCTTTTATCTCCATTATTAATCCTGCTGTTTTTAACAAGTGTCCATTTTGTGGTTTTAGAGAGACTGTTTTCCATGTTTTTACAGAGTGCAAGAGACTCACGGGTTTCTTCTCTCTTTTAACATTGGTTTTTAGTCTTTTTAGTATAGCTTTTACCGAGAGTGTTTTTATCATGGGGGCTCCATATAAAAAGACAAATAAAGAAAAGTGGCAGCTCCTGAATTACCTCTCTGGCGAAGCAAAAATGGCCATTTATTTAAGCAGGAGAAACAGGGTTGAAAATAAGAAAGGGGAAGAGGCAAAAGCGATCTGGCTGTGTAACATCAGAGCCAGACTCTGGCTGGAGCATCGTTTTTATAAGCACATTGGGGATTTGGACGCTTTTAAACAGCGTTGGTGCTATGATGATATTGTTTGTTCCGTTGTTAATGAGGATTTGCACTTTGCACCAGTTTTTATGACATAGGTTTTATATTAATGTATTTTAAGTGAAACGTTTTTCTTGCACTTTATTTGAAATATATGTTTAATTGTTAGTATGTAAATAAAGTGTTTTGCAAAAGTCAAAAAAGTCTTCTTTTCTCAATGAAAGTCTCATCCAGTCTTCTTTCTTCTCAATGAAGAGGGTCTCATCCTCCAGTTCTTCTTCTTCTTCTCATGAAGAGGGTCTCATCCTCCAGTTCTTCTTCTTCTTCTCAATGAAGTCAGATGTTGATTTTGAACTTCTTCAGTTCAGCTATTTATTTAATTGTTACTTTATTATTAATTAATTAATTATTATTATTATATATTATTATTATTATCAGTTCAGTTAACCAATGATGTGAATTCCAAGAACCATAGAAAGGAAACAAACAGCTTTCAACATTTTAGTTTTTCGTTTAATAAATGGATTTAAAAACTGGGTTTTTTCAATGAAATATTTTTGTAATCTGTATTTCACTTCTCTTCATGTTCTTGTGTTGTAATATTATTTCCCCCTGGCATTGACCCTGTGAAAGTCCTGCCTTGAAGCTGAAATATGTATAAATGAACAAAGATTTGAAGGTTTTAAAACTTTGATTGGAATGTGTCGCTGAAACAACGGGATGAGAAGCGAGGAAAGGGCAGTGTGTGAGAGTCAAGAGAGGAGAGAGTTCAGAAGTGTGTGTGTGTGTGTGAGAGTCAAGAGAGGAGAGAGTTCAGAAGTGTGTGTGTGAGAGTCAAGAGAGGAGAGAGTTCAGAAGTGTGTGTGTGTGTGTGTGAGAGTCAAGAGAGGAGAGAGTTCAGAAGTGTGTGTGTGAGAGTCAAGAGAGGAGAGCGTTCAGAAGTGTGTGTGTGAGAGTCAAGAGAGGAGAGAGTTCAGAAGTGTGTGTGTGTGAGAGTCAAGAGAGGAGAGAGTTCAGAAGTGTGTGTGTGAGAGTCAAGAGAGGAGAGAGTTCAGAAGTGTGTGTGTGAGAGTCAAGAGAGGAGAGCGTTCAGAAGTGTGTGTGTGTGAGAGTCAAGAGAGGAGAGAGTTCAGAAGTGTGTGTGTGAGAGTCAAGAGAGGAGAGCGTTCAGAAGTGTGTGTGTGAGAGTCAAGAGAGGAGAGAGTTCAGAAGTGTGTGTGTGTGAGAGTCAAGAGAGGAGAGAGTTCAGAAGTGTGTGTGTGAGAGTCAAGAGAGGAGAGAGTTCAGAAATGTGTGTGTGAGAGTCAAGAGAGGAGAGAGTTCAGAAGTGTGTGTGTGAGAGTCAAGAGAGGAGAGAGTTCAGAAGTGTGTGTGTGTGAGAGTCAAGAGAGGAGAGAGTTCAGAGTGTGTGTGTGAGAGTCAAGAGAGGAGAGCGTTCAGAGGTGTGTGTGTGAGAGTCAAAAGAGGAGAGAGTTCAGAAGTGTGTGTGTGTGAGAGTCAAGAGAGGAGAGAGTTCAGAAGTGTGTGTGTGAGAGTCAAGAGAGGAGAGAGTTCAGAAGTGTGTGTGTGAGAGTCAAGAGAGGAGAGAGTTCAGAAGTGTGTGTGTGAGAGTCAAGAGAGGAGAGAGTTCAGAAGTGTGTGTGTGAGAGTCAAGAGAGGAGAGAGTTCAGAAGTGTGTGTGAGAGAGTCAAGAGAGGAGAGCGTTCAGAAGTGTGTGTGTGTGAGAGTCAAGAGAGGAGAGCGTTCAGAAGTGTTGTGTGAGAGTCAAGAGAGGAGAGCGTTCAGAAGTGTGTGTGTGAGAGTCAAGAGAGGAGAGCGTTCAGAAGTGTGTGTGAGAGTCAAGAGAGGAGAGCGTTCAGAAGTGTGTGTGTGTGTGAGAGTCAAGAGAGGAGAGCGTTCAGAAGTGTGTGTGTGAGAGTCAAGAGAGGAGAGCGTTCAGAAGTGTGTGTGTGTGTGAGAGTCAAGAGAGGAGAGCGTTCAGAAGTGTGTGTGTGAGAGTCAAGAGAGGAGAGCGTTCAGAAGTGTGTGTGTGTGAGAGTCAAGAGAGGAGAGCGTTCAGAAGTGTGTGTGTGAGAGTCAAGAGAGGAGAGCGTTCAGAAGTGGTGTGTGTGAGAGTCAAGAGAGGAGAGCGTTCAGAGGTGTGTGTGTGAGAGTCAAGAGAGGAGAGCGTTCAGAAGTGTGTGTGTGTGAGAGTCAAGAGAGGAGAGCGTTCAGAGGTGTGTGTGTGTGTGTGAGAGTCAAGAGAGGAGAGCGTTAGAGGTGTGTGTGTGTGAGAGTCAAGAGAGGAGAGCGTTCAGAAGTGTGTGTGTGTGAGAGTCAAGAGAGGAGAGCGTTCAGAAGTGTGTGTGTGTGAGAGTCAAGAGAGGAGAGCGTTCAGAGGTGTGTGTCTGAGAGTCAAGAGAGGAGAGCGTTCAGAAGTGTGTGTGTGTGAGAGTCAAGAGAGGAGAGCGTTCAGAGGTGTGGTGTGTGTGAGAGTCAAGAGAGGAGAGCGTTCAGAGGTGTGTGTGTGTGAGAGTCAAGAGAGGAGAGTGTTCAGAAGTGTGTGTGTGAGAGTCAAGAGAGGAGAGCGTTCAGAAGTGTGTGTGTGAGAGTGAAGAGAGGAGAGTTCAGAAGTGTGTGTGTGTGAGAGTCAAGAGAGGAGAGCGTTCAGAAGTGTGTGTGTGAGAGGAGAGCGTTCAGAAGTGTGTGTGTGAGAGTCAAGAGAGGAGAGCGTTCAGAAGTGTGTGTGTGAGAGGAGAGTGTTCAGAAGTGTGTGTGTGAGAGTCAAGAGAGGAGAGCGTTCAGAAGTGTGTGTGTGAGAGTCAAGAGAGGAGAGCGTTCAGGTGTGTGTGTGTGTGTGTGTGTGTGTGTGTGTGTGTGTGTGTGTGTGTGTGTGTGTGTGTGTGTGTGTGTGTGTGTTTGTGTGTGTGTGGTGTGTGTGTGTGGTGTGTGTGTGTGTGATAAATGATATATATTGCACATTTCACGCTGGAATGACGAGAACATTCCAGGTCAGAATGATCATAAAAGCAGAAACTGGGAGTTTGGTCTGTTTAGCGATAAATGCTGGTACATTTACTGTTCGATATTCATCGTTTTATACAGTTTATTCAGGTTTTACCATATTATTGATATTATTTACATTATATTATTAATAAATATGTATATCTTTTTTTTTATATCTGTATTTTTGTATTTTCTATTCCTCTGCACCTTGGCATATAGTAAAAAAAAACAGATAAAAAAAACAAATGATTTTCTGTAGCAAAACATGTGGCTTATTAAAACCTGCAGGATTTTTAGCTTTAAAGTTTGAATCTTCGCGGTTAAATGCACTTGCTTTGATCAAATACACAAAAACAAAGTGAGTTGTCTTTAAAGGGGACCTATCATGCAAAATGCACTTTGTGATGTCTTTTATATAAAGATGTGTCCCCGGTGCGTCAGAAAATAAAAACCCTCTCTTTTCCTCCGTACCCACATCTTTTAAAAACGGGGGTACAACGAGCGGATACAGATTCCATGCGAACTGACGTCAAATCGGCAGCGGACCCACAGAAAGTTGCTATCAGAAACAATGCCTGATGTGTTTTGGACGTAATCTCGTCTTTGTTTACATTAGCAAGCCTCGCTAACACTCAGAGCTAACCTGTCCTGGAGAGCACATGTGTTTAAAAAGCAGGAAATAAAAAAGAACTGACCTTGTGATAAACCTGCAAGAGAAAAAGCATTTGAGCTCCATACTGTTTCAGAAATAATCCTTGATGTGGTTTAAACAGGATGGCGTTTTATCACAGCAGAATGTAACTTTATCTCCGGTAGAATTCTGATCAGGCATTAGCTCCGCCTCCTCTTTTTTTTTTTTTTAAGCTAAGGACCCAGAATCCGCGTGAGCTACAACGGGGGATCTGTTTGGGATTTTAAGCAAACTTCACAGACATGTTTTGTATAAGTATGGCCCTACAAAAAAGGCTATTTAAGACCCACCTTTTTAATGTGGCTTTGGTTAGTATTTATTCTTATTTTACTATTTTATTTTGTATCAATCAAAATGTTATGTGTTACTTTTTTTCTACCTTGGGATGAGTTCGATATTTGAGTTCATTGTTTTTGGTTTGTGAAGCTTTGTGTGACCTTGTGTGTATTACTGTAAAGGTGCTTGATAAATGAAGTCGATTAGATTGCTAAATGAAGTATAATGTAGTTCTGCAACTGTGTCTCACATCGATGCTGATGTCTGTAATATATCCAATAATAATGAAACCCCGGTGCTCCTCAGCTTTCACTGTAAACACCTCCATACCGTCTGTGAGAAACACATGATGTGACAGAGAGCTGATAACCCAACGCCTGGTGTTACTGCGACACCATGAAGCTAAGAATAGAAGAGAGGGGTCAGCCAGAGAGTGTGTGTGTGTGTGTGTGTGTGTGGTGTGTGTGTGTGTGTGTGTGTGTGTGTGTGTGTGTGTGTATATATTTCAATGTGTCTTTGCGTGCATCACACCTCTGTTATCATCGTACATTAAGCTCATAACATACCTTTCCTTAAAAGAGCACACACACACACACACACACACTTTGCAGGCTAAATACAAATAAAATGAATTTTCCTGATCATGATACCAATTTGAAATATTAACAAAAAATAACAAAAATACTTAAAAAACTTCCAGATGTATAAAAAAAGAAAGTTTATTTCGTTTTTTGATAAGATTTCAGATATTTAAAAAGTCCCTATTCTTCTTTCTGTGGTGTTCCTGAACATCAGCAGGAGAGGACTCTTTAAAGTAGAGACACTACATACTGATATACACCTGAACATCAGCAGGAGAGGACTCTTTAAGTAGAGACACTACATACTGATATACACCTGAACATCAGCAGGAGAGGACTCTTTAAAGTAGAGACACTACATACTGATATACACCTGAACATCAGCAGGAGAGGACTCTTTAAAGTAGAGACACTACATACTGATTACACCTGAACATCAGCAGGAGAGGACTCTTTAAAGTAGAGACACTACATACTGATATACACCTGAACATCAGCAGGAGAGGACTCTTTAAGTAGAGACACTACATACTGATATACACCTGAACACCAGCAGGAGAGGACTCTTTAAAGTAGAGACACTACATACTGATATACACCTGAACATCAGCAGGAGAGGACTCTTTAAAGTAGAGACACTACATACAGATATACACCTGAACATCAGCAGGAGAGGACTCTTTAAAGTAGAGACACTACATACTGATATACACCTGAACATCAGCAGGAGAGGACTCTTTAAAGTAGAGACACTACATACTGATATACACCTGAACATCAGCAGGAGAGGACTCTTTAAAGTAGAGACACTACATACTGATATACACCTGAACATCAGCAGGAGAGGACTCTTTAACGTACAGTTTCGTTGTGATGTTTGAGTACGAGCTGTTCACACCAGAAGCTTTTTGGAAGGAGATAAAGACGTAAATCCATCCTGTGGTGCCATGCATAGTTTGTACTAATCGTAAATTGGTGTTAAAAAAATGTAGCTTTGATGAAAAAATCACGAGTCACATCAAAATCACAAATATCGTGCGGCCCCTAAATAAAAATCCTTAAACCCCCTGAGGTGCCGCTCAAAAACAGACAGATTGGTAAAATTATTTCTATTTGTACGAAAAATATGTATTATTGTCATCAACCATCTGTCATACGGTCACATGGTGAAACCTCCAACACACACACACACACACACACACACACACACACACACACACACTGATTTGGCCCTGAGGAAATCAGTGTTTTTTTAAACTATCACAAGTTCTCTGGAGAAAATTTAAAAATCCCCCGAAAATATGTTTCATGCTTGGGAAAAGAAGCCTGGAGGGGAGCAGATACTTTACGATATAATACAATATGTAACCCTAAGTGCTGTGACTTAGTACTGCACGTATACACGGGGTATTTGTCCGTGGTGAAGGTTTTAATTTAAACTTTAATCAGAGGTTCAATTCCCGGCTCCTGCCATCGAAATGTCGAGATTATCAACCCCTAATTCTTACAAGGGCCAAAAGTGTGTGTGTGTGTGTGTGTGTGTGTGTGTGTTGTGTGTGTGTGTGTGTGTGTGTGTGTGTGTGTGTGTGTATTGGCGAAGCAGCCAGTGTTAACAGTAATATTGCTAATTTAATAAATCCACATGTGTAAAAAGTGTTTTTATGCCTCAAAATGTGGATAAAAAATACACCTTTTATTATTTTATTGACCCTTCGTTGGTGATCACTTTCTGCTAGTCACCTTTATTGTGTAGGTTATCTTTTGGGGAGAAATGTGCTAATCGTAAACACAAAATGTAAATAATGAATTCAGGCCTCCCTGTACGTGTGCTCTGTATTCATGTTGTTACTAGCAGCTGGTTTACTTTCTTTAAGCTTATTGACCATGGTTGGATTTGAGTACACGTGTGCTCGCCTCTTCACTTAATATTAAAATAATTGTTACTCACTTTTAAAACTCACTTTTTAGATCTGCTTTAATGTGATTTTCTTAAATTGCTTCAAAATCTGTATAATCTACGTAAAAAGCACAATCGGGATGCAATGTATACTGTTTAATATTTCACTGGCTGCATGTTCTCTTCCACGATGCTGCTGCTTATTAACATTGTATTTTAATTTACTACATGTTTTGCCTCTTTCTTTAATATAACAACCTACATATCTGATGTATGTTTCTCTGTAAACGACTGAACGATGGGATGTTTAAATGTTTAAATGTTTAAATGTTCTGATCTGCAGCGTGTAAACGTTTGTTTGTGTGTTTGAGGAGAAACAGAGGGGAGGATAAATCTCGGGAGGAATGCAGCGCTGAACCTGCACCCATTGTGTCCCAATACAATATCTGACTTCCTTTAGATGACACACACACACACACACACACACACACACCCACACCCACCCAAACACACACACACACAGATATACACACACACACATATATACACACACACATACCCACACACACCCACACACACACACACACACACACCACACCCACCCAAACACACACACAGATATACACACACACATATATACACCCACACACACCCACACACACACACACACACACACCACACACACACACAGAGACAGAGACACACACACACACACACACACACACACATATATGGGAGCTGAATAGCAGGCAACGAGGCACCAGACCCACTTCCTCTGTGGGGGGGCGAGAGAGAGAGAAAGAGAGAGAGAGGCTGGTATTAACGGAGTCTCACACACACTTATGGTCACTCCGTTGGACACACACTCTGATCACATCTTCTGACTTCTTCAGACTTTTCTGTCTCAGGTTCACTTTCAGAGACTTCATTTTGAGACGAAGATAAGACGGGTAACATCCCTATATTTCCTTCGGACACAAGTTGGACAAATCTGTGACTTACGACAAGACTTTTGGGAACTGTGCAAACCAGAAAACACACCTATATTTTCCTTCTGAGGATAGGTGAGGGAAGGAGGAAGTGCCTTGCTCAAAGGCAGCTTAACAATAGCTGCCGAGGAAGAGGAGAGCGGAGATTTCATCCACTTTGTGAGGACTTTCTCAGACCGACTGCAAACCTGAATCTGTTAAAGTGTTTGTCTGTTTTCTACGAACTTTGCTTACTTTTTGTTTGCCTCGAGTTTAAATTTAAGGGCTTATTTTGAACACATTTGCGACTGTAGACGAGACTTTTGGACTCCTGCAAACCAGAAAACACACAAATATCTTCTACTGAGGATAAGAGAGGAAAGTGAGGAAGTGCCTTGCTCAAAGGCAGCTGAGGAAGAAGAGGAAGGAACTTTATTTTCCACTAAAGACGAGACTTTGGGACCCGTGCAGACCAGAAGACACACTTCTCTTTTCCTCTGAGGGTAAGGAGAAGAAGTGAGGGAGTGCCTTGCTCAAAGGCACGAGGAGAGCGAAGATTTGATCCACTTTCTCCAGAGTTTCTCGAGCTGAACGCGATCCTAAATCAGGTAAAGTGTGTGTTTACCTTTAACACTGATATTAATAAGATATCAAGCTTTTTATTTTTCTATCTAAAGTTCACATTTTGCGACTTTGTCAAGATTTTTCCACGTCGACAAATCAGACTTTATCCTTTCATTTCAGCTGAATATTGACTGATTTAAAACAACATTTACAGCACTTTAGTTTCACTAAATGTTCATTTGATTCAGGGAGTGTTACATTGTGATGTCACTACTACAAGGGGAGTCCAATGGAGGCGTTTCAGACATTTTCCTCCAAATTACACATGCAGAAATAAAATGTGAAACAAAGGATTTAACGGGAAAGTTCATCGCAATTTCAAACCAAGTGTTCCTTAAAATACTTCAATCCTATCGTAATTTAGTAATAAGTGAAAGTGAAAAAGTTGGTTTAAGTTAAAAAGAAAAGAATTCAACTACTTTAGTTTAGACTTGTTGTTTTCTTTTGAGTAATGTCTCACGGGTTTATCAAGTTGACCTAATGCTCCTGAGGAAGAATAATAGTGTTCGTTAAAAATAAGTCTTATTATCAGATGACAAACATCCTCAGGTCTGAGAGAGATGCCAACGACTCAACACTTATTATTTCTGTTAACAAGCAAGAGAGAGGGTGTGTGTGTGTGTGTGTTGTGTGTGTTGTGTGTGTGTGTGTGTGTGTGTGTGTGTGTGTGTGTGTGTGTGTGTGTGTGTGTGTGTGTGGTGTGTGTGTGTGTGTGTGCGTGTGTGCGTGCGTGCGTGCGTGCGTGCGTGCGTGCGTGCGTGTGTGTGTGTGTGTGTGTGCACGTGTGTGTGTGTGTGTGTGTGTGTGTTTGTGTGTGTGTGTGGTGTGTGTGTGTGTTGTGTGTGTGGTGTGTGTGTGTGGTGTGTGTGTGTGGTGTGTGTGCACTTATCGAGACAGGATGCACAACAATGCTGAGTGCTGAATAATGTGCACACAACACACACACACACATTCACGTAGAGGTCAGGCGAAAGTCTATACAAGGAAGTAATATTGTTATTAATGATGCTGGGAGCACTCGTGAAAGACATAAATATACACACACACACACACACGCACACGCACACGCACACACACATTTTTTCCAAAGCCTTTGGGCATTACAAAAACAGGAAGGGAGGGGCATGTGAGGGATGTTTCATAAATAAGGGACATTTTTCTTTCTCTTAAATTCTCTCGTCATGTTTTTTCTCTTCCTGCGGGTTTAACTTATATTAGGAAACGCTTTAAAAACTAAACTAGAGTGCATGTGCGTGCGTGTGTGTGTGTGCGTGCGTGCGTGCGTGCGTGTGTGTGTGTGTACAGTTATACGTCTAGTTTTCCTTCCCGACGGAGGGGAGTGTGAGAACTGAGGAAGCTAAACTAAGACTTGGGCCCAGACATATTTATTAACAGGGTCTGAGAGAGGGTCACAGGGTCAAAATCATACAAGAACACACACATATACAGAACACACACACATTTACAAAACACACATTTACAGACACACACACATTTGCTAACCATCATCACACACCAGCCAGCAACAACTACATTATTGCAGTTGTATTAGGTGAATATTAGGATTTGTACATAGATACACGTAAATTAGTTGGAGATAATTTTCCTGAAGACAAAAAGGAAAACACCCTCTTCAGTCAAAAGTCTGAGAAAAGTCCAAATCTAAGAAAAATCTAAATCTGAGAAAAAGGTCTATTTCTAAGAAAAATTCCAAATCTAAGAAAAAAATATAAATCTGAGAAAAATCAAGATTCTTAGAAAAAAGTCAATATCTGAGGAAAAAAAGTCAAAATCTAAAAAAAAGTCTAAATCGGAGGAAAAGTCAAGATTCTTAGGCAAAAGTCAATATCTAAAAAAAAGTCTAAATCTGAGAAAAATCAAGATTCTTAGAAAAAAGTCAAAATCTAAAAAAAAGTCTAAATCTGAGAAAATCAAGATTCTTAGAAAAAAGTCAATATCTAAAAAAAAGTCTAAATCGGAGGAAAAGTCAAGATTCTTAGGCAAGAACAAATTCTGAGAAAAAACTCTAAATTCTGAGAAAAAGGTCTATTTCTAAGAAAAATTCCAAATCTAAGAAAAAATCTAAATCTGAGAAAAATCAAGATTCTTAGAAAAAAGTCAATATCAGAAACAAAGTCAGAATCAGAGAGAAAGTCAAGATTTTTAGGCAAAAGACCAAATCTGAGAAAAAAGTCTAAATTCGTCGAAAACTTCTATTTCTAAGAAAAATTCAAAATCTGAGAAAAAGTGAAATTCTTAGAAAAAGTAAAAATTCGTCGAAAAAAGTCTAAATTCGTCGATGTGTCTTCATGTCTCTTCTACATCACCATGTGTCCCCTCTTCTTCATGTCTCTTCTACATCACCATGTGTCCCCTCTTCTTCATGTCTCTTCTACATCAACATGTGTCCCCTCTTCTTCATGTCTATTCTACATCACATGTGTCCCCTCTTCTTCATGTCTCTTCTACATCACCATGTGTCCCCTCTTCTTCATGTCTCTTCTACATCACATGTGTCCCCTCTTCTTCATGTCTCTTCTACATCAACATGTGTCCCCTCTTCTTCATGTCTCTTCTACATCAACATGTGTCCCCTCTTCTTCATGTCTCTTCTACATCAACATGTGTCCCCTCTTCTTCATGTCTCTTCTACATCAACATGTGTCCCCTCTTCTCATGTCTCTTCTACATCAACATGTGTCCCCTCTTCTTCATGTCTCTTCTACATCAACATGTGTCCCCTCTTCTTCATGTCTCTTCTACATCAACATGTGTCCCCTCTTCTCCATGTCTCTTCTACATCAACATGTGTCCCCTCTTCTCCATGTCTCTTCTACATCAACATGTGTCCCCTCTTCTCCATGTCTCTTCTACATCAACATGTGTCCCCTCTTCTTCATGTCTCTTCTTCATCAACATGTGTCCCCTCTTCTTCATGTCTCTTCTACATCAACATGTGTCCCCTCTGTGTAAAGAGACTCTGAAAGTTTCAGGAACAAAGATTCTCTCTTTTTCTCCTGATCCATTTCTATAAAAACCTGTCTGAAAATGAGCTGATCAGATTTTGGCCACTTGATGATGTCATAACGATGTTTTGTCTTGTGTAACCATTAGCCAATCAGCAACCAAGGTAACCCCCCCCCCCCCCCCCCCCACCTTATCACCTGAATCTCCTCCTAGAGCACCATTGAGTTCTTTGTAACCAAATGTCTCTCAGAGGGGCGTGGGGAGGGGCTCCTTATTTTCATCTAAAGTAACAGACAGAGAATCAGCACTTTGGAAACAGGGCTGAAACAGAGGGGATTATGGGTAATGCTGCAATGATCTGTTTGGTGTTTCAGCCAATCAGAGACAGGCTCTGGATATATCTGAGACCTGGGATATATTGATGAAGAGGAGGATAATAGATCATTTAAAACCATGCTCTCTGTTCTTCAGGTGGATCGTGGTCCTGCAGACTGACTTCTGAGAGACTTTAAATACAAAGTGTGTTCTGAGCTCTAACTCAGCATGGCAGACTGGAGCTTACTGGGAAACTTCCTGGAGGAAGTACAGGAGCACTCTACCTCTGTTGGCAAGGTTAAAACACACACACACACACACACACACACACACACACACACACACACACACACACACACACACACACACACACACACACACACACACACACACACACACACACACACCACACACACACACACACACACACACACACACACACACACACACACACACACACACACACACACATTGCATGCCAGGCACCAGACTTCCTCTCTCATGGTGGAAACAGACATATACAAACCCAAATACATATGTTTTCATGTTTTCCTGTTTAATTGTGTGTATCCCAGTTTAGGCTAGTACAGGCTGTTTGTTTATATTGTACAAAAGTCATTTAAATAATGTAAAATAACAAAAATGTTCATACATTTTATGTAATTTCCACTTTAAATATTCCTAAATAGTTTTAGGAGCCAGCTGTACGCTTTTCTTTTACATATCCACCATCAGATATACTTTTTCGATCAAAGTACAGGACACAGTACTTTGTAGTATTATGATTATATAAGTTATTTTTACTGCTAAAGAAGTCATTTAAAATAATTTTGAACAGCAAAAATGATTTTAGATTTTATGTATCTTCCACTTAATACACAAGAAATCCTTTTCATGCAAACTTAATCCACATTTTTATAGCACTAACACCTATTTCCAGGAGCTCCTCCATTATTATCATGATTTCCATACAGTATCTATATGTGATTGTTTCTGATTGTTTGATATATGTTCTTGGTGTTCTTGACCTCACAGGTGTGGCTGACGGTTCTCTTTATCTTCCGGATCCTGGTGCTGGGCACCGCGGCCGAGTCGTCGTGGGGAGACGAGCAGGAAGACTTTAACTGTGACACCGAGCAGCCGGGCTGCGAGAACGTGTGCTACGACCGAGCGTTCCCATCGCACACATTCGATACTGGGTAACAAGAAGATACACTTAGTGTGATAGCATGTGAGGATATCATCTCTGTGTCAAAGAAACGTTTATGAATCTTACACGTTTAGTTCAGCGGGATAATCTCCACATATTAACCCCACTTTGTGATTTCTGAATTAAAAAGCTAATGTTGGGCTATAAAGGAACTACAGCACGGTCACATGACTTCACGTCACCACCGCTAAGCTAAAGGTGGCTAATGTTGGGCTATAAAGGAACTACAGCACGGTCACATGACTTCACGTCACCACCGCTAAGCTAAAGGTGGCTAATGTTGAGCTATAAAGGAACTACAGCACGGTCACATGACTTCACGTCACCACCGCTAAGCTAAAGGTGGCTAATGTTGGGCTATAAAGGAACTACAGCACGGTCACATGACTTCACGTCACCACCGCTAAGCTAAAGGTGGCTAATGTTGGGCTATAAAGGAACTACAGCACGGTCACATGACTTCACATCACCACCGCTAAGCTAAAGGAGGCTAATGTTGGGCTATAAAGGAACTACAGCACGGTCACATGACTTCACGTCACCACCGCTAAGCTAAAGGGGCTAATGTTGGGCTATAAAGGAACTACAGCACGGTCACATGACTTCACGTGACCACCGCTAAGCTAAAGGTGGCTAATGTTGGGCTATAAAGGAACTACAGCACGGTCATGACTTCACGTCACCACCGCTAAGCTAAAGGCGGCTAATGTTGGGCTATAAAGGAACTACAGCACGGTCACATGACTTCACGTCCCACCGCTAAGCTAAAGGTGGCTAATGTTGGCTATAAAGGAACTACAGCACGGTCACATGACTTCACGTCACCACCGCTAAGCTAAAGGTGGCTAATGTTGGGCTATAAAGGAACTACAGCACGGTCACATGACTTCACGTCTCCACCGCTAAACTAAAGGTGGCTAATGTTGGGCTATAAAGGAACTACAGCACGGTCACATGACTTCACGTCACCACCGCTAAGCTAAAGGTGGCTAATGTTGGGCTATAAAGGAACTACAGCTTGAACTTGCACCAGCATTGCTATATTGAATGTTCATATAAACCCCACTATAAAGTCATGTTAATACTTGAATACTTGAAGAGACCAGTCCAGTGGCGCTAAGCGAAAATTCAGTGTCTTTAAAAGTCGGGATTAGACGGTGTAATGAATGTGCATCCTTCTGTTCCTTTTGGCAAGACAGGAATTCTGATGCTATCACCTCCACAGGAAGACATAAATTACCCAGAACTTCACAGAAATGTGAATACATACAGGAAGAAAGAACATACGCAGGATACAGTTAACAGAATGCGTTCATCAGAATCCATATGGTGTTATGGAAAATAACCTTTTACAATATATCAAGAATAGTCAGTGTAGTCTGTGGTATGTTTCAGTGCTTTTAAGTGGAGGGATTTAGATGATTTAAAGGTCCCCTATTATACTGTTTTTCATCAATATCTTCTAGCTCTCAGATATATACAGAGCATGTCTCTGAAGTGTTTGGCTCCAAACACCAAAACAGATCATTGCAGCATCCCATAATCCCCTCTGTTCCAGCCCTGTTTCAAAAGGAGGAGCCCCTCCCCACGCCCCTCTGTTAGGGCTTTCACACCAACGCGGTTCCCGTTCTAGCTCCTCTAGAGCTTTTCTGGTTCGGAACCGGTTTTTCTTTTCAGCCCCGTTTTGTTCACACCGCCCAGAGCCCGAATGGTGCTGCCGCTGCTGCGTCATGACGTCACCGTTTACGTCGCTGATTTTCTCCCCAACGGCGCTCACTACAACAACAACAACAATGGGGGACTGCGTCGGGTCGATGATCGTGTTGCTTTTAATCATACGAAGCCAGATTAAATTAAATAAAGACTTCTCCAACCTTATACTTTTCTCCAGAGTGCCGTGGTTCATTGTTTATTCATGTGTTTCAGCGGCATTTACCCACTGCTGCAGCGGCCGCTGTAAAGTATTCACTGTCTGACTGTCACACAAGCAGCTGATACATATCCCCCCCCCCCCCCCCCCCTTAAGTGAATGTGTGTCAGTCTGAATTGACGCTGTTTGGCATCACAACGCTGTTATGAAAGTTTCTCTGGTATAAAATGGGTGATGTTAGCATAGCAACCGAAGCTAAACTGACTATCTTGACTACTTGTTGTTGCTATCCTATTGTAGCATAAGCCGTTTTCTACAGGCACATTTTACCGGCCTATTTTTCATTATGATTCTACTTGTGATAGTCGGACATGACAACCTCTGCAGCCCATGTATTGATTCCATCCGATAGCTGCTATAATACAAAACAAAACGTCTGCCTCTCTCCACAATGATCAATAACAGCGAACGGATGGTCAAAGTAAGGCACAAATAAACAGAATCACACGAAGCCTGGTTAGTGCTGCCTGACTTTAGAAAGTGTGTTATTCTTTATAAGTGTGTGGTCGCGTTCTAGTCACTTTGCTCAGAGCTACTGCTTGTTACAACTTTTACTTGCCGTACTCGCCTTTAACTGTTAGCTCAGGTTCATCTCGCCCCCTTCGACGTTCTTGCTTCTAGACCGAAAAAAATGTTGGTGCTTGAAACGAACCGGATTCCAGAGCTTAGAGGCGGCTCCGCTGCGGTGGGAACAGGAAAAACCGGTGCTTTTCAGACTCTAGCTCCGAACCGGCCCTGGAACCGCGTTGGTGTGAAAGCCCCATGAGAGAGATTTGGTTAAAAAGAACTCAATGGTGCTCTAGGAGGAGATTCAGGTGATAAAGTGGGTGGGGGGTGGGGGGGGGGGGGGGTTACCTTGGTTGCTGATTGGCTAATGGTTACACAAGACAAAACATCATTATGACATCATAAAGTGGCCAAAATCTGATCAGCTCATTTTCAGACAGGTTTTTATAGAAATGGATCAGGAGAAAAAGAGAGAGAATCTTTGTTCCTGAAACTTTCAGAGTCTCTTACACAGAGGGGACACATGTTGATGTAGAAGAGACATGAAGAAGAAGGGACACATGTTGATGTAGAAGAGACATGAAGAAGAGGGGACACATGTTGATGTAGAAGAGACATGAAGAAGAGGGGACACATGTTGATGTAGAAGAGACATGAAGAAGAAGGGACACATGTTGATGTAGAAGAGACATGTGTCCCCTCTGTGTAAAGAGAGAGTCTCTTTACACAGAGGGGACACATGTTGATGTAGAAGAGACATGGAGAAGAAGGGACACATGTTGATGTAGAAGAGACATGGAGAAGAAGGGACACATGTTGATGTAGAAGAGACATGTGTCCCCTCTGTGTAAAGAGAGAGAATCTTTGTTCCTGAAACTTTCAGAGTCTTTTACACAGAGGGGACACATGTTGATGTAGAAGAGACGTGAAGAAGAGGGGACACATGTTGATGTAGAAGAGACATGAAGAAGAGGGGACACATGTTGATGTAGAAGAGACATGAAGAAGAGGGGACACATGTTGATGTAGAAGAGACACGAAGAAGAGGGGACACATGTTGATGTAGAAGAGACACGAAGAAGTGGATTTTGCAGAATAGGTGACCTTTAATGGGAGAGTCAGGATTAGACGTTGTAATGAATGTGCATAACTGAACTTTCCTTCTGTTCCTGCAGGTTCTCCAGATCGTTTTCGTGTCGACTCCCAGTCTGATCTACATGGGTCACGCCATGCACACCGTCCGCCAAGAGGAGAAGAGGAGGAGCAGGGAGGAAGAGGAGGGAGAGGGGGAGGAAGAGAGGAGGATCCTGGAGGAGGGGAAGAAACAGGGAAGGAGAAACAGGGAAGGAAAGGAGACAAGGAGAGAGGAAAGGAGAAGAGTTTAGGTCTGTCTGCGGGTCGAGTTCATCTGAGAGGAGCGCTGCTGCAGACCTACATCCTGAGCATCCTGATCCGCAGCATCATGGAGGTAAACCATTATAAACCTTACACACTGGTTATGCTCCATTAGTGGGAAGTTCACCATGACAATACAGTGGGAATTATTGGGAATCTTTTAAATAAAGAAGTTTACAAGATGATACGCTTCCATTCATTTTAAAGTATTTTTTTCCGGTTGAATTCAGATCAAGTCTCTGTAATATATTGTATATGGAAATAATAATGTTAATCATCTCCCAGGTCAGTTTTAAAAACAACATTTAAAAATGTATTTTCTGCATGGGATTTAAGTTTGGATTTAAATTAGATTAGTTTAGAAAGAATAAATACACAGTTTAAGGTAAATATGTACCCATAAACAATAGAAAATAGACATAAACAGTAAAGATATACATGTTAACACTGAAACATATATATCTATACAGTATATCTATTGAATACACAAAATAAATATACACACAAGTAAATATACACTACAATAAACAGTAAGTTATAGTCATTATGGAGTTAATATCTAATCTACTATAACTATTTGGTTCTATATTAACGTGACTAGCCTAATCTGCTCTGATTGGTTAGCTGGCTGGCTCTGTTGTGATTGGTCAACCAGCTTAACGATGTCCCGCCCCTTAGCCTATCACGTACAATGTGTTGGAGCGCTAGCCAATAGGAGCGCGAGGGATGTCACTTTGTTCCGGAAGTAAACAAAGGAGTCCGATGAGGCGTTTCAACAGGGAACACAGGGATTTTAGCCTTTGCAGACCATTTACATGCACTGAAACCTGTAGAACACACGGGAAGAATAGGGCCTCTTTAATGTGTGTTTCTCTAACGTACAGTATAGTAGTGCAGTGACTGTGGTTGTGTCTCCGTACAGGTGGTGTTTCTCATCCTGCAGTACTTCATGTATGGAGTCTTCCTCCATTCTCTGTACATCTGCAAGGTAACAAATACAAATCATTTTGAGATGAAAACACAACAATATATCAGAAAGCACAACGACATATCAGGAAAGAAACAAGTCCATAAAGACAAGAATACTTTAGAAAATAAATACATTTCAGAAAAACACAAGATATTTGGAAACAACATTTCAGAAAAATAAATACTATAGAAAACAGAGCAAAGTTTTAGGAAAATTCTGGAAAATCCAACATGTCAGAGAAGATAACGAGACTTCACAAAACAACAACAAATTAGAAAACATACTGACATCAGAAAAGTTGTGTTTTGGAAAATGGTTTGTTTTTTCAATAAAAAAACGAACATTTGTTGTGATTTTTTTTGAAATTTCCGTTTGTTTCTAAAATGTTTTATTTTCTGAAATGTTGCGTTTGTGTTGTTTTTCACGTTATGTTGTGTTTCCATGTTTTGTCCTGCAGGGACGGCGTGTATAACATATAAACTCTATATTCATACCCTCAGTCACACCCCCTCTCTGTTCCTCAGGCCTCGCCCTGCCCTCACCCGGTGAACTGCTACGTCTCCAGACCCACGGAGAAGAACGTGTTCATCGTGTTCATGATGACGGTGTCGGGCGTCTCTCTGGCTCTCAGCGTGTTGGAGCTGCACCACCTGGCCTGGAGGCACTGCTGCAGGTACCCCAAAATTACTAAATACCAGAGATGTTAAAGTACACACATCCTTTACTCAAGTAGAGGTACAGATACTCGTGTTTCAAAATACTCTGGTAAAAGTAGAAGTACTGACTAAACTTCTTTACTCAAGTAAAAGTAAAGAGGCTTTGAAATGTACTTCAGTAAAAAGTACCCATAACTAGCAGCTGTTTTAAAGAGTACCTGACCTCCCTTTATATTAATAGAACAATAATGTCATTGTTAGCTAATGAATGTTTCCATGCTGAACAACGGCAACATGACAACGTTTTCATTGGTCCCTCTTCTTTAGAGAAGACCAGGAAATGATGGATACACGGATCGTGTTCAAATCAATAGGCACGCAATGACTCTAAATAATAATGATCACGCCACCAAACACACATTCAGACTAAAGGAACCAGCCTTTGGAACATGGAAGAAGTAGAAAGTACAGGTATTAGGGTTCAACATGTGAGAAGTAGAAAGTACAGGTATTTGGGTTCAACATGTAAGAAGTAGAAAGTACAGGTATTTGGGTTCAAAATGTAAGAAGTAGAAAGTAAAAAGTGGTCAGAAAAATAAATAAGTAGTGGAGTAAAGTACTGATACCAGAAACATGTACTTAAGTACAGTAACAAAGTATTTGTACTCCACTACTTCCACCTCCGCTAAATACTCTGTGTTTTATTGAATTACTCCTTAATTCAGAAGGTCCTTGGTAACTCATTGTGTTTGCCTTTGACTCTCAAGTCTTAGAGGTTATTTAAAACAAAGGATCACAGCTCCTTTTATGTATTCCTTAGTATAATTGAAAGGCTTATATTACCCTTCAGATAACATCTATTCTCAGGCAGAGACTTTAAAGCGGCATCTGCTAAGTTTCTTGACACAATATGTATAAAATAAGTCTCTCATTTGAATAAAAAACATCATCTAAAAGAGACTGAATGATCAAGTCTGTTACTGAGTGCTGATTTTCCAACTTAAACATAACTCCAAGGGCGTTTGAAGTGAGATTTTTTACCAGTATATAATAACGAGTGTATCCGCAACCATGATTCCGATTTGCCCCATATTTTAAGAGGTTATTCATCGGCTAATGCTACACCCTTTCACCAAGTTTCATGCAAATCGGGCAAACAGTTTGTCTGTAATCCTGCTGACAATCAAACAAACAAAGTTGAAAACATGACCCTTTTGGCGGAAGTAGAGAATGAAAAGCTGCCTTTATAAAGGACGATATGAATCCTACAAACATCTTTATGAAACTTCACTGATTTCACACTTAAAGCTCAGTTTACCCATCCTAAAACTGGGGAAGACTTGTATAGATTTGTAATCAATATGATCTTGAAGTCTTTGGAAAAAGATCTGTTGATGTGATCAGACTCAGATTGGGTTTACAGCCTGTTTTAAAGCTGCGGGCCCGGATATTAAAAACAAGGGATCCTGTTAGTTTCCTTAGAGCGGATGGTTTTTTTTAAAGTAGTGTAGTGTCCGTGGGAAGAAAGGCTCTTTGTGCACGTCTTGTAGAACTGGATATAAACAAAGATCTCTTTCACCCACACCGAAGATCCTGCATCGATTTGAAGCCTTCAGTGATTATTTTGTTGAACTTCATGTCGTTAAACAAAGGGCAAACTGAGCTTCAAACACCTGAGGCCAAAACATGACTTCTTCTTCAAATGAAAATCCATCTTTGTGTAATAAAAAGCTTCTTTCTACAAGAGCAAATCACTGCTTCACAACCTCTCAATGGAGTTCAAAATGACTTTCAAATGCACGGTCTCGGTACGTTTAGATTTAGTAAAGATGGCGTGGTTCTTTTTTTTCTATTCGCCAGCGGGGTGTTTACTGACGTATTTCATACCGCAGATCTCAAATCTCTTCAGCTTGTGTTAACCACAGACCTTATTTCAGGCTAACAACCAAAAACACATTCAGAAAACCATTGACTTCCAGGTCTCTTCTTGTGAAGCATTCAGATATATTTTTCTTGAACATTGCGTTTGTTATTGAGATTTCTTCATGTTGAGATTGCACGATGTAATCATTATTACCTCAGCATAGTTCAGTCAGACAACTCACGTGTTCTTAATATGTTTATTAGAAGCAGCATATAGTTTGAGTTTGGCGTCTAGGCTCGGGCCTCATCACTCCACAGATTTACAGAGAACATTGAGTGATGATTAGATAACTATCCCCCGAGCCTACAGGTGGAAGCTGGGGTGGAAGCTGGGGTGGAGCTGGGTGGAAGCTGGGGTGGAGCTGGGGTGGAAGCTGGGGTGGAAGCTGGGGTGGAGCTGGGGTGGAGCTGGGGTGGAAGCTGGGGTGGAAGCTGGGGTGGAGCTGGGGTGGAGCTGGGGTGGAAGCTGGGGTGGAAGCTGGGGTGGAGCTGGGGTGGATGCTGGGGTGGAGGGGGTGGAAGCTGGGGTGGAGCTGGGGTGGATGCTGGGGTGGAGCTGGGGTGGAAGCTGGGGTGGAAGCTGGGGTGGAGCTGGGGTGGAGCTGGGGTGGAGCTGGGGTGGAGCTGGGGTGGAAGCTGGGTTGGTGGGGGGGCAGGCGAGCGAGCAGCAACATGAAACACAGCAGCAGGACCATGAACGTAGCAATAGCAAGTGAACACAACAGTGGCAGCATAGCGAGGCAGGAAGACCTGGCAGCTTAAATGGAGCGGGCATGTTTAGGAGAATGTGTTTGGTTGGTTGTTAGAGGGACGAGGCGCGTCACGTGTTAATGTATCATTGGTGCTCGAGTTGACTGCCTGAACTAGCTCGCAGGCTTCGGCCCATTTACGGTCAGATATCCGACAACTTTAAACTGAGTTGAAGTAAACCTTTTCAAAAAATCTGTCCAGCGTCCTCTCAAACTTCCAAATCCACCCAAAATTCATCAGAATCAGTCCAAAGAGAGTACAAATATGGTCACTTTCAAAAGGACAAAACTGTCCTTTTGTACCCTGAAAATGCCAAAAATGTATTCAACATCCTCAATCACCCCAAATACTACTCCAAAATTGTCCAAATCAGCCAAGCCAATAGTCTAAAATGCTAATTACGCTATTTATGCTAATTGTGTAAATGTGCTGGAGACCCTACTGTACATTTCTATCATTAAAACTTTGGGGTCTCAACATAATCAATTGAAAGGTTTTATTGTCATATGCACATCAAAATCAGTCCAAAAAGAGTACAGATAGGGCCACTTTCTGGTTAAAACTGCCTTTATGATCCTGAAAATGTCAGAAATGGACTCAACATTCTCAAAATATCTCAAAGACCACTCCAAAATTGTCCAAATCGACCAAGGCATTTTTAACTATTGTCCAAATGAGCTATAACTAATGCAACTTGTGCTAATTGTGCTAAATGTCCCAACATATGCAGGTTAGCATCCGGCAGTTTCTATGTTCTTGAGACCCTATTTTACATGTATATCATTAAAACCTTTGGGTTTGTCTGGGTTTGCTGACAGTAGATATATCATATGTCAAACATTTCCCAAATTGGGATCAATAAAGTACTTATTATCTTATGTTAACTTTCTAAATCTCGTTCCAGACGGTACTTGTTGAACCGGATTCAACATTCTCAAAAACCAAAAGAATGGTCTAAATCGGCCAAGAAATGTTTCCGCATACGCTTATTAATGCAACTTATGCTAATTGTACAAATGTCCCAGGTTAGCATCCGGCAGTTTCTATGTGCTGGAGACCCTTACTCTACATTTATAACATTAAAACGTTGGAGTTTGTCTGGGTTCACTATGCTGGAAACTAGACTTCATCACATGTTAACTTTTCTAAATCTCATTCCAGGAGATACTTGTTGAACCGGGTTAGCATCCGGCCGTTTCTATGTGCTGGAGACCCTACTATACACTTATAACATAACACTTTTGGGGTCTCAACAAAAAAGGCAATGACATTCTTCTGACCCGAGCTCCTCCAACAATACAACATAGTTATATAATAAAATACAAGAATACAAATAAAAAAAATAGTGCAAGACAGTAGATATATCATATATTAACTTTTCTAAATGTCGTTCCAGACGGTACCTGTACCGGTCCTACAACTTTGATGATACAAAAAATCTGTCCAGTGTCCTCTAAAACTTCAAAATCCACCCAAAATCCATCCAAATCAGGGCACCGGGAGAACAAACAGGACCACTATCTGGTTTAAAACTGTCATTTTGGACCCTGAAAATGTCAGAAAGGGACTCAGTATCCTCAATTTACCTAAAAAACCACTCCAAAATTGTCCAAAGCAGCATGGGCGCTAAATTAAGCTACATTTTTTCCCACCATTTTCCCACATATGCTAATTAACGCACCTTATGCTAATTGTGCAAATGTCCCAAATATATAACTATTTCTATCATAACACCTTTGGGGTCTCAAAATGTCTCAAATCATGTTAACTTTTCTAATTCTCTCTCCAGGGGTTACCTGTCGAACCGCCGTGCCGCCGCTTCAGGTAAAGCGTCTCTCGCCCGGCAGCTCTCTCTCTCTCCTCCCCCCCCTCCACCCCCCTCCAGACTTCAGCCAGTGTGTGATTGGCTCGTCTCACTTCCTGCCCCTCCCCTTCCCAAACCACCGCCTGGCTGACCAACAGAACTCTGAGAACATGGCGACTGAGAAGCACAAAATGGCCGAAGAAGTGAACATGCTGCAGATGAGCTGCTTCTCTCAGAACCAGAAGCAGAATACCTTCATTACTCCTGGCTGGCAGGAGCTGGGAACAATCAGATCCAAGATGGCGGATACCTGAGGACAGACACTACCTCCTACCCCCCATCAGGAGGGACGTCAGCGGCGTTCAGAGCCAAAATGGCGGCGCAGGCGGTTTGATGATGTGTCCGAACGGAGGAATCTGTCAGAAGGACAAACGCCGATTCAGCAAAACGAGTGGAACGAGCAGCCGCACGAGAACCGACGACCTCTCGGTTTAAAAAGAGAATAAACGACACATAGCGGCTGAATAAACTGGGACATGTTTGACCCTTTAATGCATCAAAACAAAGGTCACACAGCTGGAGGAATCAGGGCTGAAACATTCAAACTCAAACACTTTTCTCAGCCTCAAAAATTACTTTAATTTCCATATTTTTTCTCCAAACTGCGACACGTTTTCTGCTCCGTAAAACTGTCTCCATGAGCACTACAAATACTTGTTCTTACACCAATTCTTTAAACAATACAATTTTGCATTTCAGGATGTTTTTGTAGGGACGAGCAAACGCACGAGAACTGACGACCTCTCGGTTTAAAAAGAGAATATTAAACGACACACAACGGCAGAATAAACTGGGATATATTTGACCCTTTAATGCATCAAAACAAAGGTCACACAGCTGGAGGAATCAGGGCTGAAACATTTAACAAGAACACGCTGTTTGTCTGTCCACATTTTCCCAACTCATTTCTTTTCAATTTCTATATTTATCTCCAAACTCAGACACGTTTTCTGCTCCGTCAAACTGTTTCCATGAGCACTGCAAATATGTTTTCTTACACAAATTTTGCATTTTAGGGACGAGGTGCCGGACGAGAACAGACGACCTCTCTGTTTAAATGGAGAACATTCAACTACAGACAACTGCAGAATAAACTGGATGTATTTTTTTGTCAGAAACAAAACATAGAACAATAATAATAAAATATATAATTCTTTTTTTTCTTTTTTCCTTTCTTCTCACTCATAATAATAATTATAACAAAGTACAAAAAAATAATAATACAAAAAAAAAACTAAAAAAAAACCAATCATTTGACCTTTAATGCATCAAAACAAAGGTCATTGAATACAGCTGGAGGAATCAGGAAGGACACTCACTCTGTTGGTCAAAAATTACTCTTATTCCAAATAACTGTCTTTTTCATTTCCATATTTTTCTCCGAACTCAGACACGTTTTCCGCTGAGCACTACAAACATGTTTTCTTATACAATTAAGCATTTCGGGATGTTTTTTAGCCTTTTTAAAGAGTCCCTATTCCTCTTTCTGTGGTGTTCCCTCTCCTGTACTGTGATTATATGTTTTAATGCATGTAAATGGTTTGCAGAGGCTAAAATCCCTCCAGAGGAAGTTTCTTCTACTGTCTTTTTTTACTGTTACAGAAACAAATTCTTGCAGAAATACTGAATCTTCATCTGCAATGTGAACGTGTGTCGGCAGGTTTGAGCTGACAACTGGTTGCAAATCACTCAAGAAGGTGGCAAACATGTCTCTGCAAAAGATGCTTTATGACAAATGTTCCTTCTGAAGAGAAGCAACTAACGGGATAGAAAAAGAAAGTTCAAGAGCTGTGAATCAGATGGAAAGTACACAAGCTTTTCAACTTGTTCACCAGTAAAGTGCCTCAAACTTCACTACTCTCTTATATCTCTGTGTTTCCAAAGAGCACCTTTTTCAAAGCTGATGGAAAAACTTGAGACAAGTCTTCCAAGCCGACTTTAATGTTTGTTATTTAGTGCCTGTTCTCTACGTCTGACTTACGGACCCGTGAACTGAACATCTGTAAAAGTCACAACACTGGAGGGCGTTTGGGAACTTTTCACCCTTTAAAGCTCCAATATTATCCTGTTTCTCATCAATATCTCACAGGTCTCAGATACAGAACCTGTCTCTGAAGTGTTTGGCTGAAACCCCGTACATTTACTGTACCTGTTGTTACTTCTAGGTTTGTTTACTTTGTCGTCCTTTTCACTGTGTTTTAAAGAGTCTAAACCTGTTTTATTTGGGTTTCTTTAATTGTATTTCTTGTTTTAACAGCAGCAGTGATTGTTTTTCCACTGGATACAGATGTTTGTCCGATCACTGGAGTGCACAAAATGCCTCTTTAAAGGAGGATTTTTCGTATTATTCTTAGTATTCCTTCACTTTTCAAAGTTAGGCTATGTTTAAACTTGTAATATGTCATATAGTGTGTTTTTAATGTGTGTTTTGGATGATTTCTGCACCGTATTATTGTGATATATCATTAAAGGCTATGAACATCTGGACTTTAACACACTCTTTGTGTAAGCTGTGTCTTTTAGGGTTAGGGTTCAAATATCATTAAAGTTACTGATATCAATGATGAATCAAAAGTGTTTCCTATCTTGTAGTTTTGTATTTATTATTCCACTTTAATATTGTGAATGATGTAAAACAGCGTTTCCCAACCTTTTTCAACTCAGAGCCCACTTAAGAATCTAAACAATGTGTGCGGCCCACATTCAGCCAACAATACGGAGGCCAAATAAAGTTCTCAGAGTACTTTTTATTTTAATTAGAAAAGGAGCTGGCCATCAGTAACAAACAGACATTTTTATTACACTGTTTAGTTGAATACTCGATTCTGATTGGTCAATTTAGAACATGTGACACGTTGTTAATCCAGTAGAACAGACAAGGACTGTGATGACCGTTGCTAAGGAGGATCAAGAAAGAAAAAGGAAAAATCGTAATAATGAAATGTTTCCACACCAATCACTAAAATGACTAATTATTGGTCGACCCACTTGCATTTCGCGGACCACTGGGGGTCTGCAGCCCACAGGCTGGGACCCGCTGCTAAGAGATCAAAGGTTTGTTTATCAGATGGAGACGATAAGAGGAACCCTTCAGCGTTTACGTTTTCATTCATGGAGATAACATCTGTGTGAGATATCCAACATGTTGACCCTGTTACAACAAAGCACATCGTTTCTGTATGAAGATCATTATTCATCAGATATGAGAGCAACCTGCTGAGGTAGAATTACCAGGATTTATTCATAAGAAAATCAATAAATAACATTGATATGGTTTGTTTTTTAACGTTTGCTTGTGTTGTGTGTCATGTGACCCAGGCTCAATATATCAGGGCTGTTTTGGTACAAACAATAAACAGAGAGGGAAGTAATGCACCCAAGTTTTGTATTTATGTCATTTTAAAATCGATATCTTGTGAGTATCTGAGTATAGGTCTGAATCCTTTCCCTTTGCCTCGTCTAAACATATTAAATATTAGAGTTTGTTTGATTGGTTGCTGAGAAAATGCTGGAAGAGGCTCTCTGGGATTTAAAAATAACGTCTGCCCATTTCCCACGGCTCGTTTCCAGGAATGTTTGGGAACTATAACTGTGAATATTTCTCTGTTTTCCTTTCCCTGTTTCCTCCTCCTCTCCCAGCGGTGCCATGTTTACACCACACACATATATAAAGCTCATTAAATCACCTGATGATGTCACTCAGGTAAAAAGACAACAAGTCAGAGTCAGGATAAATGTGTTGAAATATAAAAGGTAGGAAAAATAAAATGGTACAATAGTAACGTCCGAAATGTGACGCTAGTATTATAATCATCCCATATTTAAATATTTGATATAAAGGTGAAGTTGAGACTGAAATGAAAATATGAGTGTGTGTGTGTGTGTGTGTGTGTGTGTGTGAGTGTGTGTGTGTGTGTGTGTGTGTGTGTGTGTGTGTGTGTGAGTGTGTGTGTGTGTGTGTGTGAGTGTGTGTGTGTGTGTGTGTGTGTGTGTGTGTGTGTGTGTGTGTGTGTGTGTGTGTGTGTGAAACGCAAATATGGCAAAATACAAGCATATATAAATGAGACTATAGTTTGCACTGATTATATGTACAAAGAGAAAAAGAAACAACATCAAAACAACAACAAACAATAACAACGACTAAATTAACCCCCCCCCACAGCCTCAAACACACCAATATTCACCAGAAATGTTATTAAATTAACATATAGGCATGTAATACATATGCACACACACACACACACACACACACACACACACACACACACACACACACACACACACACACTGAATAACAATAACAATAACAGATGTTGTACCCCGTGTGGAATGCATTAAAAAGAAGTATAAAATGTGACTTTTTGAAATGGAAAAGCTCAAAGGGAAAGAAAAACGTTCTGGAGAATTGGAGATGAGAAATGCAGTTAAATAAACAATGTGTAAACAAAGTGTGTAATCACTGAAAACACACTGAAACAACCTTAAATCTATCCCGTGGATGTGCTGCCCTCTTGTGACCGAACACCGGACAAAACACCACATTTACTCTTAGGGTTGTATTTTTCCACCACCTCCTCAGAAACTAGTAAAACAAGGAGTCATGAAAACACCAGTACTAGTATTTCATGTTAGTGTGTATCAATAACAGAGTCAAATCAAATTAAATTCAAAATAAAGACTACAGTAAAAAAATGACGCGGTGGGTTCCTGCGTATATTAGGGTCAGGGTCAGGGTTACAAGAGGACAGGAAGATATCGTTAAAACATTAATTCAAACTCAACACAGGAAGTGACCGTCCATTTTCTACACGTTCCAGAAAACCCAGGCTTCCTGAACATGTCCATGTCTCTGGTTCTTTCTAACTTCACCCGAGTTCTGTTTCTCATTTCCATTTTTTCCAGCACAATTACCACAGCCTCGTTATTTCCATAAGATAAGAGAGGGAGTTGAACCTCTGACCTTCAGGTTGGTAGACATCCATTGAGCTAAAGCACCTGCACAGGTTTCATTCAGATCATAACAGGTGGGCTTCTAAGTTCAAGGATCCTCATCTGTCAGCATTTAGCTTTTTAAGGACAAAACCTGTTACAATATCTCAACGTGGAACTAAAGAAGTGGGAATACAGTGTTTCATCAGCTATAGTACAAGCTTTCCGGTTAATTTAGGAAGCTAAGCAGGGTAACGAGGTCCAGATAAGAAGCTGGAGTTGTCAGAGGAAGAGAAAGAAAGTATTATAGCAAAGCAGACACGTGAAGCTCAGCGCAAGTTCAACCAGGAAGACCGTCTTTCCTCCTTCATTTACTATGTCTATGTTACTACTCTCTCTCCTCTCAATAAGTGATCGGGGGCGTCACTCCCCAGCTTAACCAATCACTTCGCTCTATTCTCACAAGCCTATCATAGCGCTCCGCTAACCCTTTTAAATCTACTCTCCCCTCTGACAGCTGTCATTTCAAGTGACTCGACGCAACCCTCCTCCCCCCCATTTCACCTCCTGTCCCTCTGAATCCAGGGTCAAGCTAAGCCCTTCCCCTTCAGACCGACCCCAATCATCCATTCACCACCACCAGGGTCAAGCTAAGCCCCTCCCCTTCAGACCGACCCCAACCATCCATTCACCACCACCAGGGTCAAGCTAAGCCCCTCCCCTTCAGACCGACCCCAACCATCCATTCACCACCACCAGGGTCAAGCTAAGCCCCTCCCCTTCAGACCGACCCCAACTATCCATTCACCACCACCAGGGTCAAGCTAAGCCACTCCCCTTCAGACCGAACCCAACCATCCATTCACCACCACCAGGGTCAAGCTAAGCCACTCCCCTTCAGACCGACCCCAACTATCCATTCACCACCACCAGGGTCAAGCTAAGCCCCTCCTCTTCAGACCGACCCAACCATCCATTCACCACCACCAGGGTCAAGCTAAGCCCCTCCCTTCAGACCGACCCAACTATCCATTCACCACCACCAGGGTCAAGCTAAGCCACTCCCCTTCAGACCGACCCCAACCATCCATTCACCACCACCAGGGTCAAGCTAAGCCCCTCCCCTTCAGACCGACCCAACTATCCATTCACCACCACCAGGGTCAAGCTAAGCCCCTCCCCTTCAGACCGACCCCAACTATCCATTCACCACCACCAGGGTCAAGCTAAGCCCCTCCCCTTCAGACCGAACCCAACCATCCATTCACCACCACCAGGGTCAAGCTAAGCCCCTCCCCTTCAGACCGACCCCAACCATCCATTCACCACCACCAGGGTCAAGCTAAGCCCCTCCTCTTCAGACCGACCCAACCATCGGTCATAGTTATAGCTATCAGAGCAGACTTATTACATCACAGTTTCAAGGCTGGGATTAAAAATGTAAAATATGTTGTAAATAATTTTAGGGGTTATTTAGGGGTCATTTAGGGTCATTTAGGGGTTATTTAGTTTCTTTTTAGGGTCATTTATCAATCAATCAATCAATCAATGTTTATTTATATAGCCCAATATCACAATGTTACATTTGTCTCAGTGGACTTCACAGTTTGTACAGAATATCAGTAGACAATACGACACCCTCTGTCCTTAGACCCTCACATCGTACAAGGAAAAACTTCCAGAAAAAGGAAAAACCCACAGTTTAAGGGGGAAAAATGGGAGAAACCTCAGGGAGAGCAACAGAGGAGGGATCCCTCTCCCAGGACGGACAGACGTGCAATAGATGCCGTGTGTAAATTGAGAAGATAGTACATTTACAACATAGGTAGTCCAAATGTTTGGAAATGCATGTGTCTATAATAAGAAGATGAATCCACGAGGATATCCATCCAGGACTTATGATCCAGGACCACAGCAACAGGCACAGCCACGACTCAAGATCCAGGGCTCGCGATCCAGGACTCAGGACCACAGCAACAGGATCAGCCACGACTCAGGGTCCCGGCGTAGATAGACACCAAAAAGAAATTTGGGGAAGCTGGGTTATTCGGAACATGAGAGTACACAGGTACAGACAGAGAGAAGGAAGAAGTAAAGTAAAGTGTCCCCCGACAAACTAAGCCTATAGCAGCTAAACTAGGGGCATACATCTTAGGGGCTGAATCTAATCAGCCCCTAAGATGTATGCGCCACATCTATACCATGAGCGCATTGCTCCTAAAAGGTTTTTTGGCACTGACACCAATCAACAGTTGTGTGTCGACTCGGCAGGGATCAAGGCACGTATATGCCTCTCGCTGCTTCCACCGTCTACACAGACAACCAAATGACATACCATCAGTAAGGAAAAAGATTAAGAACTGAGATGTATAGGTGAAGAGGCAAAACGTGTCTACGTCAATGCACTCCTATTAGATTCTTTTATCAACTATAAGCTTTATCAAAAAGGAAGGTCTTAAGCGCACTCTTAAAAACGGATAGGGTGTCTGCCGCCCGAACACAAACTGGAAGCTGATTCCACAAATGTGGAGCTTGATAAGAAAAGGCTCTGGCTCCCATTGTACTTTTAGAGACTCTAGGAACAACCAACAACCCTGCATTCTTGGAACGCAATGCCCTAGTAGGACAGTAGGGTATAATGAGTTCTTTAAGGTAAGATGGCGCCTGCCATTAAGGGCTTTGTAGGCGAGAAGAAGAATTTAAATTCTATCCTATGTTCTATAGGGAGCCAGTGTAAGGCAGCCAGAACAGGAGTAATGTGGTCCCTTTTCCTAACTCTGGTTAGTACACGTGCTGCAGCATTTTGAATCAGCTGAAGCGACTTAACTGACTTCTTGGTACACCCTGATAATAGAGAGTTACAATAATCTAGCCTTGAAGTAACAAATGCATGGACTAGTTTCTCTGCATCGTTTTGAGGCAAGATATGCCTGATTTTTGCAATGTTACGTAGATGGAAGTAGGCGGTCCTTGAAATAGATTTTATGTGGGCGTTAAAGGATAAATCCTGATCAAATATAACACCAAGATTCCTTACAGTCTCACTGGAGGCCAAATTAATGCCATCCATAGTTAGTATATCTTTAGATAATTTGTTTCGTAGATTCTTTGGGCCGAGTACAATAACTTCAGTTTTGGCCGTGTTTAACATCAAAAAGTTTAAAGTCATCCACGTTTTTAAGTCCTTAAGGCAGTCTTGAATTTTATTTAGATGATTAATTTCATCAGGCTTGATTGATAAATATAGTTGAGTATCATCCGCATAACAATGAAACTGTACAGAATGATTCCTTATAATATTGCCTAACGGAAGCATATATAATGTGAACAAAATAGGTCCAAGCACTGAGCCCTGTGGCACTCCATGGCTAACTTTGGTTTGCATGGAAGATTTATCGTTGACACACAAACTGAGAGCGTTCAGATAGATAGGACCTAAACCAGCCTAAAGCAGTTCCCTTTATGCCAACTAAGTGCTCTAGTCTTTGCAATAGGATATCATGGTCGATAGTATCAAATGCAGCACTGAGATCGAGTAAGACAAGAATACATGAGAGTGCTCATGATCCGATCCTGGCATTTAGGGGTTATTTGAGGGGTAATTGAGGGGTTAATTCGTCTTTTTAGGGTTATTTAGGGGGTTATTTAGGGGCTATTTAGGGCTATTTAGGGGTTACTTAAGGGTTATCTACGGGTTATTCGGTGGTTATTTAGGGGCTATTTAGGGGTCCTGACCTTTGCTCTTGTTGGTCAGTTTTTCTCCTTAACACAAACTAACCCATGAACTGATCTGGGAACTAAAGATGGAGGAAGACGAGATGGTTTCAAACACCTGTTTCAGTCCAGATGTGTGAATACTCATTACTGGCCAATTACACGATCTCGTGTAGTTTTGGAAGCTAAGCAGCATCGGGCGGCCGTTTTTAAAGTACAAGTACCTCTAAATTGTACTTAAGTACAGTACTTGTGTAAATGTACTTTACACATCTGCTTGTACTTAAATATTTCCATTTCCTGCTGCTTTATCCTCTACATGTCAGAGGGAATACTATAACCTTAGTTACTCTTTATTTCTTATAATGCACTGCTCGTCAACGGGGCGTTCTCAAGCTGCTTATTGTACTTCCTCTATAGATATCTTTGATTAAATCCATATCTACTGCCAACCCACTACTGCCAGTTATCTGAGTTTGTTGACACTGTGATGTCACTACGTTTACCTAAGATGAAGAAATATAACCTCAGAGGAAATTAGAATCTAATTAAGAGGACATTAATAACATCATCAGCTGTTTCTCTGTATTATATTTACTGCACACTGATCATTATATGACGTTCCACAGGCTGACACCATAAAGGTGAGTGAGTGTGTGTGTGTGTGTGTATGTGTGTCTGTCTGTGTGTGTGTGTGTGTGTCTGTCTGTGTGTGTGTGAGCTTTGATCGGGGGGAGACATGGACTCAGCTGACCTGTTCCTGGAAACACTTCACTGGAGGATTATGTAACACATATCAGAGGTGTGTGTGTGTGTGTGTGTGTGTGTGTGTGTGTGTGTGTGTGTGTGTGTGTCAGAGTATGACTTACTCAGAATTGATGATGTTGACTTTGCACTGATTGCTTTAAGTTAGTAAATGTCACGTTCACTGTTTTTATCTCCAGGCGTTTTACTCAGAAAACAATTCAGACTGTAATCTGTTTCATTCTGTTCAAACATCAGAGGTCTGAAGTACATTTACTCAAGTACTGTACTTAAGTAGAATTTCTAGATACTTGTACTTTACTTGAGTATTTCCATGTTATGCTACTGTGTACTTCTACTCCTCTACAGTTCAGAGGTACATGGTGTACTTCTACTCCACTACAGTTCAGAGGTACATGGTGTACTTCTACTCCACTACAGTTCAGAGGTACATGGTGTACTTCTACTCCACTACAGTTCAGAGGTACATGGTGTACTTCTACTCCTCTACAGTTCAGAGGTACATGGTGTACTTCTACTCCACTACAGTTCAGAGGTACATGGTGTACTTCTCCTCCTCTACAGTTCAGAGGTACATGGTGTACTTCTCCTCCTCTACAGTTCAGAGGTACATGGTGTACTTCTACTCCACTACAGTTCAGAGGTACATGGTGTACTTCTACTCCACTACAGTTCAGAGGTACATGGAGTACTTCTACTCCTCTACAGTTCAGAGGTACATGGTGTACTTCTACTCCTCTACAGTTCAGAGGTACATGGTGTACTTCTACTCCACTACAGTTCAGAGGTACATGGTGTACTTCTCCTCCTCTACAGTTCAGAGGTACATGGTGTACTTCTACTCCACTACAGTTCAGAGGTACATGGTGTACTTCTACTCCACTACAGTTCAGAGGTACATGGTGTACTTCTACTCCTCTACAGTTCAGAGGTACATGGTGTACTTCTACTCCTCTACAGTTCAGAGGTACATGGTGTACTTCTCCTCCTCTACAGTTCAGAGGTACATGGTGTACTTCTACTCCACTACAGTTCAGAGGTACATGGTGTACTTCTACTCCTCTACAGTTCAGAGGTACATGGTGTACTTCTCTCCTCTACAGTTCAGAGGTACATGGTGTACTTTCCTCCACATGTATTTAATACCTTTAGTCACTTCACAGATGTGGATGAATGATGTGAAATATAACCAAGTGTTAAATCAGACTTTAGTTCCACCTGGAGTAAATCCTCAAGCTACCCTGCAGTATACAAAGTCATTCAAACTAGCTGCACCTTTACCAGCTTTGAGAACACTTTCATGATCAATCATTATAAAACACATCAGATATATTATTCTGAAATGGACCAATCTGCACAATGACTACTTTTACTGTCGCTACTTTCACTATATTTTGATGAGAATACTTTTCTGCTTTTACTTGAGGAACATTTTGAATGCAGGACTTTTACTGTAACAGAGTATTCCTACACTCTGGTACTTCTACTTTTACTCAAGTACAAGATCTGAGTACTTCTACTTTTACTCAAGTACAAGATCTGAGTACTTCTACTTTCACTCAAGTACAAGATCTGAGTACTTCTACTTTTACTCAAGAACAAGATCTGAGTACTTCTACTTTCACTCAAGTACAAGACCTGAGTACTTCTACTTTTACTCAAGTACAAGATCTGAGTACTTCTACTTTTACTCAAGTACAAGACCTGAGTACTTCTACTTTTACTCAAGAACAAGATCTGAGTACTTCTACTTTTACTCAAGTACAAGATCTGAGTACTTCTACTTTTACTCAAGAACAAGATCTGAGTACTTCTACTTTTACTCAAGTGCAAGATCTGAGTACTTCTACTTTTACTCAAGTACATGATCTGAGTACTTCTACTTTTACTCAAGTACAAGACCTGAGTACTTCTACTTTTACTCAAGTTCAAGACCTTAGTACTTCTACTTTTACTCAAGTTCAAGATCTGAGTACTTCTACTTTTACTCAAGTACAAGATCTGAGTACTTCTACTTTTACTCAAGTACAAGATCTGAGTACTTCTACTTTTACTCAAGTACTAGATCTGAGTACTTCTACTTTTACTCAAGTACTAGATCTGAGTACTTCTACTTTTACTTGAGGAACATCTGGAATGCAGGACCTTATAATATCCGAGTACTTCTTAAACCGATGCATGTAAATAAAAAGACAACCAGTCGTGTTTTCTGGACGTTTTCTTTAATCCTTCATCCGTCCGTTTGCACACCGCTCGACTTCTCATCATCATTATTAATATTATTATCGTGAAGTGCATACAGTGTGTGTTTCTGTGTGAACGTCCTCACAGCAGGTTACAGTCAAATAAGTTAAACACACACCTCTCCCTCTCCCTCTCTCTCTCTCCTGTGAAACCAGGTAAATAACGTACGCTTCCTTCTTCAGGACATGAGACACAGCGGGGATCGAACCGGCTGTGCAAAGAGGCTGATAACAGTGATTCAGACCTTTTAAAAACAGAGTGGCAGGAGGGTTAGTCCAAGAGTTAAATATTAAAATGAGAGGAATCTAAAAAGGGGCGTTTCTGACCACCGTTCCATCAGGATAGAGCGCGTAAACAGCTCCTTTAGCACCAGAAAACCACCTCAACGTCTCAGTTCCACCGTTTCGCTCTCGCTACCTTGTTTTTAGTTAAATATGAGGTCTATGTTGAAAGCAGAAAGTACCAGACACGTGTCGTCATTAAAACAAAGCGTTAAAATAAAAGGGATTTTGTTCTTCATTATTCTAGTTTGATGTTTGGTCATTTGTTCAATCGTCTGAATCGCCGCCCTGACCCCTTTAGACTCTATACAGCATAAATAAACCCCTTTAAAAACGGCAAATGACTAAACATAAAACGGTATATATTCAGTATGTGGCAGATATAAACACGGGAAGAAATACAGTAATAAATGGACATTAATTGATCATCCGCCGCTTCATGAAGTGGCCGATTTGAGGTACGCCACCAGGTCCGTGCGCTCTCCCTTCTTCTTGATGCCGGCGAAGATCATTTTGGTGCCAGGAATGTACTTCTTAGGGTTCTCCAGGTACTCCATCAAGGTGGCGTCGCCCCAAACGATACCTGGGGAGGAGGAGAGAGGGGGGGGGGGGTTAGGGGTTTAGTCGATTAGGAGAAAAGAGAGGAACATCTGAGAGACCAGAGCATGAGGGCGAAGTGTAACTAAGTTATCAATCAATTAACTTTGATTAACAACCTGAGAGGAAATCTAAGAAACCAGAGCATGAGGCGAAGATTATATAGATATATACTTTATTAAACGCAATTAAAAGCCTTAAGAAAGGGTTATTTAGGTTTTTTAGGGGGTTGTTTAAGGGTCATTTAGGGGTTACTTAAGGGTTATTTAGGGGTTATCTAGGAGTTATTTATGGGTTATTAAGGGTTATTTAGGGTTAATTGAGGGGTTATTAAGGGGATATTTGGGGTTAATTGAGGGGTTTTAAGGGGATATTTGGGGTTAATTGAGGGGTTATTAAGGGGATATTTGGTGGTCATTTTAGTTTTTTTTTAAGGGGTTTTCAGGGTTTGTTGAGGGGTTATCTACGGGTTATTTGGGGGTCATTTAGGGGTCATTGAGGGGTTATCTACGGTATTGGTGGTTATTTGGGGTCATGTAGGGGTCATGTAGGGGTCATTGAGGGGTCCTGACCTTTGCTCTTGTTGGCGTCCGTGTAGGAGTATCCCACCCCCTGGCCGGTCTTGCGTCCGAACAGACCCCACAGGTTGGGGCCGACCTTGTGTTTCCCCCCTTCCTCCACTGTGTGGCACTGAGCACATTTCTGCACAAACGCCTTCTTTCCCTTCGCTACGTCGCCCATCGTCAGCTGCACAAACACAACAACAACAACAACAAGGCAAGGTTATTTATACAGCACCTTTCAACACAAGGCAATTTAGCGCTTTACAAGGAAAGACATTAAGAGCATGAAACACGTTAGGAACATTAGGAAGCAAAGATAATGAAACATGAATAACAGTTACAGAGCAGAGTGAGATGTGAGGAGTTCAATTAAAAGCATCGGCAAAAAGAAAAGTCTTCAGCCTGGATTTAAAAGTAGTCAGAGTTGTTGCAGGTTTTTGGGAGTTTGTTCCAGATGTTTGGAAATATCCCTCACCAGATCCTCGACCTCTAGTCTTCCTGTGAAATCAGTTATTTTGACACTTTTCTAACCTTTTTATATTCCTTTCATCCGTTTAGCATCCCCAGACACACATTTCCCTCTGTGACTACCCCATTTGCTTCTCTGCCCGATTTGCATCTCTGCCCGATTTGCATCTCTGCCCGATTTGCATTGCCCATGCACGAGATGGTCTGCCATATTGGACAGCTACATACGGCAACCCAAATAGGACATTTGACACAGTGGCGTTTCGCAAAGCAGAAGAAAAAAAACTCAAAAAACCTGACAACATGAATCTGATCGAGAGAGATGAGTTAATGTTATTACAACGTGACTTCACTATTATTTAACTACTCCTTTTATTGCGTTAAGTACATTGTCAGAATAAGTGAGAAATGGATTTACTTCTGTTAGACAGCTATCATCCTGAAGAAATATTTACTGTGAATGTATGGCATTAATAATTTATATCTAATTACATTAACTGTGAATGTCTTTCATTTTATTTCAAATTAAATAAAATTACATAAAAGATGTTTGTATAGATATTTGAGACGTTTAAGACTCGCGAATGCGCAATGCATATGGGCAGCCGTCTAGATGTCAAGTGTCCTACTTGGGTTGCCGTATGTAGCTGTCCAATATGGCGGACCATCTCGTGCATGCGCAATGCAAATCGGGCAGAGATGCAAATCGGCAGAGATGCAGATCAGGTAGTCTCACCCTGTTTTACTGTTACCCGAACCCATCTTTGACCTTTAACCCCTAACCCTTTTCAATTCCCAGAATGAGGATATTTAAACAACAAACAATATGATTTATTATCGTCTCCACGTCCCCGAAAGAACCAAAATCTGACACGGTGGGAAATGTCTTTTTTAGCTGTTCTGTCGGCATCTGTGAAAAATATATATATATATATATATATATCGTTAATAATTGTGCAATATATACTGCTGCTAAATCCTTAGAACTGCTACAGGATGTGTATTTTGTAAATTGTGTAATTCTTCTTGTTTATGCATGCTTCTTAGTTAGCATTAAGCTGTCTTTGGCTCTTTTCTGCTGAAACAATGTGTAAGTTTCCCCTCTAATGAATATTAATACAGGGTTTTTCTTTGACTATTTATAGGCAAATATGGGCGTTACGTGAAGCCCGAATTTCGAGTTGATTGTGATTTATAAAGGGCAACCGGCGGCCATCGTTAGCTGCACAAACACAAACAACAACAACATTAAAGGTCCCATGTCGTGCTGTTCCGGTTCTGACCCGTCCCCTTGTGTTCTGAAGCTTCTGCATGTGAACGGTCTGCAGAGTCACAGACCCTCAAAGTGCACCCTGTAGGGAGTCAAACTCTAACACAGAGAAGACCTGTGACACACACACACACACACACACACACACACACACACACACACACACACACACACACACACACACACACACACACACACACACACACACACAACACCACACACACACACACACACACACACACACCACACACACACACACACACACACACACACACACACCACACACACACACACACACACACACACACACACACACACCACACACACACACACACACACAACACACACACACACACACACCACACACACAACACACACACACACACACACACACACACACACACACACACACACACACACACACACACACCACACACCAGCCTGAGGCGGCGAGACGCGGCGGGCTCGGCCTGGGCTCGTTCTGAGCACACATGCAGACTCACAGCCAGGCTGCAGGTGTGTGTGCTCAGGCTGTGTCTCGCTGTCTCGCAGACCCCACGCAGCAACCAGGAAACGACCCCAGTAATCCAGCTCACACTGTCCGCTCCTCACAGCAGCGAGCCCCGCAACGTCCCGCCAACACGGCACCCAGACCCCACGCAACATTCTCATCTGTTTGTCATTACTGGTGTCATTTCCTGTTGATAACAAACGCCATTGTAAAACATAATCACTGATGTTCAGCTGTAACGGTGGTGGACTCATCAGAACAGAGTGGGCGAGCTGACCAATCAGAGCACAGTGGGCTCACAGGGAGGGGGGGGCAGGAGCTCCAACAAGCCGTTTAGGACAGAGAGTGAATACACATACTATACAGAGATGCTGTATGAGAAACCAATGTGAGTTTGGAACATTGAACAATGTAAATCTATTCTAGTAGAACTCAACAATGGAACAACCTTTAAGTCAGGTGAATGACATGATGTGTAGACATAAAACCCAATATCACAAACCACGTGTCTAAATAAAACAGATTAAAATATGTGTCAAAGGTCATGAGAAGCTAAATACTTTATATTAATTAAGCAGCTTGTTTTCTATTCTTAGTCTCAGTTATGGCAGGAATCTCTTTGTGCCCGGCGACACGTAGTGAAGGTCGTTTGAGGACAAAGCTAAACGTCTACACCTGGATTTTATACTTTCTTTACTCCGCAAACAAGACACTGAGGTCATTTCAGGGAAATCTGACATGGATATAAACCGGAAACAGATCCAAATAAAAAGCTTCGGCTCACGTCACTGTCTGTGGAGTACAACAAATACTTAGCTTAAGATCTGTCAATGATACTGTGGGTGTGAGTGAGTGAGTGAGTGTCCAATACCAGGGAAGCCTTTACAGTGCATACACTTGCTTTAAATAGGCTTCACTATCTCCTACAATAAATGGAAGCTTCCAGTATGAAGCAGTGCTTTTCAAATTAAAAGCTCGAATGTCATTTAAAGGTGTACACACACACACAAAACAAGTCGTGACTTTCCCTCCCCAGCACTGAGGTCATTTCAGGGAAATCTGACATGGATATAAACCGGAAACAGATCCAAATAAAAGCCTCGGCTCGGGTTACATCACAAGAAAAGGGGTTGTGAAATAAGGGCGCAACGATTTATGTACTTAGCTTAAGATATGTACATGATGAAACTGTGTCTGAAGTGCGCAAAAAAACAGCTTTTTTTAAGAGTGTGTGTGTGTGTGTGTGTGTGTCCACTCCGTACACGACCAGTACCAGGGAAACCTTTACAGTGAATACATAACCAGCCATTAGCTTCACTATCACTATCTCCTACAATAAATGGAAGCTTCCAGTGTGTAGCAGGTAGCGTTTTCAAAACAAAAGCATTGCTGTCCTCACATGACCCACAAGAAAGAAAACCCGCAGTGAGGAGAACACGACTCACAACTGAGACAAAAAGGGATGATATCGCCAGTTGCTGACCGTTACCTAGGAGCAGTTACATATTATTAAACGGTATTTTCCCCCCCATGTTATTATATCTCGCACTTGTGTCTATATATCAGGTATTAACGTCCAATCCTATCCCTATAATACTACTATAAGATAAAGATAGCATAGGTACCACAACCCAGACAGGCTTTTAATAATCTAACATGGCGGGCTACCCCTCACACACATTCTTCCCATCAAGGACACACACATCATAAAGTTAAAAATAAGCTTCCATGCTCTTATTTTGAAACGTAGGCTTTTTATTTCTTCTTACCCGCGCTTATACTTTGATATTACGGTGACCATCTTTATCCTAGCTGGTAGCAAGGTTAGGGTTCAAGGATGCTTCAATGTCGGCGTAGTTAACGAACACCTTTACTGTCAGGAGAAGACACTAGGAAGGACATTCAATATATATATTTAAAACAACAATTAAATCCACCATTTAATGAACCGTTTGAGTAGAATCAAAGATGGATTTACGTAAAGAGAGTAACCGGCGCGATGCACCAAAATGGGCGGCCGGTAGCTAACCGTTAGTTCTCAGCATATCTTCCTCTGTGATCCCTTATATTGTATTTTAGCATCATTTAAACACCAAAACCGACACCCTCAGTGTCTGTTTGATATACAAGCTGAGTATGAAGCGTGATCATTTACCTTTTGGTGGAGATATGCGGGGATAAAGCAGGTTCTTCTATCGGCTGATGGTTCCTCTCTGTCGGAGAGAAGGTCACTTCACTTTAGAGGCACCGGCTTTCGACGTCATCATCAATCACGTGAGCGGCGATTACGTTAGAGATCCCTACAGCGTAGATTAATTCCGGGATGCGTTCCATTTCTACAAACCAACCAACCTTACACGACTTTACATCATTAAACTCCATTAAATCGTTTTGTTTTGGGGTTCACATGAATGAAATACATACTAATAAAATACTGATATCTATATTTGAAATATAATGCTGAGATTCTTCCTTATTCTCGTAAAAGGTAAGCCAAGGACACTAGGAAGGAAGCGATACACGTGTGTTGGGATGCGCCCACGCATTCCCTAGCTTCCATTGTGGAGCAAGAGGCACCTGCTGGAGTATCCTTATAAGGGCATACATTGAAAAATACATTAAATGAATGGAATAAAACACAAAAAACCGAGTAAAATACTTGTTATACATTATGAGATTTGGTGCAAGTCCACATAAAATACATATATAATTAAGTCAGATGTGGTAAAGAGGAATAATTAATTTATAGCAGCAGAATATACATTTCTTTATGGGAAGAACAGACTTTTCCAATTATATTCCATTTTATAATGTTTGTGTTTCTGGTAACATCTTCATAAATCTGACTCTATATGAGACAAACATCTGGTTCGACACATTGGAATAATTTAGCTATTTTATATGTACATTATTATTTTATGTGAATAAGACAACAATTAATGGATTCACATTTGCTGTAAAATAACTTTAGAAAAGTGTAGGATGTAACTAACTCCCTATACGACAGTTTATATCATAATAACACAGATAAAGTAGGCTGCTTCAGTAAAAGGGTTAACAGCACAATGTGGAGCAGACTATAGCGATCTTAACAATAACATTTAAAAGCAAATTAACAATTTAATAAAACTAAACAAAAACAGGTCTTAACATGTTTTAAAGGTGACCTCGGACAGACGGTCATACCCTTAAAGAAATAAATTCAAAATGTTTTCAGATAACTCAATAACGTCTACATTTATATTATTGTTAAAGGGTTAAACTGAAAGAAAGTTTATATCCATTGTACTCTGTCCTCAAAAGGGTCACTCGACACACACACACACACACCACACACACACACAGACGCACGCACGCACGCACGCACGCACACACACACACACACACACAGACGCAAGCACGCACACACACAGACGCACGCATGCACACACACACACATACACGCACAGACGCAAGCACGCACGCACGCAACAGACACACGCACACACGCACGCATACACAGACGCACACACACACACACACACACACACACACACACACCACACACACACACAGAGAGAGACACACACACACAGAGACACACACACACACACACACACACACACAGAGAGAGAGAGACACACACACACACACACACCACACACATGCACGCACGCACGCACGCGCACAGACACACATACACACACACTCATACACACAGACACACACATACACACACACACACACACACACACACACACACACACACACACATAGATATCATTCCTGAGAAACCAACAGGTCACGAGTTTCTGACGTCATTCGCAGCTGACGTGGGAGTTGACTAGTATACTTAATCCAGCATATTAATACATATGTTTTAAAGATTAAGATCAATTTGTAATACTTATAACATGTTCTAATTAATATAATTTATCCCGGCTTGATAGTTACTAACCAATCAACATTTTTGCTTAGATTGTTTGGGAAAATAAACCTGTTATCTCTCGGACCCGGTGGCTGAAAGGTGAAATGTTTTGACTTTTATATATTGATTAAAAGATTTCCGAAGTATCCAGAAAGTCACTTTATTTGTCGACTACTTAAACGTTAAACCAGTGGTCGTATTTTTCCTCTGCTGTACTGTGTTGGAAACTCTCTTATTATATCAATAAAACAATATAGCACGAACAAATACTCTACTTTTATGCTTTTAAACCAAATCAAAAGCATAAAAGTCGTTTTTTTTTGCCGATTTTATATCGTATTTAATTTGACTGATAATGAAACTTAAATTTCTTGGCACCAATACTAAACTGTCAAATATTATTAGATTATAAAGACATTTCTAATTTACTACATTGTTTAGAAGACCCTTAAGCTTTATTTTTTGTGTTAAATGTATTGCATATATATATATATATTACTATTTCCCTTTACAGATGAAATATGTTATTTAATTCAATCATAGTACATTTTTAAAGAAAAATACTTTTATTCTACACCTTGAAAAAAGCTTTGTCATTAAAAATGATTTATCTTTATAGAAATGTGATTTATATAACCTTAATCAGGAGTTATAAAAGCTTCCTGCCGCATCCTTGTGTAACAGAGTGCAGTTACACCCCAGGGCCTCTAGAGGGCGCTGTTCTGCTGTGAAGACGGCTTCATAACTGTGGGGTTTTACAATATCACCTCATCGCCTTTATCCAAATATTAGATTTTAGATTTATTTTACATCATATTTCTTGACCAATTATCCAAGTATGTAGGATTATGGTTGAAATGGCTTCACTGAATTTAAGTTATGTGTAATATAAGTAAACATAAGCAGCCTTTCGTTCACCCATGGGGTTTGTTAAATTTCAAGAAGGTATCTGGTGTTTAGGAGGATACACATTTCACTTTTGTTCTTGTTTTATTTTGAGCAATATTTAATTTTATTTATTTTTTATTTATTTTTCAGTTTTTATCTTATTTTAAGCAATTTTATTTTTTAACTTTAATTTGTATGTATATTTTATTTATTTATTTATTTTTAGCTAATTTTAATTTTATTTTTATCTTTCTTTTTATGTATTTTATTTGTATTCATTTTTGTGTCTTGTTTTATTTTTTCAACTAGTCTGTATTTTTATTTGTATATATTTTGTTTATATCTTGTTTTGATTTTGAACTTTTTTTTATTTGTTTATATTTTCATTTTCTTAAATTTTTTTGGTGATTTCATTTATATTTTTCTCATGGGCCCCCCTTTCTTTTCCCATGATCTCCGCTCCGCACACTAGGGGGCGGTAATGCACCTTCCACTTTAAGTCCCTCCCGGCATTACACCACCAGAAGAAGAAGTAGACATTCCGGAGGAAGAAGTAGCGCGTCACAGCCTAGCTTCCAGTTTGCATCAAAGATGGAGGACCTACCCGCCAAACAGGAGAACCTGGACGATCCGCCCAACAGCCGGCTGTTCGCCGTCACCAGCCGCTCCCTCACGGAGGAGCAGCTGCGGGAAAGCTTCGCTGTTTTCGGGGACGTTCAGGGCGTCTGGGTGGTGAAAGATAAACAGACAAAGGAGTCCAAAGGGATTTCTTACGTTAAATTCAGCAAGTCGTCACAGGCCTGCACCGCCATGGAGGAGATGCACGGGAAGGTCCTGGTGGAGGGAACAAAACCTATTAAGGTAAATAATACAATATAAGATATTTTAATATATCGTATATATACAATAATACATGGAGGAGAAGCAGAGGAGGGTACTCAACATATCGAGGTAATATAATATATATACTATAATATATATATACTGTAATGTGTGTGTGTGTGTATATATATAATACACGGTGGAGATGCACGTGAAGGTCCTGGTGGAGGGAACAAAACCTATTAAGGTAAATAATACAATATAATATACTTTAATACATCTTGTATATACAATAATACATGGAGATAAGTTTACTCAACATATCGAGGTAATATAATACAATATAATACTGTAATACTGTATATAATACATGGAGGAGAAGCACGGGAAGGTCCTGGTGGAGGGAACAAAACCTATCAAAGTAAATAATATAATATAATATATATATTATAGTATATGTGCTTTAACATGCTGCTGTATCAAAATAGTTTACAAGTTTGGGATCAATAGAGTAAATCGAATCAGGTAAAATATACATCCTGAATATCTGATAAGTCCGGGGTTAGTTTCCACACCTGTGACCTCACGCCTCATTAAACTATAATTACAGATGTTTTGTTCCTGAATTTTTAATTAACCTGTATTTATAAATGTTCTCCTCTCTTGTTCAGGTGTTTATCGCTCAGAGTCGCTCCTCAAACAGACACCGAGACGTGGAGGATGAAGAGCTGACCAGGATCTTCGTCATGATCCCCAAAACCTTCTCAGAGGAGGACCTGAAAGACACCTTCAAGGTAAACACTCACATCTTTCATTCACCATGACCTTACCTTACTTATCTTACTTACCTTACCCTTATCTTACCTTAACCTTATCTTATCCTAATCCCTGTGTTTATCTGCTTCTTTTCCAGGAGTACGGAGATATTGAGTACTGTGTGATCATCAAGAACAAGTTCACCGGGGAGAGTAAAGGCCTCGGATACGTCAGATACTACAAACCCTCCCAGGCTGCCTTCGCCATAGAAAACTGCGACAAAGTAAAATGCTGCTCAGATATATTGACTGTAGTTTATACTTTAAAGGTCTCCTATCAGGCAAAATGCACTTTTTGATGTCTTTTCTACATCACCATGTGCCCCGGTGTGTCAGGAGACTCACAAAGTGTCAGGAAATAAAACCCTCCGTACCCACATCTCTAAAAACGGGGGCTTTTGTAAAGCAACAGACCCAGAATCAGCACTTTAGTATCAGGGCTGAAATAGAGGGATATGAGGGGATTTCTAAAATGCATGATCTGTTTGGTATTTTGAGCAAAACACATCATAGACATGTTTTTTATATATTTATATATCTGAGACCCATAATATATGCCTAAAAATAGCAAAATAGGAGACCTTTAATACTTGCTTGACATACAGTCAACTAAATATTTGACGTTGTTACTAAATTAATAGATGATGTTTCTTCTTGCACTATTTCTATTCTATTTGTATTTACTTGCACTATTTTATCAGTTTTATTGTGTTGCTCTGATGGAGGAGCCTGTGACCTCAGATTTCATTGATATCCCTACACTGTAGTAGCTATGCACACATGATGATAACAGTCTTGAACCTTGTTTTCAGGCTACAGGGCGATCCTGGCTGAGCCTCGCTCTAAAGCCAACGTGACGGAGGAATATTCTGGAGGGGCGCCCAGAGGAGATTACTCCGGAGGAGGAGGGGGGAGGAGGAGGAGGGGTCCAAGACTCCACAAACCAGTACGCCTTCCCCATGGGTAGGTACTGGTTTCACATTTTTGAAGTTATTGGTTTTCTGAATGTGTTTTTGTTTGTTATCCTGTGGTTAACACAAGCTGAAGATACTTTAACGGTTGCTAACGAGGGTCTAAATGAGACGACTAAACGTCATCAAACCCAACATTAGCCTCCTTTAGCTTAGCGGTGGTGACGTGAAGTCATGTGACCGTGCTGTAGTTCCTTTGTAGCCCAACATTAGCCACCTTTAGCTTAGCGGTGGTGACGTGAAGTCATGTGACCGTGCTGTAGTTCCTGTATAGCCCAACATTAGCCACCTTTAGCTTAGCGGTGGTGACGTGAAGTCATGTGACCATGCTGTGGTTCCTGTATAGCCCAACATTAGCCACCTTTAGCTTAGCGGTGGTGACGTGAAGTCATGTGACCGTGCTGTAGTTCCTTATAGCCCAACATTAGCCTCCTTTAGTGACGTCATGTGACCGTGTTGTTTCTCTCCTCTCTTCAGCACCGGAGCCCGTAAATTATCAGCAGATTGATTATCGTTCTGGAGATTTTACTCGCTGCCTGATGGTTTCCACGCGAGCCGCCCTCACTCAGGAACAGATCTTCGCTCTTTTTGACCTCATCCCAGGAATGGAGTACTGTGAACTGCAGAGAGACGCCTACGGACTCAGCAAAGGTTGGTTAAATACACGCATGTATAATAAGAGGGAGGAAAAGTTGACAAAAAAAGTTAGATGTACTCAAGTAAAAAGTACCCATAACTACAGTACCATGTTTTATAGAGTAACTGGTAACTGGACCTCACTTTATATTAATAGAACAATTATCGAGCCGAGTTTTTGTACTTTGGTCATGTGATGATGCTCAACCAATCAGGTGTCTCCTCAGGTCACGCTCTGATTCGCTACAGTAACCTCGGATCAGCTGTTTACGCCAAAGACAAGCTGAACGGATTCGAATTCCCGCCTGGAAACAGACTTGGAGTCAGTTATGTTGACGATGGAGAGGACCGTAGCAGGTATACACACACACACACACACACACACACACACACACACACACACACACACACCACACACACACACACACAGACACACTTAGTATGCTATGTGAATATTAATGTGTGTGTGTAGTCCCGTAGGCCGCATGGCGATGCAGTTCGTGGCGACTCAGATGATGTCATCAGCGTGGAACGGACCCTCCAACAACCAACAAGGGATGAAACCCCCCCCGCCTGTGAGTTCTTTAAAACCGTAAAGATGACTTTGAGTACAGGTTTAAGAAGATTTCTGTGGACTGGTAAAATGTTTGACAGGAAATGCTTTTATTTTGACGTGCAAGTATGTATCCTGCCCTTTTCTTTCCTGTTATGTTTTGAAATGAATGAATGCATTTTCCCCGTCTTCTACCGTTCTTGTTGGAAACGGTTACTTTAATATAAAGTAAATAAACGTTCAGTTTGGACGAGACTCGCTTTATTCTTCATTGGAAGCTTCTATCACACAACACACAGTTTCAAGTAGAAATAAGCCATTAAGCCCATGAACTGTTCCCTGTTCCCTGCAGAGTTACCCCCCCGTCTCCAACCTGCCGAGGATTCAGACGGACGTGAGCCTCCCCCCCCTGAAGAAGCTGTTCCCCCCCGACACCAAAGCCAAGGAGCGTCTGTTCGTGGTGTTCAGCCCCTCGCCGCTGCCCCACGACGTGCTGGAGGACGTCTTCTGGTGACGCTTACTTTACTTTATTACAAGACACACACACTACAACACACCTCAAGACACAACACACACTACACACACTACAACACACAACACACACCACAACACACATTACAACACACCTCAAGACACAACACACACTACACACACTACAACACACAACACACACCACAACACACACCACAACACACATTACAACACACCTCAAGACACACCACAACACACATTACAACACACACCACAACACACATTACAACACACACCACAACACACATTACAACACACACTACAACACACCTCAAGACACAACACACACTACCACACTACACACAACACAACACCACACCACAACAAACATTACAACACACACCACAACACACATTACAACACACCTCAAGACACAACACCACACTACACACACATTACAACACACCTCAAAACACACCTCAAGACACACCACAACACAACACACACTACAACACACAACACACCACAATACACATTACAACACACACCACAACACACATTACAACACACACTACAACACACCTCAAGACACAACACACACTACAACACACAACACACACCACAACACACATTACAACACACACCACAACACACATTACAACACACCTCAAGACACAACACACACTACAACACACCTCAAGACACAACACACACTACAACACACCTCAAGACACAACACACACTACAACACACCTCAAGACACAACACACACTACAACACACCTCAAGAACAACACACACTACAACACACCTCAAGACACAACACACACTACAACACACCTCAACACACAACACACACTACAACACACCTCAAGACAGAACACACATTACAACACACCTCACACACAACACACCACAACACACCTCAAGACAGAACACACATTACAACACACCTCAACACACACACACACCACAACACACCTCAAGACACAACACACAACACACACACAACACACCTCAAGACACAACACACACTACAACACACCTCAAGACACAACACACACTACAACACACCTCAAGACACACAACACTACAACACACCTCAACACACAACACACAACACAACACACCTCAAGACAGAACACACATTACAACACACCTCAACACAACACACACCACAACACACCTCAAGACACAACACACAACACACAACACAACACACCTCAAGACACAACACACACTACAACACACCTCAAGACACACCACACAACACACACACCACAACACACACTACAACACACCTCAAGACACAACACACACTACAACACACCTCAAGACACAACACACACTACAACACACCTCAACACACACACACACTACAACACACCTCAAGACACAACACACACTACACACACCTCAAGACACAACACACACTACAACACACTACAACACACCTCAACACACAACACACACTACAACACACCTCAAGACACAACACACACCACAACACACCTCAACACACACTACAACACACCTCAACACACCTCAACACACCTCAAGACACAACACAACACACACCACAACACACATTACAACACACCTCAAGACACAACACACCACACACACCTCAAGACACAACACACACTACAACACACCTCAAGACACAACACACACTACAACACACACTACAACACACTACAACACACCTCAACACACAACACACACCACAACACACCTCAAGACACAACACACAACACACAACACACCTCAAGACACAACACAAACTACAACACACCTCAAGACACACCACAACACACACCACAACACACACTACAACACACCTCAAGACACAACACACACCACAACACACACTACAACATACCTCAACACACAACACACACTACAACACCCTCAACACACAACACACACTACAACACACCTCAAGACACAACACACACTACAACACCCTCAAGACACAACACACACTACAACACACTACAACACACCTCAACACACACTACAACACACCTCAAGACACAACACACACCACAACACACCTCAAGACACAACACACACTACAACACACCTCAACACACCTCAACACACCTCAAGACACACCACAACACACACCACAACACACATTACAACACACCTCAAGACACAACACACACCACAACACACCTCAAGACACAACACACACTACACAACACCTCAAGACACAACACACACTACAACACACACTACAACACACTACAACACACCTCAACACACCTCAACACACTACAACACACCTCAAGACACACCACAACATACGCTACAACACACACCTCAAGACACACTACAACACACACTACACACACCTCAAGACACAACACACACTACAACACACCCACAACAGACACTACAGAAACACTGAAGTCCTCCTCCAAAAGAGCATCATGAATATAGGACATAAAACAGATAAAATAGTGCAAGAGAATGTTTGAGAGTAAATAGAACGATATATTAGATAAATAATTAGCACGATGCAAACAGATGGATGTTATGGATGTTCTTCACAGTGTTCAGGTGTTAACAGTCTGATGGCCCGTGGGATGAAACTGTCTCTGAGTAAAGTGCTGCTAAACGTTAGCAATGCTGCTATTAGAAACTAAACCATCAGCATTTTCCTAACGTCTTTGTCTCTGCAGCCGCTTTGGATCCCTGATCGAGGTTCATCTGGTTCCTCTGAGGAAGGTGGGATACATGAAGTACGCAGACAACAGGTGAGGCACTTGAGACAATGAGGTATGAGAAGAAGGAAGCAAATCAGAATCAGTCGCCTTGTTTACAGCTTTAGCTTCACCTCGGGTTAGCGATAACAACAACCTGGAGGGAGTAGTGAAAGGAAACAAAGATGGAGGGGTGGATAGAGGTAAATAACTCTCTCTCTGTCTCTCTCTCTTCTTCTCTGTCTCTCTCTCTCTCTGTCTGTCTCTGTCTCTCTGTCTGTCTCTGTCTCTCTCTCTGTCTCTCTCTCTCTCTCTCTCTCTCTCTCTCTCTCTCTCTGTCTGTCTCTGTCTCTCTGTCTCTCTGTCTGTCTCTGTCTGTCTGTCTGTCTCTCTCTCTCTCTCTCTCTCCTCTCTCTCTCTCTCTCTCTCTCTCTCTCTCTCTCTCTCTCTCTCTCTCTCTCTCTCAGTGTGCAGACGATGCTCTGGCGGCGCTTCACGGTCGGATCGTGAACGGAGTGAAGCTGAAGGTGATGCTCGCTGACCCTCCCAGAGAAGAATCGCACAAACGGCCCCGAACATACTGAGAGAGACGGTGAGTGCCCAGAGTGTATATAAAAACATGTACTATACTGTAAACTACAACAGGTACTATACTGTAAACTACACCCAAACTACTAGCATGTACTATACTGTAAACTACTACCAGGTACTATACTGTAAACTACAACCATACTATACTGTAAACTACAACCAGGTACTATACTGTAAACTACAACCAGGTACTATACTGAAACTAAACCAGGTACTATACTGTAAACTACACCCAAACTACTAGCATGTACTATACTGTAAACTACTACCATTATACTGTAAACTACAACCAGGTACTATACTGTAAACTACAACCAGGTATTATACTGTAAAAACTACAATAGGTACTATACTGTAAACTACAACCAGGTATATACTGTAAACTACAACCAGGTACTATACTGTAAACTACAACCAGGTACTATACTGTAAACTACAACCAGGTACTATACTGTAAACTACAACCAGGTACTATACTGTAAACTACAACCAGGTACTATACTGTAAACTACAACCAGGTACTATACTGTAAACTACAACAGGTACTATACTGTAAACTACAACCGGTACTATACTGTAAACTACAACCAGGTACTATACTGTAAACTACAACCAGGTACTATACTGTAAAACAACCGGGTACTATACTGTAACTACAACCAGGTACTATACTGTAAACTACAACCAGGTACTATACTGTAACTACAACCAGGTACTATACTGTATACTACAACCGGGTACTATACTGTAAACTACAACCAGTACTATACTGTAACTACAACCAGGTATACTGTATATACTACAACCGGGTACTATACTGTAAACTACAACCAGGTACTATACTGTAAACTACAACCGGGTACTATACTGTATACTACAACCATTATACTGTAAACTACAAACCGGGTACTATACTGTAAACTAAACAGGTACTACTGACTCCAATACTGTAAACAACCGGGTACTATACTGTAAACTACAACCAGGTACTATACTGTATACAAACCATTATACTGTAAACTACAACCAGGTACTATACTGTATACTACAACCATTATACTGTAAACTACAACCGGGTACTATACTGTAAACTACAACCAGGTACTATACTGTATACTACAACCATTATACTGTAAACTACAACCGGGTACTATACTGTAAACTACAACCGGGTACTATACTGTAAACTACAACCGGGTACTATACTGTAAACTACAACCAGGTACTATACTGTAAACTACAACCGGGTACTATACTGTAAACTACAACCGGGTACTATACTGTATACTACAACCGGGTACTATACTGTATACTACAACCGGGTACTATACTGTAAACTACAACCAGGTACTATACTGTAAACTACAACCGGGTACTATACTGTAAACTACAACCGGGTACTATACTGTAAACTACAACCAGGTACTATACTGTAAACTACAACCAGGTACTATACTGTAAACTACAACCGGGTACTATACTGTAAACTACAACCGGGTACTATACTGTAAACTACAACCAGGTACTATACTGTAAACTACAACCGGGTACTATACTGTAAACTACAACCAGGTACTATACTGTAAACTACAACCCGGTACTATACTGTAAACTACAACCAGGTACTATACTGTAAACTACAACCGGGTACTATACTGTAAACTACAACCAGGTACTATACTGTAAACTACAACCGGGTACTATACTGTATACTACAACCGGGTACTATACTGTATACTACAACCCGGTACTATACTGTAAACTACAACCAGGTACTATACTGTAAACTACAACCCGGTACTATACTGTAAACTACAACCAGGTACTATACTGCAAACTACAACCGGTACTATACTGTAAACTACAACCAGGTACTATACTGTAAACTACAACCGGGTACTATACTGTAAACTACAACCAGGTACTATACTGTAAACTACAACCAGGTACTATACTGTAAACTACAACCAGGTACTATACTGTAAACTACAACCCGGTACTATACTGTAAACTACAACCAGGTACTATACTGCAAACTACAACCCGGTACTATACTGTAAACTACAACCAGGTACTATACTGTAAACTACAACCCGGTACTATACTGTAAACTACAACCAGGTACTATACTGTAAACTACAACCGGGTACTATACTGTAAACTACAACCGGGTACTATACTGTATACTACAACCGGGTACTATACTGTAAACTACAACCAGGTACTATACTGTAAACTACAACCGGGTACTATACTGTATACTACAACCGGGTACTATACTGTAAACTACAACCGGGTACTATACTGTAAACTACAACCGGTACTATACTGTAAACTACAACCGGGTACTATACTGTAAACTACAACGTTGGATCATCTCTATAGAGGTACATTTGGGGGAAAAACGTCTCAGAAATCCTGAGTTTTGAGACGCAGAGGAACGAGGGGCTTCATCACAACTGACTAGCTATGTTTATATCAGCTAAAGTAAAAGTAGAAGTACTCAGATCTTGTACTTAGTAAAAGTAGAAGTACTCAGATCTGGTACTTGAGTAACAGTAGAAGTACTCAGATCTTGTACTTGAGTAAAATTAGAAGTACTCAGATCTTGTTCTTGAGTAACAGTAGAAGTACTCAGATCTTGTACTTGAGTAAAATTAGAAGTACTCAGATCTTGTACTTGAGTAAAATTAGAAGTACTCAGATCTTGTTCTTGAGTAAAAGTAGAAGTACTCAGATCTTGTTCTTGAGTAAAAGTAGAAGTACTCAGATCTTGTACTTGAGTAAAAGTAGAAGTACCAGAGTGTAGGAATACTCTGTTACAGTAAAAGTACTGCATTCAAAATGTTCCTCAAGTAAAAGTATAAAAGTATTCTCATCAAAATATAGTGAAAGTAGCGACAGTGAAAGTAGTCATTGTGCAGATTGGTCCATTTCAGAATAATATATATGATATGTTTTATAATGATTGATCATTAAAGTGTTCATCCAGATCTGTAAAGTAACTAAAGGTATTAAATACATGTAGTGGAGTAGAAGTACACAGTAATACTCAAGTACCTCTAACTTGTACTTCAGGCTGTTTCTGTCCCTTGATTAACTCTTCAGCTTCTTGTTCCCTAGGCGACTGTTGTCATGACACAAAGACACGTGACCTGCCTCGACCTCTGACCTTTGACCCCGTCTGACCCGACCTTTACTGAGATCTGCAGTCTGACTTTCTTTAGATATTCCCCCTGAGGTTCTTTTAGTTTCTCTCACCTTGTTGAGATCCCAGGTGTTTTTCAGACTGACTGTAATCTGTGTTTTCCTCTCGGTGAGAAATAAACATCAGTTCATCAACTCCTCCCGTCTCCTCTGTTTCCTGATCAATTATTGTTGTTGTTATTATTGTTTATGTGTATCTGTTGTCTGAAGAGGGTCCGTTTGACTCCGTTTATATTTCTATCATGGGCTTTGTTGTTAAATCGTGTTATTTTAAGGATAATAAAGCAGCTTAAGTCAAGTTTCGTCTGAATATTATAAACGTACGGTGGCCCAGACGGCTCAAAATGCAATGTTCATCAGACGACCTGTTCATCAGACGACTGTTCATCAGACGACCTGTTCATCAGACGACCTGTTCATCAGACTGAGACCTGTTCATCAGACGACCTGTTCATCAGACTGAGACCTGTTCATCAGTTCATCAGACGACCTGTTCATCAGACGACTGCTGTTCATCAGACGACCTGTTCATCAGTTCATCAGACGACCTGTTCATCAGACGACCTGCTGTTCATCAGACGACCTGTTCATCAGTTCATCAGACGACCTGTTCATCAGACGACCTGTTCATCAGACGACCTGTCCATCAGACGACCTGCTGTTCATCAGACGACCTGTCCATCAGACGACCTGCTGTTCATCAGACGACCTGTCCATCAGACGACCTGCTGTTCATCAGACGACCTGTTCATCAGTTCATCAGACGACCTGTTCATCAGACGACCTGTTCATCAGACGACCTGTCCATCAGTCATCAGACGACCTGTCCATCAGTTCATCAGACGACCTGCTGTTCATCAGACGACCTGCTGTTCATCAGACGACCTGCTATTCATCAGACGACCTGTTCATCAGACGACCTGCTGTTCATCAGACGACCTGCTGTTCATCAGACGACCTGTTCATCAGACGACCTGCTGTCATCAGACGACCTGTTCATCAGACGACCTGCTGTTCATCAGACGACCTGTTCATCAGACGACCTGCTGTTCATCAGACGACCTGCTCATCAGACGACTGCTGTTCATCAGACGACCTGCTGTTCATCAGACGACCTGTTCATCAGACGACCTGCTGTTCATCAGACGACCTGTTCATCAGACGACCTGTGACGACCTGTTCATCAGATATTTTTTTAATCGTGCATTGAAATCTTGTCAATGAATAAATGACAAGATTTCCCACTTTTTTAATTGGATGACGTTGGATAATTAAAGTATGCATACCTATAGAGAGGCGAAGTCCCTCCCTTTCCGGGGACCTCCATGGGACCTTATTTCGGAAAAAGTATGTATTGAAGTCAATGGGGAGAGAAAGATTATCTTTCGATCCCGTTTGAATTGTGCCATGAATACACATGATGTTTGTCAATTTAAAAGATCATTTTGTCAAAAAAATAAAAATGTCGTAAAACTGTGAAACCGCTCCATGAACTACTTCTCCCGTCTCGCACCACACCAAGACGGCCGTCACGTTGGCACATTTCACTTCTTTCTTTCAGAATGAGGCGAAAATCACTCCAAGTCTGGGCATGTTGAGAGCTGTGCACACACACAAGGGGAGTTAGTCGGTTCCGTAAGAGCCAGTATGCGGGACCGGGACTCTGGGATTTGTAGTCTTTCTAGTTGCGTATTTTTCATAGTCTTATATTTCAACAGTTTTACGACAAACTGACTGTTTTGACATGGAAAAGATTTGTTAAGATTGACAAACATATGTGTAATTCGTGGCACAATTCAAACGGGATCGAGAGATAATCTTTCTCCCCATTGACTTCAATACTTTTTCCGAAATAAGGTCCCATGGGTCGGAAGTAGATGGGCGGGACTTCGCCTCTCTATTCAATTAGCAGATATCTACCTGTAAAACCACATTTACCTTCCAATTTGATACTGCTGCATAAATTTGAACAGTCTCTTGTTTCATTTCAGTATATTACACGTCCGAAATAAATCAAGTGTGAATGAATGAGGTGTAAATGAGGGGGAGGAGCTTCAGTAGCACTACAGGTGAGTTTGATCCAATCAGTGAGCAGCAGGTGAGAGGCGATCGAAGAGAAGACACACACTGGATGTACAGATATCTTTATTATTCAGGAGGAAACTCAGGAGAATATTATTTACATTTCATTGGAAATAATTCATCAGAAGCTCGTTCCGGATTCTTCCTTCATGAACCAGTTTGAAACTGAAGCTAAAATTAAACGTGTTTTATTTCGAGGGAAACGATCTTTATTTTGGTTTCAGAGCCGATGAACAGATTCAGTTTCTTACAACAGAATCACTCCTGTTCATTTCTCACACTATTATTTGTACGGAAGAGGAAGAGGGACACGTGTGGAGATTTGATCAAAAGTTGAGGGAAAAAAATCCTGAAGAGTCGGAAAAAAACATCCGACTTTATTCAAACTTATGACTTAAATCACAGGAAAAAAAAATCACTTTGGGTCAAATTTTATAAGTGAAAACGTCAAAGAAAAGTCATTATTTTTCCAGAACTACTAAAGAAACACACTTTGGGTGTCACGTCTTAATTCTGACTTGTTTAAGTAAAACAAAATAAGTCCGAAAAAGTTTTTAAAAGTCAGAAAAATAGTTGAGAGGAAACGAGGAGACAAGGGGAGACAAAAGGAGACAAGGGGGAGTTGAGAGGAAACAAGGAGACAAGGGGAGCTGAGAGGAAACAAGGGGAGATTATAGGAGACTAGGGGAGATGGGGGAGTTGAGAGGAAACAAGGAGATGGGGGAGTTGAGAGGAAACAAGGAGAGATTATAGGAGACAAGGGGAGATTATAGGAGACAAGGGGAGATTGGGGAGTCGAGAGGAGACAAGGAGAGATGAGAGGAAACAAGGGGAGATTATAGGCGACAAGGTCCAGAAAAACAAATCATAATTCTGACTTTCCCCCCCGAAAACCTCCCGATGAAGAATCTTTCCACGTGACCCTGAACTCTTCCGTATCTTCTCCATCATCCGTTGACGTTATTTAAAATCTGAAGGTGCGACTGCCAGTTTTGTCGAGCAACAAGAAGTGCACAAATTCTGCTTTTAATGGAAATATGTGGACGCCGACAGAAAACAAGATGTAGTAGTCGGCCGAGACAGGAAGTGATGTCATGAGATAATCAGGCTGTGTTTCTGGAGTCTCTGAAGTTTTAAAATCAAACGCCGGGTCTCTTTGTCGCCATGCATCCGTCCGTCTGCAGCTCATTGAGTCCTGCTGTGAACACGTGGAAGACCCCAGAGCGCAAAGATACAACTGTCGAGTAAGGGTCTAAAACACATAGAAGCTGCCGGATGCTAACCTGCAGATGTTGGGGAATTAGCACAAATAGCATAAGCTGTGTTCATTAGCATATGCTCAGTTAGTAGTTGGCAGATTTGGACAATTTGAGTGTTTTTGGGGTCAATTTCTGTCATTTCTAACCAGAAAGTAGTCATATTTGAACTCTGTTGGCTGATATTGATTATTTTTTTGAAGTGTAAGGGGACTCTGGATCATTGGGATTGGACAGATTGCTTATTTATTTGAAAACAACTGTCCACAGTAGAGGTAATAATTATGATGTCGTGCTCTCTGTATCCAATGGTTGCTAATTCAGTCCACACAGAGTACAGATATGGCCTTTTCTGATCCTGAAAATCCTCATTAACTGACTCTGAGGCTGATTTTGATCAATTCTTGAAGATTTTAGAAGACTCGATCATTTGGATTGGACAGATTGGTATATATTTGAATAAAATGCTAAATCAGTCCAGAGAGAGAACAAATGAAGCCACTTTCTGGTTGAAACTGCCATATTTGATCCTAATAATTGTCAATAACCCGAAAAACACTCCAAAAAAGCCCATCAGCTACTCTAGTATATGCTAATAATGCTACCTAACACAACTTAAGGTCATTGTGCAAACTGCCCAACATATGCAGCTTAGCATCCGGCAGTGTCTATGTCCTGGAGACCCCTTCTCTACATCTCTATCATTAAACTTTGGGGGGTTCCTCTCCGGTCCACAGCCTTCACGTTGTGTCTCTCAGTCCTCCAGATTCAGTTCGTTCAGTTCTTCGTCCAGTTCCTCCAGATCTTCTCCTGTGAACAAGTTCTCGTCCACCGGTACTTCCTCCACTTCCTCTTCCTCCTCTTCCTCCTCCTCCTCCTCTTCCTCCGACAGACCGTTAGCGTCTTCGCCGCCGCAGGCTCCGTTCAGCAGCTCCTCTGTGGGGAGAACATGTGAGAAGTCAGAAACACAGTCTCCTATCATCTCCCCTTGTCTCCTTGTTTCCTCTCAACTCCCCCATCTCCCCTTGTCTCCTTGTTTCCTCTCAACTCCCCCATCTCCCCTTGTCTCCTATAATCCCCCTTGTCTCCTCTGAACTCCCCCATCTCTCCTTGTCTCCTCTCAACTCCCCCATCTCTCCTTGTTTCCTCTCAACTCCCCATGTCTCCTTTCCCCCATCTCTCCTTGTTTCCTCTCGACTCCCCCATCTCCCCATGTCTCCTCTCAACTCCCCCATCTCTCCTTGTTTCCTCTCAACTCAGCCATCCCCTTGTCTCCTATAATCCCCCCTTGTCTTCTCAACTCAGCCATCTCCCCTTGTCTCCTATAATCCCCCTTGTCTCCTCTCAACTCTGCCATCTCCCCTTGTCTCCTATAATCCCCCCTTGTCTCCTCTCAACTCAGCCATCTCCCCTTGTCTCCTATAATCTCCCCTTGTCTCCTATAATCTCCCCTTGTCTCCTCTCAACTCCCCAATGTCCTTTTGTAAAACAGTGATGTGCCCCCCTGGCTATAATGTTTCTTAACGGACGTTGTCTTATTATATCATGTTAAACCCGGTTTAACAAATTAATCCAGAAGAAAATCACTTTTGGTCAAATTTCAAATGTGAAAAGTCATAATTTGGACTTTTCAGACTTGTTTCCCGGTCAGAAAGTCACAATTCTGACTTTTCCCCCCAGAATTACAAAAAAAATACTGGTTTTAATGCCCGTGTAATCTGTGTTTTGTTGTTGTTTCTATACTGGTTTTAATGCCCGTGTAATCTGTGTTTTGTTGTGTCTATACTGGTTAATCTGTGCGTTCCTCACCGGAGTCTGGGTCTGTGGGCCGGGCCTTGCTCCTGGAGGAGAAGCGGTCCGTGGAGGCGACGGTGATTCCCACGGTGTGGTCGACTTCTTGTGGAACAAAGCGGGAAAGATCGATGTCCTGGACGTCTACAAAGTCATCCTGAAAACAAACAACACATTTAGACACGAGTTTAACACACGAGTTTAACACGAGTTTAACACACGAGTTTAACACACAAGTTTAACACAACACACGGGTTTAACACACGGTTTAACACACGGGTTTAACACACGGGTTTAACACACGGGTTTAACACACGGGTTTAACACGAGTTTAACACGAGTTTAACACACGGTTTAACACACGGGTTTAACACACGAGTTTAACACGAGTTTAACACGAGTTTAACACACGGGTTTAACACACGGGTTTAACACACGGGTTTAACACACGAGTTTAACACACGGGTTTAACACACGGGTTTAACACGAGTTTAACACGGGTTTAACACACGAGTTTAACACGAGTTTAACACACGAGTTTAACACGAGTTTAACACGGGTTTAACACGAGTTTAACACACGAATTTAACACACGGGTTTAACACACGGGTTTAAACACGAGTTTAACACACGGGTTTAACACACGAGTTTAACACGAGTTTAACACGGGTTTAACACGAGTTTAACACACGAATTTAACACACGGGTTTAACACACGGGTTTAACACGAGTTTAACACACGGGTTTAACACACGAGTTTAACACGGGTTTAACACACGGGTTTAACACACGAGTTTAACACACGAGTTTAACACACGGGTTTAACACACGGGTTTAACACACGGGTTTAACACACTGGTTTAACACACGGGTTTAACACACGAGTTTAACACACGGGTTTAACACAAGGGTTTAACACACGGGTTTAACACACGAGTTTAACACACGGGTTTAACACACGAGTTTAACACACGGGTTTAACACACGAGTTTAACACACGAGTTTAACACACGGGTTTAACACACGAGTTTAACACACGAGTTTAACACACGAGTTTAACACACGGGTTTAACACACGAGTTTAACACACGGTTTAACACACGGGTTTAACACACGGGTTTAACACACGAGTTTAACACACGGGAAAACCCTCAAAATATCTCTGAAGGTCCCATTAATGTGGATCTAGGAGGAGAAGGGAGGGATGGCTGTTCCCGAGCTGAGTGATCCCAAATGGCTCATGGACTTAGCTTTTCTTGTTGACATCACGCAGGAGCTGAATGCACGGAATAAGAAGTTGCAGGGCCAGGGCCAGCTTGTCAGTGCAGCATATGACAATGTCAAAGCATTCTCTACAAAACTGGTGTTATGGAAAGTCCTGCTCCCTCAGAAAAACCTCTGCCATTTCCCAGCATGCAAGGCTCTCATGGACAGGGGCACAGCATTCAGTGGTGAGAAGTATGTTGATGCCATTGTGAAGCTACAGGAGGAATTTGATCAGCGGTTTGCAGACTTCAAGACACACAGAGCCACTTTCCAAATGTTTGCAGACCCCTTCTCCTTTGATGTGGAAAATGCCCCTGGTGTGCTTCAAATGGAGCTCATTGACCTGCAGTGCAATTCTGAGCTCAAAGCCAAGTTCAGGGAAGTGAATGGGAAAGCAGACAAGCTTGGACAGTTCATGAGAGAATTGCCCCCCTCCTTCCCTGAGCTTTCCAGGATGTTCAAGCGGACCATGTGCCTTTTTGGGAGCACATATATGTGTGACAGCTCTTCTCCACCATGAACTTCAATAAGTCAAAGTACAGGTCCAGACTTACTGATGAACATCTTCAAGCCATACTAAGGGTTTCAACTGCTTCCTCCCTCAAACCAAATGTGGCTCAGCTGTGTGAGAGGAGGCGCTGCCAGGTCTCTACCAGCAAGGAGTAGGCAAGAGCAACTGTGAATAGTTATGTTGTGAAGAACCGTTCATGTTAAGAAGATGTTGAAGAACTGTTAATGTTGTATTTTTAATACATTTTTTGTGGAATACTTGAAGCGGCCCAGACTCTACGTCCAGCGGCCCCCAGGTAAATGGAGTCTGAGACCCCTGCGCTAAGGCTTGTATAATCTGCAGATCTGATCACCGTCTGCTCTCAACTCCCCCACCTCCTCTTGTCTCCTATAATCTCCCTTGTCTCCTATAATCTCCCCTTGTCTCCTCTCATTCAGAGACCTTAAGGCTTGTATAATCTGCAGATCTGATCACCGTCTGCTCTCAACTCCCCCACCTCCTCTTGTCTCCTATAATCTCCCCTTGTCTCCTATAATCTCCCCTTGTCTCCTTGTCTCCTCTCATTCAGAGACCTTAAGGCTTGTATAATCTGCAGATCTGATCACCGTCTGCTCTCTTTTCAAAAGAATAAAGCAAACACTGAAACTCTCAGCTGTATAAAAGAAGAGTATTTTACCTTAAGTACTTTTACTGAAGTACTTAAGTTAAACATTGAGGGACTTGTTCTTTCCTAAAGTCTTCTCACACGCTTCGTTCACTCCACTCCCTTTATCATCGTTGTTGTTTTTATTGTGAATTGTGTCTGAAAACGACTATAAATAAAGTTTGATTGATCAAAGTTAATAGAGTGTGTGAGTAACTGTACCTCCTCCATGTCGTTCTCATCTTCATCATCGTCTTCATTGATGTATCGAGTGTCGTCGGCTTCATCGTCGTCCTCGTCCACCAAATCTGGACGAAACTCAAACACCTCGCGTCCGCTCACCTGCAGAGAACCGGAGTTTCATTACAGATTATTACATTTTCACACCAAGAAGCTTTTGTTCATTTATCCCAAGTTTCCTCTCAACTCCCCCATCTCCACTTGTCTCCTATAATCTCCCCTTGTCTCCTATAATCTCCCTGTGTCTCCTTGTTTCCTCTCAACTCCCCCATCTCCACTTGTCTCCTATAATCTCCCCTTGTCTCCTATAATCTCCCTGTGTCTCCTTGTTTCCTCTCAACTCCCCCATCTCCACTTGTCTCCTATAATCTCCCCTTGTCTCCTATAATCTCCCCTTGTCTCCTATATCTCCCTGTGTCTCCTTGTTTCCTCTCAACTCCCCCATCTCCACTTGTCTCCTATAATCTCCACTTGTCTCCTATAATCTCACCTTGTCTCCTATAATCTCCCTGTGTCTCCTTGTTTCCTCTCAACTCCCCCATCTCCCTTGTCTCCTATAATCTCCACTTGTCTCCTATAATCTCACCTTGTCTCCTATAATCTCCCTGTGTCTCCTTGTTTCCTCTCAACTCCCCCATCTCCCCTTGTCTCCTATAATCTCCCCTTGTCTCCTATAATCTCCCCTTTTCTCCTATAATCTCCCTTTGTCTCCTATAATCTACCCTTGTCTCCTTGTTTCCTCTCAACCCCCATCTCCCTTGTCTCCTATAATCTCCCTTTGTCTCCTATAATCTACCCTCGTCTCCTTGTTTCCTCTCAACTCCCCCATCTCCCCTTGTCTCCTATAATCTCCCCTTGTCTCCTACCATGTCTCCTATAATCTCCCCTTGTTTCCTATAATCTCCCCTTGTCTCCTATAATCTCCCTGTGTCTCCTTGTTTCCTCTCAACTCCCCCATCTCCCTTGTCTCCTATAATCTCCCCTTGTCTCCTATAATCTCCCTGTGTCTCCTTGTTTCCTCTCAACTCCCCCATCTACCCATGTCTCCTATAATCTCCCCTTGTCTCCTATAATCTCCCTTGTCTCCTATAATCTCCCTGTGTCTCTTTGTTTCCTCTCAACTCCCCATCTCCCCTTGTCTCCAATAATCTCCCCTTGTCTCCTATAATCTCCCCTTGTCTCCTATAATCTACCCTCGTCTCCTATAATCCCCTTGTCTCCTATAATCTACCCATGTCTCCTATAATCTACCCTTGTCTCCTATAATCTACCCATGTCTCCTATAATCTCCCCTTGTCTCCTATAATCTACCCTTGTCTCCTATAATCTACCCATGTCTCCTATAATCTCCCCTTGTCTCCTTGTTTCCTCTCAACTCCCCATCTCCTATAATCTCCCCTTGTCTCCTCTCAACTCCCCCATCTCCCCTTGTCTCCTATAATCTCCCCTTGTCTCCTTGTTTCCTCTCAACTCCCCCATCTCCTTTTGTCTCCCCTTGTCTCCTTGTCTCCTTGTCTCCCCACTTGTAGCAAACACAGAACACATTCTCAAAAAATTAACTAAATAATAATAATATAATAAATGAGTAAATAAATCCCCAAAGGACAAAGACAGCAGGAACATACAGATACACTGAAGACCCAGGTGTTTAACTTAGTCCCGCTTCACTGAGATATTATGGGATGTGGAGCGTCATAAAACAAGATGTCCGACTCACCGTTAGCGATTTCCCCGCCTTGAAGTCGGCCTTCTTCTTCTCCATCTGCTCCCTCGCTTTCTCAATCTGTCCGAGGAGAAGATGGGATCGTTAATGTTTAAAGAAACATTTAAGGTATTTTACCCTAAAGAAATGACTCTTAAGACCTGTATCATCTCGGGATCACATGACCTTGTAAATGTGTATTTAATTATTCACTTTAACACATTTCCGTTAACACATTTCCTTTATGTCGTTCTACTGGTTTAATTCATATAACCCTTTTTAATAATAATCTTGTTTAACATTGTGTATTTTAACAGTATCGATGTGAGGCTTTTTAAAAAGGGTTTTCTGCCTCTTCCTGCTCTTTATATTAATAGTAATAATGTATGTTTGTGTATTTTAAATTGTGCAAAAACAAATATATATTATGACTTGTTTTCTGTTTTCTTTTCCTGCCTAGAGACATCAGATTTGCATTGTCCCTTTCTAATAAATAAACACATATATAACTATAGCATGAGTTCTGTGTCTCTGATCTTGATTATAAGATATATAAATTATCTCGAGAACATGACGCCCGTAAACAAGATGGACGTAAACAACACGGCTCTCATTTCTTCTTCTATGGTCAGAGCTTTGTAACTGACTGATGTTTCTTTAAAATATATAAAACATGTTCCCACCTTCTCCTGCCTTTTCCTCTTCTTCCAGGCCAGGAAAGTCTCCAGAGTGATCCGAGTCACGTTAGCTCCCAACGCCGCTCTCTGTGGAGAGACGAGAGTTCAATCAGACACATGGAGAATAACAGTTGGGCTATAAAGGAACTACAGCACGGTCACATGACGTCTCGTCACCACCGCTAAGCTAAAGGTGGCTAATGTTGGGCTATAAAGGAACTACAGCGCGGTCACATGACTTCACGTCACCACCGCTAAGCTAAAGGCGGCTAATGTTGGGCTATAAAGGAACTACAGCACGGTCACATGACGTCTCGTCACCCCCGCTAAGCTAAAGGTGGCTAATGTTGGGCTATAAAGGAACTACAGCACGGTCACATGACTTCATGTCACCACCGCTAAGCTAAAGGTGGCTAATGTTGGGCTATAAAGGAACTACAGCACGGTCACATGACGTCTCGTCACCCCCGCTAAGCTAAAGGTGGCTAATGTTGGGCTATAAAGGAACTACAGCACGGTCACATGACGTCTCGTCACCCCCGCTAAGCTAAAGGTGGCTAATGTTGGGCTATAAAGGAACTACAGCACGGTCACATGACGTCTCGTCACCCCGCTAAGCTAAAGGTGGCTAATGTTGGGCTATAAAGGAACTACAGCACGGTCACATGACGTCTCGTCACCCCCGCTAAGCTAAAGGTGGCTAATGTTGGGCTATAAAGGAACTACAGCACGGTCACATGACTTCACGTCACCACCGCTAAGCTAAAGGTGGCTAATGTTGGGCTATAAAGGAACTACAGCACGGTCACATGACTTCACGTCACCACCGCTAAGCTAAAGGTGGCTAATGTTGGGCTATAAAGGAACTACAGCACGGTCACATGACTTCACGTCACCACCGCTAAGCTAAAGGTGGCTAATGTTGGGCATGATGACATTTAATCGTCTCATTTAGACACTTGTTAGCACCATATTTCCTCCCTCCTCTCCTTCCTCACCTCGTTCTCGATCAGCTCCTCCAGTGAGATCTTCTCTTCCTCCTTCTCGTCCTTCTTCTTGTCTTTCTTCAGGACGAAGCCTGGTGGCAGAGCGTGGCGGTACATGCAGACTTCTCCGCCTGACGGACACGCCCAGAACCAGCCGTACTTGTTGCTCTCGATGGCGTCCAGGAAGTGCTTACACACCTGCACACACACACACACACACACACACAAACACACACACACACACACACACAGTTAATGGAAGTTGTATCAACATGGCAATAGAGCTAGGTCAATATTTCAGTGGCAGAAAGCACAACAAAGGCAAAAACAAGAGTGAAAAACTGCTCAGAATCTCAGCCTTTTTGTCTCTCCTAGGCACCTGTACATTTTCTAATTGATCATTTGATAAGAGTGCAGTTTCCCATCATGCACCTGCCTCCTGATCTTCTCCTTTATTAATAAGACTTACAATATTTGTTTTGACTTTCTTCTTCTCTGACTCTCCGTGCTTATGGGCCACCACCTCCTCCAGCTTCTTCTCGTCCCAGCCGTCCATCGTGTCTACAAACAATAACAACAACAACAACATTAATTTAACACACAATTACAAATGTTATAAACAACTAAACCCCAGAAAGTAGAATCAAAGTCTCTGTGAAAGCGATAATAAGCTCCGAACAGTCCTGGATGATGTTCAGGTGATATTATCTCTACCTGTTCAGCCCTGAGCCTGTTTTCCAGGTCTCGGGCTCGAAAATGACATGCCCAGAACAAATGACTATATCTTCACTTCTAAAAGGGGAAAATGAATAATCTTTTTTCTCAAAGCAATGATAAACCTGTGAGTTGGATGTAGAAAAGTCAGAATCAATATAGATGTTTTTATTTTAAAGTAAATTCAGATTGAACATAGTAAAAAATGTAAATGATAGTGTCCGTCCAAAATAAACCATGACTTATAGTGAAAACCAGCCTTGAATGATGGGATAGTAGACTAAAAGCTTTAGGAATCCAAACTATAACATATAATAAGTACCCTGTATCAAGATTGATGCAAAACGAGTGAAATTTGACCTTTTTAGAGAGATTTAGAAAAATAAACCACTTCTGGGGTCATTTGGGTGGATTTTCCATATCTCTGGAACCCATCGGTCGATTTTGATGATTGACACCTCTTAGTAACCGTTAGAGCCAATAGGATCGAGGGGAAGTTCCTAAAATCCATCTAAACATTACCCATTGAGGAGTGAGAGTGATGCGCACGCAGTTTGCCCAAAACCGGAAGCTCTGTTACACTCAATATGAAAACTAGGCTTATTGACATAAATATGAGGATGGATTATCAGTAATCATTTCAAAGTGACACGGACACATTGGATTAACCTCTGGATTAACCTCTGGATTAACCTCTGGATTAACCTATGGATTAACCTTCAGCAGCGTTTTAATGCCATTGAACACAACTTTTGATCAGAAAACAGCAAAGGTAAGACGTATTCGCCGTTTTGGCTCCGTAAAGCTACGTTGTGTGTTGTCTGGTTTCGCTTCACTGCCCTGATACCTCTACCATTGGAATCTGTGGAATCTCAGCTTTCATATGATATCCAGTTTGTGCAGATAGCATGAAGTATAAAATATTTCTACCGTGAGTTCTGTGCTAAGTGCGTTAGCACCCTTTCTGCTTAGTGCTAATTCAGAGGCTTGGTGTTACCCTTGTGTTTCGTTTCGATAAAAATGGTTAATATAGTCTGATAGCTGAGTTTCTTCCCG